>VXBU01013943.1:90426-355823 GCA_013400315.1 Bombycilla garrulus
GGGGGGGTGTAGTGGGGGTGGTCAGACTATGCCTTTAAAGGTTCCTTGCAACCTAAAACACTCTGGTTCTGCTGGAGCTGCAGGGCTCAGCTGTAAGTAATGCAGAAGGATCTGGCAGGGGATCATCCCTTGTGCCACATGACTTTGTCACCATTTGCTTCAAGTCTCTGCTCTCCAAACCTCCAGCGCTAGTGTGTGCCTGGCCCCAGCAGCAGGCTGGGTGTGTCCACTCCGAACCCTGCTTGCCCCAGTCGCTCTGTGGGTGCTGTACAGGAAGGGTCAATGTGTTGGATGTTGGTCACCACACCTCTCAGACCATGGTCCTGCTGGATCTCCTCACCTCCAGGGTGAAGAGGGCATGGCCAGATGCTGCAGGAGAAGGTGCAGAGCCAGGAGTTGCATGTGAGGGATAATTCTGGTTTCTGAGAGCTGGAGACTGGCTTCCTCCCAAAGTACCAGGCAGTGTCTCTGCCAGACCCGCTGCTGTGCTCAGCAGCACATGAATAATCTTGTTATCAGTGTAGATGTACAAGATCTGCTTCTGTCTCACTAAATTCTGAGACTAAAGTGTCTTCAGGTACTGGGAGGCCCACAGGCACCTTCTGCAAGAAGATGTTGCCTCTCCCCATGGGAGCTGCTGCTTTCCAGAGTCACTGGGTGTCCTCGGATTTTGAGGCAGGGAGAACAGATGCTGTGAGTCGTTCTTTTCTAGATCATTTATCACATCATTGGGCCCCTCTGGCCTGTGCCTTCTCCAAAAAGCACTCACAGGCTGTCTGACCTCTCTTCACAGCTGAGCTGCTCCAGGCCCCAGGCATTGTCTGACATTCTCCAGGAGCAGTTCAGTTCTGCCACTTTCTTCTAGTGGCTTCATTTTCCTGACTTAAAGCACATAATAAGCACAAACTGATATTTCAACCATCTACATTTGCTCTCAGACCATGTAGGGAGGGGCCTCACACACTGATTTCTTCATGGCAGGTGCCCTTGGACTCCTGTTTTCTGGGTAGGATTGTCTCGAGGCCATGGAACCCTTCCACCCCATCAGTGCACCATCATGCTCAGTTTGCATGGCTGGAACATCCCCAGGGAAGCTTGAGCTCTTTGGCCAGGACAGGACACCTGGAGAGGCTCCTGCCTGTGGGCAGCACCAGGTTTGTCACAGGGTGATGCTGCTGGGAGGAACGGAGAGATGTGCTGAGCAAAACCAAGACTTGACTACAGGCAAAGCTCCAGCGTGGGTGCTGCTGGAGGTGCTTCTCCAGAGGAAGGTGGGGACCAGCCTCCCACCCTTGCTGGGAAATCTGGGCCCGTGGAGAACAGGGACACCTGAGGCACATCAACACTGCTCCCTGAAGGAGGCTGCAGCAGAGGCATTTTGCTAAGTGCTCACTGTTTGCTGTGGGAGATAAGGTTAGTGGGAGCTAAAAACACAGAATGTGCTCTGATAGCTGAGCTTTCTGCAAATATTTGGTGAGTGCATTTGACTCTCTGTGAACAGAGACCACCAGTGTGCTTTGTCTGTAATGGAGCAGTGTGCAAATGTCTGTAATTGTTTTCTAGATTGTCAGGGGAATTCTGATTGTTGTCTCCATCTGGAGCTGTTTTCAATCTTGAGCTCATGGCTTCAGCTCACATCTGTTTTGGTCTTGACCCAGTCTGGGGCTGACCCAGCAGATGGGAAGTTCCAATCACAAGAGAGGGAAACCTGCCATCCTCCCTGGCAAGGAGCTGGGATGAAGCAATTCCTGACTGACTATTCTAGTGGTCTGTCTGGTGACAGGGACACCTATTACTGTCCCTGTGCTGTGATGCAAAGCCAGGCTGGTCCAGAAGCACCAGGGCAGGGCAAGACATGCAGAGCCTGCGGACAGGGGTTTGTGTGCCATTGTGTACCATTTTGAGACCACTTAGGTCTATTCTACTTGTTGCTCAATTGACTCTTCTCCAGCATCATCCTGGCTGTGAGGAGAGCTGCTCTCAGAGCTACACATCCTGCTGCCCCTCTTCTCTCTCAGGCTGTTTCACCTGCCCTCCTCTTAGTCCAGCTAGTGTCTCATATGATGACCTTCAGGACAGAGAGCTAGGCTGATCCCAGAGGCCCTGCTGCTCTCAGGCTCTCTAGACCTCTCCCTCTGCTTCTGACCTGATGGATCCCTGACCCAGGCTCTCACCCTGGGATGCAGCCTGGCTCCGGAGGGACTTTTTCACTGATGCTTCATCCAGAGATGGCAGCATTAAGCTTTGCTGCCCTATGACAAATTAATTTGATTGAGGTTTCTGCTGACAGCTGGGGTGCAGCAGGCTCTGGAGGCATGGCCCCACCTGCAGATGCTCTGAGTGCAGGGCAGGCCATCTCTGGGGAGAGTTTGGTGTGACAAGTCCCCTGCTCAGCTGCCACTGCCCTTAGCAAGTGCCTGAGGAGGCTGCCCATCTGCTTGCTAGTAGGCTTGCCTGAGTGCATCTGCACAAGATGCTTTATTTTATTGGTTATGAATGGCCTTTAAGCTGTGGTGAACAGTAATTTCTTTAAGGATATGGGGGTTTCCCCAAGGAGTTTGTCCTGGAAGAGTGGTGAGGCTTTGCTGGGCAAGAATCCTTGTAAGCAAAGTCTTCCCAGCAGAGGAGTAGAAACAAATGACACATAAGTTCAAGTGAGGATCCTTGTGGCTTCCTGGTTCTTTGTGGCTTCCTGGTCTCCAGCAAATCACAGCCTATTGCATTTCACCCTCTGAGGCCTCCTACAGAGTCGTGTCACATGCTTTAAGTTCAAGCATCCTTAGGACAGCATCTCTCCCCAGGAGAGGTGGAAAGCTGAGGAAGCTCCTGCTTCCCTTTCCCACTCACTGGGACATTTCCCTCACTAGTTAGAGCTCCTTCCAGCATGAAGTGTCTCCTCCACAGGAAGGTGTTTGTGTGGGATGATTGAACCAGCCCACAGACTTTCTATTTATCAAGACAGACATGTGGAACTCTTTTGAGTCTCTCATTTCCCATTCCTCTCACCTCAGAATGCCATGGCTCTGCACAGACAGGCTGGGCTCAAGCACACACAAAGTGACATTGCTGCCCTCCTCTCTCTGTTCCAGTCCATGCACTCAAATGGCAGAGCCCATGTGCAGCCCTTTAGGACTCCTGGATGAAGCACTGGGCTGTAACACAACACATGGGAGAGGGTTCAGTCTCCTGGGAGATCCCAGCCTGTCCCCAGCCCTGCTGAGAGCTCCATGGGATTTAGCAATCTCTCCATGCTTTGTGTTGGCCACAAATTTTCTATGAACGAGTTTTTAATATGCCTGTTTGAATCAATGATGAAAATATTGACTAGTCTGAGCCTCCTGCTCCAAAACATTATGAGAAACACAGATTTAATGACAGCTCCCCATCAGGGGCTGCTGTTTGGGCTCTTTCCTGGTTTCCTGTCTCACATGTATCTCCCAGATGCAGCTGAGTGCTCATTTCTAATCAGCCATGCAGCTCCAAGTCAGGCACATTCCACAGGCTGGAGCATATCACATCTGTTCAGCCACTTCCAGCAGCTACACAAGGGATCTCCTATGTGAGTGAAATGAAGGCTGACAAGACCTCTTTTCCATTAAAAAAATTGTCATAAATCTTCCAACTTCCTTTCAGCTGCCTCCTGGACCCCTTTCCTTTGTCTTTGTCCATGCCTGGTGCTCAGAAGGAGCCTCACCTACCCTGCTATCTCCTTTGGGATGTTCCAGCTTCCCCAGTGGTCTGAGATGTACCTGAGATGCTCCTGCACAGCCCTCTCCAGGTCTGTCTGTGCTGTCACTTGTCCCACTCAGTGCTGTTTAACACCTGCCCTGATCTTAAAAATCCTGGTGAGTTTTCAGCATCCACTTGTGATACAGACACCAGGGCAGCCCAGAAACACCGATTACATTTCTGCCTATCAGGAGTTTGAACATCTCAATAAACAAAACCTCTGCTTTCGTTGTTGTTGTTGTTCACAGAGTATTTCAGTTGCTTCCTTTCATTAATTCCCTAAGCCATGCATTTTTAACTGATGAATGTAGCTTCTCATATCAATTTTTTGTACTTCATAACTTTTAATTCAAAATCAATGGTTATCTATTTCCCCCCTACACTCCATTTTGTTATATATTGCTTTTTTTTTCTTGATTTCTAATATCTGCCTTCACTTCATCACTGAGGAGGATGGGCATCTGGCCAAAAACATCCTCTCACTTGATTACAGAATTATGGCTCTTGCCTTCAAAGAAAAATTCCCTGTTTTCACTCCTATTTTTTCTGTCAGTGTTGTGTCCTTTCCAATTAGTTTTGCTCTCAATTCACCTCCCTGCTGGGGACATTCTCCTGTCACACCAGGTGAGTCACTTCTGGCGGTGGGTCCCTCTGTCTGCCATGGCATTGGGGAAGAGTGTAATTCTATCTGCTTCTCCAGAGTCCTTCCTGGCTCCCATTCCAGAAATTTTACAAATACAATAATTGCAGGAGTTCTTGAGCCACTTTCACTCTGGTGATTACTTTCCTTCCCACCTTCCAGCTCAACACCTCCCAGCCAAGTTAGCCACTCCAGAGGTGGATTTCTATTCAGTACAGGTCCAAACCCCGGCCAGTCCCCAGCCTTGTGCGTGTTTTTACCTGCTTCTCACAGGACTGGTTCTATCAGGGTGACCAAACAAATGCCCTCTTGGGACTGATTTGAAGGGACTGACCCCCTCCAAAACCAGGGACACCCTGCCCAGGTGCATGAGGGAGGTGCTACCTACCTCCATCACCTGAGCACTTCTGGGGCACCTTCAGAGAGAGCCCAAACTCCTGAAGAACTGCAACCTGAAAAGAGAAGAGGGCAAATTGAAATTAATAATTTATGAGTGACAGTAACAATTTCCACTATTCGAGGAAGCAAAGAAAATTGCTCCATAAACATTTTTCTTTTCAATTTCCTACTAGTTACTTGAAATTTGATTTCCATCTAGTTTGTTTCATCAAACCTCCCCAAAGTGATTTAAAAGGTGTCGCTGGCAATTACCCAGCTGCAGAAGGAAAGAAATGGCAGTGAGGCAGCTCCAATTCACCACCCCAAAAGGAACAGGGAAGAGGAAGGTTGGGGTCACAGGCAGAGAAACAATCAGGCAGCTGCATGACAGCCTAGCCTTGGGGTGGCAGGGACAGCACAGTTCATTCCTGGGGACAATGAAGAAGATCAGGGACTGTGGGCAGCAGCAGGAGACCCTCTGACTGCACCAGCCTGCACACTGCCCTCCCTCCCCACTGCTGGAACCTCAGAGCTCCTGAACTCCTCTTTTCCAGCCCTGGAGGGGCTGGGGTCAGTTTCTACCACGTGCTCCTGTTCTACCTTTGCTGGAGTCGGGGCTCTCAGGGCTTTGCATGTGTTTGGCCAAGGGATCCCTCCTGCAGAGTGCTGAGGGCAGGTCACTTCTGACACTGTGACACTGGCTTGGCTGTTCCACCTGTTTTCTACTTTGGGCTCTGCTTCTGTCCCTCTCCCAGGGATATTCTGCACATTTTCCCAGCAGTAGAGGCCAGTCTCTTCTGCAGGACCAGTTATCTCTGATATTAAAGAATAAGCAGTTGCCACCCCTTTCTTCCGCAGTTATTCTCCCACATGGGATCAGGCCTCCAAGCACCATCCTGAGCTGTTCAAGCCTGCCATGGTCCTGGCACTGGGGCAAAACTGCTGCGAGTGTGTCAACAAGAGCAATTGTTCCTGGCTTGGATCTCTTCATGTGGCTCCCGGACCAGGGAGCTGCTGGTAGGGCTGGGCTGGCTCACCCCCACTCATCCCAGCAGTGGGGACATTTATCTGGAGATCAAAGACAGTGTTTCCTCTGCAGCTGGAGTTCCCCAAGGTGCTTATGCAAGAGGCCACTGGAGCCCTTTGCTGGGGTCTCCACATCTGCCATATCAGCATTGCCACTGATTCAAATAACACACACTGAGAGTAGGAAAATTATATCTGGAAACAAGGGGTTCAAGGGGCTGGAAGAATGGTGATGAATAAACATCCATGGCTTGCAGTGGATCACTGCATATCCTTGAAAATCCCTGAGCACAGGGGCACTGATGCCAGGAGTCAGGGAAGGTGGGGAGAGGTAGCTGCTCACCCTAAAGCCTCACCAAAACTTCCCTGTCCTTCTGATAATTGAGGAAGACAAGTGGTTGAGTAGACAGCAGCCCTCAATGGGCATAATTCAAGCCTGGAAGTGTTTACAGCGTCAAGTCTTTGAGCGTAATAGGGAATTACATGAATAGGCTGGCTGAGTCCTTAAAGTAATAACATTGTTAAAAGCAGTTAGGATCAGGCACTGCTCGTCAGTGCTGTGGCTGCCTTGTGCCTATGGCACTCACGGGTTTGCTGTCCTGTGACTTTCTGGCCAAGTAACACAATTTTTTCCCTTCTGAAGTAAATAGCAATAAATGAATACAGAAATTAAGAGCAATTCCCAGCACGTGTTGTATCGGAGCACTCCCAGCACGTGTTGTGTCAGAGCACTCTGCTCTTAGTGCAGAGCATGGGCCGCACTGATGTCCCCACTCCGGCAATGAGCTGTTCTCATGATCTTTTGTGTATAAATAGAGACCCAGGGTGGTGAAAACTGCTCGGAGTGTGAATTTATTATCCCGAGGGATCGGTACAGGAAGGTGGGAGGGAATCTGTGACTGCACTAGGGAGAGAGAGACAGCAGGGGCTGCACACGTGGTGCCCTTGCTTCAGGGGAGAGCTCAGCACACATCAGAGGCAATACCACATCCTCGAAGGGCAGGTGCTCCCCTTGGAGAAGGGGATGCCCAGTGGGATACGTAGGACTCATGCCTGGAGATCAAATGGGACCTGATTTTGCAGTGATCTTCTCTGGGGAGTCAGACCCAGTGATAGGTAAACTTCTCTTTGGGATATTCTCTCCCTCCAGTTTTCCCCATGACACCCAGTGTCATACCCCAGGTCACAGAACACAATGCAACACCAGTGTCACATCCTCTCACCGTAGGTGCTTAAGAGGTTTCCATGGAGATCCTATTTTTAGCATTTCACCCAGCTGCAGAGCTCTGAGGACTCAAAAGCGTGCTCTGGAAGCTAATTAGGCATTTGGTGCAAAGTTTGACTAAAACTGGTCAACTTGTCATGGAGATCCAGGTTAGGAGGCATTACTCAGATTTGGACTTGCTCTTTGAATAGTAGTTTTTGGTGCAGATTCATTTATCTTAAATAGAAAATATTTTCACATTTTCCATGGGACAGCCCAGGCCAAGGCAAGAGACCAACAGTAGTTAAGCACAGCTGCTAATGATATTTTTAGTCAAGGGCTAGAAGTGCACCTTTAGATGGCAATTTTAAGTGTAGAGGTCACAGATGTGAAAATCTGATTTGCTTTTGATATCTTTTTTGTTGAACAATTGGGAGGTGCAGACACAGAGCTGAGTTCCTCTCCCATCACAGCCCCAAGACACAGCACAGCCTGGTGCTGATCACTGACTCTTTGTGTTACCTCTTGCTATGTGGCCAGGAAGACAAGTGGACTGGGAGAAGGAGGGACCAGGAAGGGAATGAGGTATTGGGAAAGGCAGAGATTTGCTGCAGAGGTGAGGAATGGGCCCAGATTTGGGACTCTTGGCCCTGGTTGGTTAGGGTGGTGAAGACCATGGTCTGTGGATTAAGGACATGGGTGAAATGCTGGTGTTTCCAAGCAATGGGGACACATGTGGGGCTGGTCTGTGCAGGGGGTGAGGGAGAACTCTCTCTTGGTGCTGATGGTGGGGCTGACCTATGTCAGGGGGGCGTAGGAGAGTGTCGGTGGGTCTGTCTAGGCTGGACATCACCCACTCTTGGCAATAAGCACTGCAGGATGTCACCCATTCTGCAGCTGCATGTCCAGGGAGACATCTCAGTGCCAGTGTCACTGCCTCCCCTGAGGGCAGGGCCCAGCTCCCCTCAGGAGCCCTGGGGATGGTGGCCATCCCTTCCTTTCCTCACTAGCTGGGCCACTCCCTTTGCCCACCCAGAGCAGTGTGTGCTCTGACCCAGCAGTTGTGCCTTGTCTTTGCTCTGTGCCATTGTCCGGCCTGCAAGGCCATGCCAGCTGTGTGTGCTTGGGGGATGTCCCCCGCCCCTTGGTGACAGGGCGAGGATGCCATTTCTGCTCTCTGCCCTTTCAGCCCCACGGCGTGGTGCAGGCTGGGGTGATGGCAGTGGTGGAGGTGGTCTAGAGTCCTGCTCTGCTGCCTCCATGCTTCAACATAAAACCACTTCAGGTGAAGCACAATGTGTCAGCACTGGAGCCCACACCAGCCATGGCCACCACAAAAGGTGGTTTGTGGGACTGAAATGATGCCTTGGGCTACAAATGGTCATTCAAAGCAGGAGAAGCCCTGACAATTTGCTGCATTTTTTCAGTGTTGATGGTAGACAACAACCTTTCTGGTGGATATTTAGTACAAATCCAGTGGCCACATGTGAGACTTCTCTTTGTTCCTTGGAGGGCTGTGGGCTGGAGCTCAAAGTCTTCCTCCCACCCACTCACCACACCTGATCCCAGCAGAGCCTCTGCCTCTGCCAGCTCTCACTGGGCTGTGTTTGGGTTGCTGCTCTGCTGTTTCAGAGAAGCACGAGCCTTGAAAAATTCATGTGGAGTGCTAGAAGGAGAAAAAAACCCCAAATTTAATTTGGGTTTTCATGACACACAAGCCCTCTTATTAGGCTTTGTAAACTTTTTGTGACATTACCACTTCATGAAAACTTTGATTTCAGCTGTTGACTAAATCTTTAATCTCTGTCTACCTGCTAGGTCTGTCTCCTTTCCTTACTTAAAAAAACCTTTTGGATTTTTTCCTCAACAGCATCTTTCAAATGTCACAGTTACTATACTAACACAGAATGCAAAGGCCTTGGCAAACAGTCTTTTAAAGAGCTGGGGCATATAAATTCAAAGGCATGATATAATCTAGGAGGAATCCATCAGCCAGGGGAGCCTCTTGCATGAAGTGTATTGAGAACTAAGCACAATATGAACAGAAGGAAAATTGCTTTTTCCCTTTTGAATTTTTATTCACTTAGCAGCAATATTTACTAGTAGCAGGCAGAACCCATTTTTCATTTTCTGGGGAGATACGAGAATTCCAGTGCCACTCATCTTGTCACCAGATTAAATCTGTCGACTTGCTGCCAGGTCACTGTGATATTAATGATACAGTTGTAATCTCTTTCTTTTGGGAGGCCTGTGGATGGAGAAGTAACACACTTGACCATTGTTCACATGTTGTAATAGAAGGAAAAATAGCACTTCTGAAATCCTGGGGAATTGCAGCTCCCTCTGTCATTGATTTCTTTTGTGTTCACCGAGCCAGGCTGAAAACAGCTCTGGCAGCTCTGCGTGCCTCACCGTCACCAGCCTCATTTGGTAATTAGTCAGCAGACGGGAGCTGGTGCTCTCTGCCTGGCCAGGCACTCACGCAGCTCAGCCATTCCATTGATTCCAGATGTCAACGGGCCAGGGGCAGCCCGGGATGGGTGCGGTGCCTGCACTGACCTCGCATCTCTCCCCCAGCTGGGGCGGTGTCACCTCCTCCTTGTGTCGCTGTGGGGATGAGAAGCCACCACTTCCCTTCCAGAGGGACAAACTCTCAGCACACAATGCAGGAAAAGCCGCGGTACCAACTATAGAACACAGCTGATGTCACATCCTCTGCTGCTGTGACCTTGTTTAGTGAGGACTTTGCTGTGGTTGTGGGTCTGGGACCTGGCGTGGCAACGGGGGGGGGCTGAAGTCTTCAGTATTCCTCATGTGCCAGCTAGGTGACAGGGGTGACAGCACACCCATCCCTGGAGGTGTTCAAGGCCAGGCTGGATGTGGGTCTGAGACAGCTGGTCTAGTGGAAGGTGTCCCTTCTGTGGCAGGGGACTGCAATGAGATGAGATGTAGGGTCCCTTCCAACCCAAACCACTCCACGATTCTATGAAGACTCATGGGCAACAGAAAAAGTCTTACTCTCTTCAGAGTGGAGATTCCTCAGTATTTCAGGTAGAAAATTCCTCTCCCTCCAAGCTCCCAGAGATGCCTGCTGAGGTCGTCTGCAACTGGTCAGGAGAAAGCTGGGACAGCCTTATGAGGCTTTGGAAAAACAACTTGCTTCTCAGGACAGTTATGGATAAACACAACCCCAAGAAACCTGAGCCCTTTCCAAATGTTGCACACAGCTCAGATCTTCCCTGCTCCCTTTCCCTAAAACTTCGGGTTATCCAAACCCGGATGTGGGGACGTGTTTAGGAAATGCAGCTGCTATGGAAAAGGCTGAACTCCCAGTGATGCATTTGGCTTTGAAATTCCCTGGTGAAGGAATCTCTGGGCTGTCTGTTATTAATCCTGTGGTGAAGTGTCCTCTGTGCTGACCTAACTAACCAGGCTTGTGGCAGTGCCTTGCACTCCAACAGATCCTGACTGCCCCCAGTAGGATGAAAGCAGCCCCGCAGAGAGCTGTGGAGCGGCCTTGGAGCCCTGCTGGAGCATTTGTCCCAGGCAGCAACAGCATCTCCAGGGCAGGATGGAGGGACTTGGAGGCTTCCTGGGATGTGCCCTTCCCACTAAACGTCTCCTAATTAGCATTCCTTTGGCACACTTAATTAGCACATTCCTGCCTTTAAATTATGGGCTGCTTTCCTATATTTACACTCTCCTAAAACATCAAGGGAGAGGTCTATAAATTACATCTCCTGAAAAACATTAATTGTGTGAACTCCTTCCAGCATTTATAATGCTCAGCTTGTTCCTCGTTCCACCTGGAACCTGCAAACACACACAGACGGGGGATTTATGCAGGTGCTGCCTCTGCTACCACGTGGGACTGTTCCCTCCTGCACACACCTGCAAACATCCCCCCAAGCCAGGGCTGCCCAGAGCAGCCCCGCACACATGGAGCAGCACCTTGTGGTCTGTGAGGTGTTTGTCCAGCATCTCCTGACCACACTGGTGGGGTGGGAGGCTGCAGTGGGTTCAGCTGCCTGAGAATCTCCCAGCACAGCACTGGTGTGTGCAGAGTGCTTGGTTTCTTGAGCACAAGGGTCTTATCTCAGCCAGCTAGGACGTGCTGCCTCTTGCAACCACTGTTTTATAGGAGAGAATTTCCTGCTAAAGGGAAGTACTGGCAAATTTGCTGGCCCTCCTGTGAGCCTGGTAGCATGTAAGGTGAGCACCAACCTGTCACCAGAGCCTTGGCACAGGCAAAATGCAGTTTGAGCACTGCGGCACCACAATCCTGCATCCTTGGGACTTGCTCAGACTGCTTCAGAAGTACAAGATAAGAGGAGCATCCCAGCGAGGAAGTTCAGTGCAGAGGTGCCAGTTCTCCTCAGAGCCCTGCTCAGGAAGAGCCATCCCCCTCTGCATGTAGGATTGGACTACAGCTTCCATGCCAATATTTCTACCCTCTGTATTCACCTAATCTTTCAGACAGTACTACTGAGCCTCCTGCCCTCCAGGCTGAGACAGGAAAATGGCAGAAGAATGCTTGTCATTTGGGAATAGCAGTATGTAGAGATCAGAAAATCAACATCTAAAAAAGGAAAAATGTTTGAGGATTGATCTCAACTAGAGAGGAATCCTAGAAAATAGGTGCAGGAAGTGACAGGCATGAGTCCATGTTTGGGTTTGTTTGCTTGATGCTGCAGTGAGTTTTGGGTGCCTGGGTCTTTTGAGCTCCTCTGCAAAGCCCAGCCCAGCAGAAGCCTCCACCAGCCACAGCAAGGGATGTGCCGCTGAGCTCGTTGGGTTGGAATATTCCTGGATCATGGGATATACAGCTTCAGATCCCCCCTGAGCAAGACAGGGGTTTTATCTGAACTCCAGTGGTAAGTTCCTGCTTTCCCCAGCTTGCTCTTGGGGTTACCTGCTGGTGGACATCCAGTACCTCAAGGAAGCCTCCAAGAAAGATGGAGAGACACTGATTACAAGGATCTGGAGTGACAGAACAAGGCTGAACAGCTTCAAGCTGAAGGAGATGAGGTTGTGTGCTGGTTTGAAAGCAAAACCAGTGAGACTTCAAGTCAGAAATACAATTTAATAGGAAAAAGTAAAATACATGCAAGTAATATAAAGAAAATAAAAAAAAAAAACACTGACNTTGTATGAGTCATGGGGTGGGTCCTCACAATGGCCCATTAAACACAAAGGGCTCCCGGAGGGAGTTATCTATGACTCATAGGGCAAGGTGTTAATGGCCCATTAACAGGAGATAGTCCAGGGGAGGAGGCAAAGAAAAACATTGCCCCTCCTTTGTTTCAATAGTTAATGAAGATGGAGATAGAATACAGACCCTCTGGCACATTGTAACCTAGGACAGGTTGAGATTGGATATTACCATCCTGATTGCTTTGATGTCCATGAGGAGCCAGGGTTTCTGTTTCAGCTTTTATTTGAAAGACAGCAGCTTCTATTCAGACAAATACTTGGACATGGCGCAGTGTCAAAGCCTAGGAGAGAAACCTCTGTCCTGACACGGGCAGTGCTGTGACACCAGCTCACCTCACTGGTTTTGGTCATGTCCTGCTACTGCCAACAGAATTTACCAGCAGCACAGTCTTCTCCAAAAACCCTACCTGTGAAGATTCTGCTGGATCTGCTGCCCATGTGAGACCTTTTCCTTCCACATCAGTCTTTCAAACCATACCAAATTTCAGCCAAGTCAAGGTCCACAGCTTTCCCTGAGCAAGGGAAGAGGAGATGTTTACTGATGAGATTTTCCAGCGGATCAGGTGGGCTGGATTTTCCTGTGGTTTCTAGGACCTGGATGCCCAAAAGGCCCAGGATGGCAGAAATGTCTGCAGCTGTTAGAGAGCCTGGTTAAAGAACCAGATCCTGTAGACAACAGGGAGTCTGAAACATCTGCATTCTGCCCCAGGCCTGGGAGGTAAACAAATCTCACTTCTCAGCCTCTGTGTCTCCTTGCAGGCTCTCAGTGGTTACCCCTGGGACCCTGTCAAGACACATGGGCTGAGCCACTGCTTGTGGTGCTGCCACCTCACTGTCCTTTCCCTACCAGTGCTCACCTTTCTTTCTGCTCTGGAACTCTGCTTGGTGGGTCACACCTCACGTGTCCATGGTTGCCAAAGAGGAAAGGTTTATATATGCACATAAAAGTTTATTTATCTATCTATATCTATATACCTGCATATATATTAATATATATAAATATGCATATCCTTGCATCCAGGGAATGGGTATGCAGGGCTGTGGGTGACACCTTTCAAGTGCTCCAGTAGGCTTTATGTCACCAGAGAGTAAAGCAAAGCAAAGAAAATTTTTGTTTGGTGACTCATTTCAGGAAGACCTCATCGCTGAATCGCAGAGTGGTTTGGGTTGGAAGGGACCTTAAAGCTCATCCAGTGCCACCCCTGCCATGGGCAGGGACAGCTTCAACTACTCCAGGCTGCTCCAAGCCCCATCCAGCCTGGCCTTGGACAGTTCCAGGGATCCAAGGGCAGCCACAGCTTCTCTTGGCAACCTGGGCCAGGGCATCACCACCGTCACATGGAAGAATTTCTTCCTAATGTGTCATCTAAACCTGCGCTTTGTTAGTTTGAAGCTCCCTCAGGAAAAAGCTGTCCTTGCTGCCCCTAGACAGCTCACTCCCTGACACCTGACAGGGACCTTTCCTGGCTGAGGCACCCAAGCTCAGCAGAGATGGTTGGAAAAGGGGTGTCTTTGGCCCAGGGAGGACAAGTTGTCCTAGGTTACAATGTAAGAATATTCCAGAAGGTCTGTATTCTACCTCCATATTCATGAACTGTTGAAACCAGGAGGGGCAGTGTTTTCCTTACCTCCTCCCCCGGACCATCTCCTGTTAATGGGCCATTAACACCTTGCCCCTTGAGTCATAGATAACTCCCTCCGGGAGCCCTTTGTGTTTAATGGGCCATTGTGAGGACCCACCCCATGACTCATAGAATGACATCAGCCCATTGTGAGATGATCCGCCCAGGGGGAGGAGCCAAGCATTCCCACCTGGATATAATCTGGGCATTTGGACAGAACAGGCATCTGCCTTCTACTGGATTCCCAGAGGAGCAGCCTTCTCTCCCACTGGATTCCCAGAGGAAGGACCAGACCCTTCAACATCACCACTGGACCATTGGAGGAAAACTTCGCCCTTCTACAGGATCTCTGCTTCAGCAGAACCATCTGTCACTCCAGGAGAACCACTGGAGCCACCATTCAAACCAGACTGCTATCAACACCCTGACTGACAGGGTGTCAGGTTGTATTCTAACTGTCAGGCTTTGTTTTTTTTGTTTAATACTGCATCTTGTTCTAATTTTCCTATTAAGTTGTAGTTTGTTGGGTTTTTGTTTTACTTTATTTTGTTTATACATATTAAAGAACTGTTATTTCTATCCTCATATCTTTGTCTGAGAGCCCCTTTTAATAATTTGGAGGGAGGGGGTTTACATTTTCTATTCCAAGAGAAGCTCCTGTCTTCCTTGGCAGGCACCTGTCTTTCAAAACAAAGACACAAGGTCTGATTGGTATAATGGGACCCACTTTTAAAGCACCTCTTGATGTTTCTGACTTGTTTTTAAGACTGAAGCCCTCACATCCATCTCTGCAGCCCCCACATTCTATTCTCCTTCACAGTGCTTGTGTCCTGTTCAGCCTTACCTCAGTCCCCGGTGCCTCGGACCCTCTGTGCTTGGCGGGAGGAGGTGAGCATGGTGGGCCAGAGCTCTGCCTGGCTTCTCCTTCGCTGCTTTGGGATACATCTGCACTGTTGTCTTGGGCTCTGCTACATCCCTCTATCCATGCCCAGCCTTTTTCCCCTCTCTCTTTCCCCCGTTATGGTCTCTTGTATTTCCCTTTTTCACCCTCCCTTCCCATCTTTCCTCTCCCAATCCATGCTCTAGTTTGCTGATAGCTGGAGAGGTTGTTTTGAGGGTAGAAAACAACCTTGCCAAAAGCAGCATTGTGCTGTCCCTTGGATAGCAATTCTTTATTTGGCAGCCTGACAGACCCCAGTTAATACAGCCACAAACAAAAATGTGCCTATCAGGACGTAAGAGAGAACTGGTTAAATCCTCAGTGGGTGGTTAAATATGCAGTGGAGTATCCCTTGCTTCCAAGGGGCTCCCCCAATTTACACCCACTGAGCTCAGGACAAACATTTATATTTATAGTGAATAGACTATATTATTTATCATGTACAGACATGATAAAATGGAATAGTAACAAAATACTAAACTTTAACCCATCTTAAAGCTTTATGTGAACCATAAATGTGTTTGAAATAAATCAGGTACCTTTCATAGGCCAGGAAGTCAGACCCCTTGGCTTCCAGAGGACTGAGGTGCAAAGCCAATTGCTCAGCTCTCCTGCTTCTTCCTGTGGAGGGTTGATGCTCCCTGGAGGTGTCCTCTGTTCAGAGCATGGGCTACAAGTGCTTGCCTAGACTGAAGACTCAAGCCCTCCAAAGTCAGGGGCTGCTGGAATTAGGACTGCACAGGTAATAGGAACTCACTTTTCCTGGTGCTTCTGAGTTATGAAATACCCCCTAGCCACAGACATAGCTAGTTTTCCACATCTCACTCATTTTTTGTGGCTTCTGATTTCTTTTCAGGTTTTGACTTATGGGAAATTCCTTTAGATGTTGACTAAGACACTAAATAAGGAAAAAAAATAAAACAACAAAAGCCAAACTGCCTTTCCCTTACAGATGATCTACCACTGTGTTAAATTTCGGGTTCATACTTGGGGCATCTGACATTACCATTGTTCAGAGAGATCTGAAAGACAGCAGCTAAATTATTCCTAATCTTGTCTCCTAGGCTGCTTAAAACATGGTTGTGTTGCTCTAAAAAATACATATACCCCAAGGCAGAGAGAGTCGGTTGAAATGAGAGGTCAAGGGGACAGGTGCAGTTAAAAGTAGCTAAAAGCAGAGTTACAGAGGCAGCTGCAGCTTGTGCCTTCAGTGAAGTCTGCAGTGCTGGATGTTTTGGGGCTTGCAGAGCAGAGCACAGCACCTGTTTTCTCTGCTGCTTTAAAGGCTTTTCCTCGAGTCCTTCCACGGTTGTAGTGTGCTCAGTGCTGGGTCACCCTTGGTGTCTCGGCACCCTTTTTCAGCAAAAAAGCAGCTTTTTGGCTCAGGATTACAGCATTTTGTCAGAGTTGATGTTGGTTTCTGCTTAGTGATGTTTGACGACCTTCAAACACAGAGCAGCAAATTCCTTCCTGATGCACCACAAAAAATGATAGGGACAAAATCTCTGCTCATGAGGGGGATTGTGCCAGTCCCTTGTGCCACTGATTGATCTCTCCTGCTCTTAAGCACATGCTGCTGTTCAGACTTCAGATGACTCTGGAGAAAGCATCTAGCTGGTGCATTCACCAGCCTGTGGTGCAGGGTGTGCCCAGGCAGCTCCAGCACCCCACTGAAAGGTCTGGGCTGTGCCCAGGAGCTCTGGGCTGCACTCTGGGCCTTTGGTAAAAGGAGCTCACTTGGGAGATTTCATCTGGTCTTGCCTGAGCCTCTGGGACTTGAGCCAGGGAGGGGCGTAGGTCTGCTCTGCACCCCAGCTGCACCAGACAACAGAGATGGTGGTGTATGGATGTTTCCCAAAACCATGGTGCCCCGTAACAGGGGATGGAAATGCAGCTCATGCAGCACCTGCAGTGTCTCCACCAAGCTTTCTCATGTCTGAGTTTTTAATGGTCCAGGCTACACCTGGAATGGGACAAAATGGGCATTCTAGAACTGGGAAACTAGCGAGGTGGTCTATCGTAAATGCCTGGCATTGATGTTCACTAAGATGAAAAAAAAATGAAAGAGGGAAAAAAATGCTGCAAACTTACATGACAAGTCAAATCCTGGGATTTATTGCTGCCTCCTGAGGGATTAGAGTAGCAAGAAGGAGCTGAGCCTGTTTTCTCTCTGATGGGTGATTGCAATGGCTACTGTCTCTCTTTAGTCTTCCTGACAAGAACTTTGGCTTTGCTTTATGCACCTGAGCTGTGGGATAAATTGTTGGGGTGATCCTATAGACCTTGAACAGCTTAAGTTACTGTATAGTTTTGCTGCATTCCAAAGTGTCTGGTGAAGTGGGAAGCAGCCATTCCTTGGCCACATGTGACCCCACTCCAGTGCCACTTTGGCTGGGGCTCTTTGCTGTCCCTGTGCTCCCCAGTGCCTGTCACACCTGCCCCTGCCTGGTGATGTTTGCTGCACGGTACCTGTGTGCCATGGGGTGTTCTTGGAGCACTCCATCCCGGTCCTTTGTGGGTTTCATGGGTTTTTCTCAAAGGGACAGGCTTTGTTTCTGCCCTGGCATGACTCCAGGCACTGGCCACCCTGCTGCATCCAGGGGAGCCACCAACACCAATGTCTCCTTGTCATGATGCACTGCTCAGGCACTGTCCCTTTTGGGGGCTACAAAGCATCAGGCAGACCCAAGGCTCCAAATGGATCCAGATGTTATTACCATATCAATATCCTGTTATCATAATGAAACCCATGACAGGAAGGAGGCGGCTGCACAGATGCAGCTAATTCCTTTATTCGCAGTTCTGATGGGATCATGGAGCTCATGGCAAAGCATTTCTGCTCCTTCAGAGTTGTCCTGCTGCCCCTTCATGTCAGCACACACTTGTGGCCTCCTACATGTGTAAATTCATTTATTTGCTGGCACATCCACATCCACCCAATGAAGACAATAAAGGGAGTAAACATGACTCAAGGACTGAGCTGGATAATCCCCACAGCTGATCTGACAGTGATACATATATTGCATTTTCAAAAATTCTTTATTCTGCTGCCTGTCATTCACCAGCAGTGCATTTCATTGGCAGCTTTCCCCAGAGATTCCCTCTGTCTCTTTTCACCCTGTTCCTGCCAGCCCATGGCATTGCTCCTGCCTCTTCCAGGGAATGTTGTCCTTCCTGCATCCTTGCATAGCCTCTGCTCTCCTTCCCTGGCTCCATTTCAGAGTTTATTTGTGCTGCATGACCACTCAAGGTGGGACATCAGGTGCCAAGGAAATCCCTGCCAGGCTGCAGGATGGTTTTGGACGGACTCCTAAGAGGCAGCTAAAGACCATCCATGTTTGGCACATAGACCTGAGGATGCAGCTGATGCCAAAAGCCCCAGCTGGGCTGAGACAATGTGCCCAAAAGCTCATGAATTTGGGTGCTGTGGGAGCTGTCTGAGAGCAGCCCTTGGTCCTCATGCGTGTGCCATGGGATGGGGGCTTGGAGAGCCTGAGACAAAGGCACATAATGTCCAGTGACATTTGTCTGATCTGAGAAGGGCAAGGAGATCCCAAGCTAAAATATAGATGGGAGGTTTAGATTAGTTACTGGGAAAATTTTCTTCTCAGAAAAGATGGTCAGGCACTGGAAAGGCCCAGGGCAGTGATGGAGTCACCATCCCTGGAAATGGGTGTGGCACCTGGGGACATGGTTTTGTGATGAACACGGTGATGCTGGGTTAAGGATGGACTTTTCAACCATAATGGTTCTAAAAGGTGATTTTATCTATGTGGATGCCCCAAAAAAAGCTGGGGGTGCTGAGAGACAGAAATATCTCAGGAAGGACACTCCTACCTTTTATTTTTTTGCTCAGCACAACATTCTCAACCTGTCTTGGTCAAAAGCAACCAGAGATACTGGACCTGAGTATTTCCAAACATCCTCCCTCTCTGTCCCTTCAGATGCAGGATACAAACTCCTGGGAGCCCCAAAACATGGAACAGAGAAGAAGGACTCATTGTGTGAAAACACAGCATTCCAAAGCAACTCAGTGGAGGGACTGAAATGTATCTCTGGGAGTACAGAACTGGGGGAGCTGCCATGAGACGGGGTGGAAAAGAGCCATCAGAGGCAGTAGTCAATGGCTAGGGAAGGGTAGCTGACTGTCCAAGGCTGGTGAAGGCACAACCAGTATGGACCAGCACAAGGGCTGTGGTTCCAGGCAAAGCCGCATAGTGGCATGGCCCTGGCAGTGCTTGGTTATGTAGTGATAGAACAAGGGGCAATGGCTTCAAACTGAAAAAAGATTTAGTTTAGAGATTGAAGATTAGGAATAATTTCATCCCTGTGAGGATGGTGATGCCCTGGCACAGGGTGCCCAGAGCAGCTGTGGCTGCCCCTGGATCCCTGGCAGTGCCCAAGGCCAGGCTGGACACTGGGGCTGGAGCAGCCTGGGACAGTGGGAGGTGTCCCTGCCATGGCAGGGGTGGCACTGGATGGGTTTTAAGGTCCCTTTCAAACCAAGCCATTTTATGATCCTATGATTCTACATCCTCATTACTTGGAATTTAGTAGGAATTTAGTAAAGACTGAGCATCCCCGGGAGCCCAAATAATGTGATACAGTTTTGGCTCAGTCTCGGCTGGTGGGATCTGGAAGAGGCAGAGTGTCAAGGTAAAGCAGCATTTGGATTTCAGAGAGGTGGTATCAAAAGGCACTTCAAAGGCACCCCCAGGACCCTGGGGTTTGTGACAGTGCGTGGACAGGGACATCAGCACGTGGTGCTGAGCCTGACGTGCTGGAAATCAGAGATCAGGCCTTTCTCTTTAAAGCTGGTACCCTCCAAGTGCTCAGTAAACAAATCCAGCCTGGAGAGGGAAGGAGCCAAGCTCAGATCTTGAATAGTTGTCCAGGGGGAACTGGATTGATTTTGTAAAAGCTCTATCAATGCATTTTAGCAAATCAGTAAGTCACTGGTTAATCTGATGCAGGCAATGAGCCACTTTCTTTCTACCTATTCTTTGATTTTGCTCTTCTAGCAGGTATGGTTTCACAGCCAGCATGATGAAAGAGTATTTATTGCTGGCACCTGAAAGCATTATGCTCCAATAGGTGTCTCCATTTAATTTCAAACCCATCAGGATGTCTCTAATTCCCCGGCCATGGGAAGTTGGGTGTTGTGAACTTTGGAGTATACAGTGAGGCTGTAGTGAAGTTGAATTTTAAAAGTTAAGGTAAAATGTCTGCTTGTCCAGTTAGAATAATCTCAGAATGGTGGAAACACCAGTTTTATGTGTGCAAATGAAGTTTTTGCAATTAAAAATTATGCAAGAAGGAAAATTCTCTAAAGTCTCCGAAAGAGTAAAGATAATATTGTTTACAGACTCTGGGAATGAGGGCTGTTAAAGGCACAGACTTGGGAAATATTTGGTGTAATATATATTAAAAAGCAGGAAGGCAACTTAGTGGAAAGGGTTTTTTTTGGTACTTTGCAGGAAGCATCACAGAATTTTCTTTTGGGAGGACAAAGCAACAAGGAGGCCCTTGATGTTTTTGTGATCTGTGTCTGTCCCTGTGTGTTCTGAGATAGCACAGTCTGAATATTTGTGATCAATAAATCAGCTGGGAAATTATTAATGTTATTTGATTTCAAAATTATTGCCTTGTCCTTTTAATGGGCAGCTGAGAGCTTTTTTGAAACTGGTATTTCAGGCTGCCTTCAGGTGTGGGAAAGAGATTGCTGCCTCTGATTCACATCTGCAGGTTTCTCCAGCAAACATCAATGCTATAAACGTTTGTTTGCAATGAAAGTTTAGATTATGGAACATTCTGAGGATGAACTCACAAAGTACTTCATATCTGAAATAAAGTGTGGGAGCAAAATGATGTCTGCAAATTTCAGGTACAGGGAGAGATGCTGTTTGGGACTGGGATACAGCCTGTGAGTCCTGGACCGCTCAGGCAGCTTGCACAGCAGGGAGCAACCACTGTGTTCATTCACTGCTGGAGAGAGTCCAGAGGAGAGCACAGAGCTGCTCCCAGGGCTGGAGCCCCTCTGCTCTGGAGCCAGGCTGGCAGAGCTGGGGGTGCTCACCTGGAGAACAGAAGCTCCAGGGAGAGCTCAGAGCCCCTTGCAGGGCCTGAAGGGGCTCCAGGAGAGCTGGAGAGGGACTGGGGACAAGGGATGGAGGGACAGCACACAGGGAATGGCTTCCAGTGCCAGAGGGCAGGGCTGGATGGGATATTGGGCAGGAATTGTTCCCTGGCAGGGTGGGCAGGCCCTGGCACAGGGTGCCCAGAGCAGCTGTGGCTGCCCCTGGATCCCTGGCAGTGCCCAAGGCCAGGCTGGACACTGGGGCTGGGAGCAGCTGGGACAGTGGGAGGTGTCCCTGCCATGGCAGGGGTGGCACTGGGTGAGCTCTGATATTCCTGCCAACCCAAACCATTCCATGAATCTGTGAATATCTCTCCTGATCCCTACAATGACCTCAGCCCCCCAGGGCTGGTTTTGGCACACAGACAGTGATGCCCCATCACCTGGATGAAAAAGCCACAGGACACGACATGGAACATGGGTCTTGGACTTGATCAGTGCTCTTGGTTCTTCAACTCGTTCTGTAAAAATCGATATAAAGCTGAAGAACCTCCAAGTCTCCCCTGCCTTTGAGCATACATATCTGACAGGGATCCTATAAAATTCTGTTGCCAGATGAAATGGAATACAGAGAACCAGGATGAAGAATAAATAAGCCCATTTGTTTATCTCCCCTCCAAAGTGCATCACATTTGATGGGTGATCACCTAACAGACTATTAAAAAACCTTTGGGTAGGAGGATTTCTCTGACCTTCTATTCCGGGGTTCTGCTCTGCAGATTATAAGGAAGTTTCTCCAACACCAAGTAGCTTTTAACCTTTGCTGGACTTCAGACTCAAACCTTTTTTGAATTTGCTTTTTTTTTTTTTTTTTGCACTCATCATCATTCATCTCCTATTGTATCAAGAGCAAATGCGGAAATTATGTACGATTAAGAGCATCCCAAATGCTGAACCTATGAACTAATTCAAACCATAGCATACACAGACATTTTTCTTCGCTCATTCTGCCTCAAGACACAGCTACCAGGAAAAAAAAAAGAAAGTTTGAAGGCAGTTTTTCTTGACAATTGCTTGCTCTGAAGCTCCTGAAGAGTTTCACATTTGTCAGACAAGTCAAGCAGGAGAGGCTAAGTGTATCCAGCTGTGGCAAAGAAAATTGGGGGGTGCACAGCCCATGTAGAAAATAAACCCCACTTGTGAGAGGCTTTTGAGTGGAGGGCACACAAAGAAGGCAAAATAACAGGATTACTGGTGTTAGATCTAGAGAGAAGAGTCAATCTGCAGTTTTGGGGGCTTGCTGAGTCTCTGATAAAAGACAGGGCTGTGACTGACATCTGAGAAGGAGGAAATACAGGGAGACAGAGAGTGAGAAATTATGTAGGGGAAGACCCAGCTGTAACTCTCAACAAAACAGTCACAATTTCCAAGTAAAAAGATCTCAATGACAGGAGAATTTGGTCGCTGGAGTAAAAAAGGAGAGTCCAGTTACTCTCAGATGGGACTCACACTCTTTCTGAATTTCTGAATACAGCGACTACTTGGAGAAGTGCCTGATGTCACCGGATCCTGGTCATGATGGCTCACCTGAGCTTGTCACCACAGGAACAGTGGCTGGCTGGCTCCACCAGAGCTGTAGCTCCTGCAAAGCCAATGCTGAAATACCTAGAACCAGTGGGTGTGAGAGATGGCCCAGCAGAGATGGTGGGGCAGGAGGTGAGCAGGAGGCTGCCCGCCTTCTGTGAGGGCTTTGCCCAGAGCAGCATCCTGCTGTTACACTGGGCGGTCTCCCCAGGAGCGTTCCTGTCTGCAGCACCAACCAGCTGGGTTCCCTGAACCTTTAGACAAGTGTAGGCTGCCTCTCTGGTGACAGTTTTTCACTTACACACTCCCAGGTAATGGATGATGAAGACATATTGCCATGTTATGTAATTTAAAGTGAATTTTGCCTGTCAGCGCAGTTGAAATAAATGTGTTCATTTCCCCAAAATGGCTGATCTGTCACATTATCCCGTGTCCTTTTTTCCCCCATCCAGGCTAATAGTGGAAATTGGAGATCTGATGGTTTTAAAAAGTGAATTTATCATATCCTTAATTTCCCTCTACTATGAAGAGCCATCTTTACCGTTTGTTTGTCTGGTCCTAGCCAATGCTCTCCCTTGGACGACCCTGGCACGGGCAGGGTGAGGAGCTGCTCCAGGGCTTGTGTGATGCGCCCCCAGAGCTGCTAGTGCATGGCACGTCAGATCTCATTGAGCCAAGGCTCACCCCACTGTTTTCCTAAAAGCAAAGAGTCCTTTTGCTGGTTCCTGGTGCTATGCCTCAATTTTATCTCAAAGCAATGGCCCAGCTCCGATCCTTTCCCATGCAGCCCACTAGGTACAAATTACCTGCCTGCTATTACGCTGGTTGGTGTTAATTCTAGAATTTAATTCTTTATCAGCTAAAATTTGTGTTGGTTTTCCTTTTATTTTCTGTGACTGATTTCAGACGAGAGACCTACTTTATTCAAAGGGCTCAGCAAAGTAAAACATCAGTGTTCTTCCCATCTCCTTCAGCTCCCTGCTGTCTCTGATGGAGTCAAAATTAATAAAGGCCAGATATCTCCTTGTTAGCTCACAGGGTGCTGGGGTACCTTTTCTGCTGTGATTAGTTTGGAAGTGCTTCCCAGTGAGAGACTGCATTTAACCCTCCACAGCAGTGAGGGAAACTCTCCCCGGCTCTCGTGGAGAGCCAGCACATCCTCAGGCTCCCCTTCACACAGCACATAAATATTTCTGCTCCTGTCTTCCCTGTCTCATTATTAGCAATTTTATCATCTCTGTCTAATAACAGTCCTGCTGACTTGTATTCTTTGATGAATCCTCCATCTCCTCTCCCAGTGGGAAGTTGCTGGCTGTGGTTATCTGCATCCCAAAGAGCTGGAGCACTGCTGGCAGTGGTGTTTCCCACCACTCTTCACTTTTCACAAGCTTCCCACTTGTTTCATAGCAAAAAAATAAGAGGTTTTCTGTATTCAAGCCCTGTGCTTGCTCCTGCCCCACTCTCTGGAGTTCATTCACAGAGTGTTTTGATGGAGCAGATGGCTGTAGATGGGCTGGAACCTCTCAGTCCTACTCACTGTCTTGCTCCTAGAATCATGGAATATCCTGGTTTGGAAGGGACCCACAGGATCATTGATCCAGCTCCTGTCCCTGCCCAAACCCCCCAACAACCCCACCCTGTCCATCCCTGGCAGCGCTGCCCAAAGGCTCCTGGAGCTCTGGCAGCCTCGGGGCCGTGCCCATTCCCTGGGGAGCCTGGGCAGTGCCAGCAGCCTCTGGGGGAAGAACCTTTCCCTGATCTCCAGCCTGAGCCTGCCTGGCACATCTTCACGCTCCCCATCTCCTCCTGCACTTCTGTGGCCTCCCATCCCCCTGGCTCTTGTTGCTGCTCAGTGTCATTTGGGCACTTGGGAAGGTTGTTGTGTAGGCAGAATCTGCAGCCGGGGCCCAGACTGCTGAGACCATCTCCTGCCTGAGGGCCAGATCTGACCCTGGGTGCCCTGCACAGAGCAGGGGGTAGAGGAGCAGGATGAACTGAACTTCTCAGGAGCAGAGTGAACCAAGCTGTTTTTGTCCCTGACAAATGCCCTGGCTAAGGAGAGGTTGCTCGGCTCTGGGGATCCTGAGCAGTAGTGCATCCCCATGTTTGTTCCCGGCCCCAGCTCTGTTCCCAACCCTGCAGAGCCCCTTGGCATTGCTGGGTGCATTCACACAGCATCCTCTTCTCCACAGGCGGGGAAGGCAAGGATACAACTGCACATTCCCACTGTAGCCTTGCAGGATGAATGTCTGATGCACGTGGACAGCCTGCTCTGGTGGAACATGTCCCTGCCTGTGCCTGGGGTGGAATGAGATGAGGTTTAAGGTGCCTTCCAATCCAAAACATTCCGTGATTCCATGATTTTATGAATGCCCTACAGATGAAGGCTTTGGGTACTGCAGAGCTTCTCCCAGAAGCAGGGCAGAGGTCTCCTCTCTGCAGGACTTTGTCCATGTCAGGAGGGATGAAGCCACTGCAGAACAGCGTGTTAATTCCTCCCACAGTGCCAGCAAACAACAATTTTTTTTGCTAAAATGAAAGTTTATTTAATGACAAATAATTAAAGTTTGATTTATGGAGTAAACCAAACCTGGTCTATCCCATTTCAAGTACCTTGCAGCAGCACTTGTGCAGCTGGAATGAAGTCTGGGGAACTGCAGGCTGGGAGGTGGGCAGGGAAGAGCAGGCTTCTCCTCATGGACTAGGACAGTCCATACCATCCATCCAAGTGCTCCGAGTTGTGCATGAACAGAGGGCTCTCAGTGTGAGGAGGGGTGGGAATGGCTTTGAAGCCTCCTCTGCTCTTCAGGAGGTGCTATTACGGAAGGGTGAAAAAAACAGGTTGCACCACAGCAAAAAACCCAGTGTTTTCTGTCTGTCACCCCATTCCCTTCCTTCCCATCTTGTGTGTAGGGAGGCTGAGCCTTCTGTCTGCTCCTCTGCCTGCTTCCACTCCAGCACTTTTATATCAGTTTCTGAGGTGAAGTGTTGTATCATGAGGTTCCTACAGTTGTTCCTCACCCCCGCTAACCTGTACTCCAGATCCCGCTGTGCAGGTTTCTTTTTGCTGGGAGTATTTCCTCCTGCCTTCCCTGCTCTGTGATAGGCTCAGAGACAGTGGGAAAGTGAGTTTCTTCCCTGGGAAACCTAAGCCCTCCTCTTGGAACATGAGGGCTGGTGGTATGGCTGTGCTTGGGGCAAGGGAACAGTTAAAAAGATTTTGATTCTGTGCATCTCTCCCCTCCAACAGCACCATTATTTCATACAACTTATATCTTCCATTGAAACCTTCAAATAATTTCCCTTTATAATCAAACTTTTCTAGACCTAAATCAGTTTTATAACCACCTTATTATACCTTGAAACTCAAAATGAAAAATAACTATTATAAATAATTGGGCTGTGCTCTGAATACTAAGCAAACCCGTGGCTTAGAGAGGACAGGATAATAGCGACGTCCTCTGCCACCCACCCGGGGAAGGGTTTGCTAGATTAGCTTGTCTTCTTCAGTGCTCCTAGGGGAGTGCAGAGACGAGAGGGGAGGTGGGATTCAGTCTTTGCCAGGCTCTCTGGACTTGCCCTGGAGTTAGCAGGAGACTCTGTGCCACTGCTGTGGGTTGTATTTTTGAAAATGCAGCGATCTTGGTGTTTGCTCCAACAGGGAGCTGGGGCTGTGCACCCCCATTTATGCTCAGCTGTCCCCAGAGTCCACACCCCTGAAAGGGGTCAGCCCTGAGCTGAGAGCATCACTGAGTGCCTCATCAGAGTCCCTGTACTGTCTCTGCCCACAGCAAGGCTCCCGAGTGGGACTGTGGCACTGCTGAGCTGCTGCCCATCCCCAGCTCATTGGTGCCTTCCCCTCCACAAGGGGTATGAAACCTCCAAAGCCTGAGGATCACAGAATCCCTGACTGGTGCGGGCTGGAAGGGACCTTAAAACTCATCCAGTGCCACCCCCTGCCATGGGCAGGGACACCTCCCACTGTCCCAGGCTGCTCCAAGCCCCATCCAACCTGGCCTTGGGCACTGCCAGGTATCCAGGGGCAGCCACAGCTGCTCTGGGTCTTTGATCTCAGCCATTTGTTCATCCATCTAAAACTGCATTAGGCTGACACAAGGTAGAAAAGAGGTTTTCCCCTCAGCCTCCCCTCTGGACATTGCAAGGATCTCTCTGTCTCTCTCCAGAGTAGGATGTGCCTCCAGGAGAGCTCCAGCCATCTCCTCATCTTCAGGTGTGTGGCAAGGAGAATGAATTTGTTGCTGGCTTGCAGCTTGTGTGATGGTTTTATTTAATAGATTCACAGAGACTAAACCAGAGAGATGCATTAGATCATCATACTTGATTTCCTGTAAATCACAGGCCATTACATTTCACCACGTTCATCATGCAGTGCATCCAGTGACTTGGGGTTGATTGAAACACATCTTTCAGGAAGATCTCTTCAGGCTACTTTCAGTGGTGGATAAATGTTTTCCTTCCAAAAAAGTGTCTAATTTATAATTCAAATGTTCCGGGCTTCAGCTCCCAGCTCTTGTTTTGCCTTTCTCATTGCAGTCACTGAGTCTTTATTGCAAGATATTTTCTCCTCCTGAAGGAGTTTAGATGTGATTATGAAATCACCTCTCAGTCCTCTTTAAAAGCTAATCAGCTTGGAGCCTTTAAATCTCTGCATGGAAGGTGTCCTTCCTGGTCTTTAAATCAACTTTGTAGCTTTTTTCTGCACCTCTCTACTCCTCCAACTACTTTTTTAGAATTTATTTAAGCAGAGACCTACAGAAATCCTGCAGTTTGGCAGAATGTGGTGTTGAACTGAAGAGCGGGGAGCAGACCAGTCCCGGATTCTAGAGAATGGCCCGCATGCCTGCCACCCAAACGAATAATTACAGAACTGTAAATGAGGTGCAGGCAGCTCTTGTACCCCTTGGCTCCTCCAGCAGCCCCTGGCTGTCAGGGGAGTGATTGAGCAGGAAGGGGCCGCAGGAGACCAAAGGAACTACATCCATGCTGGCATGAGGAACCCTCCTCTCTCCTCCCGGGCTCCAGCTGGGGGGATGGAGGAGATGACACCCTGGGATTCTGCTGGGATCTCTCTGCTGGAAACTCCCCATGAAGAGCCAGCATGTCCCTGTGAGACCTGGACAAGTACAGGTTTGGATTTTTATATTCTTTTACAAAAATAAATTTTCATTTCTCAGCCACATCAATAACTGTCCTTCTGACCCAGGCATCAAAGGCAATATTCAAACTGAATTTGCTGCTGGAGGGACCCCTGTATCTGCTACTCTCCTTGTGCTGCTGCTGCTGCTGAGGTCTGGGCTGTACCTGCAGGGCTCCTCAGCGGTTCTGGGGGATGCAGATGAAACACACCGGAAGGCACTACCCAGAACTGGTGGAAATCCTCACACAGCATCACTCCCACACTCCAAAGCTCTGTGTGGCTGCAGATACGATGAGTGAAGTCAGACTCCAAAGGCTTCCCCTCCATCCCATGGGTAAATGCTCTTGGAGCCATTGCCCTTAGCCCAGCTCTCATGGAGGTCTCCTGACTGGCTGGCAATAATTCTCTTTAATAAAAAAGGCCGAAATTTAGCCAAGGGGCAGCTGAATGTCCAGAGGCTGAGAGTTCCTCGGTGTCTGCTGATTCCAAGACATTGAGCTGCTCTGTTATCCACCACAGCTGAGGCAGCTACAACACAGTTAGTGAACATGACTTTTTAATTACTGAGGAAAGGAGACAGAATAGGAATGGTAAACAGTGGCTGCAGCCATTAGCTCTGCTGGGAGCTGATAAATGAGATGTGTGGGACAAGAGCATGTGTGTCTGGAGGGTCTCTGTCCTCTGCCACCCAGGGACAAAGCACATACTTTCCCGAGTTGCTGGTGAGCTCCCCTTTTCCCACTTTAGACAATTAAAGGAGCTTAGAGATAGACACGACAGCCAAATTCAAAGGCTGGAGAATCCTCTTTACATATCTCATATAATCTAAATAGTATCTGCATACTTAAAGCTGATTAATCTCAGTTAAATCCAACGCAACCAAAGAAAGCATTTAAATTAGTTATTTAAAAGAAGTCACTCAAAGGAGTAGTATTGAAACCCATCAAATGTCTGGATACAGAGAGTCCTAAACCGAATTAAATCCCACTATTTCTCTGTGTTTACCAAGATTAGCACATGTCTTTTCTCAAGGAACACATGGTCTAAGCAAGTTGGTATTTAACAGGAGAAGATGTTAATACCTTCAATTACAACAGCATTTCATTATCCCATTCAATTCATTATGAGAATACATTAACTCTGATTCCTTGCCAGAATGCTGACAGCCTCCTATTGCTCTCAGTGCTGAGGAAATAATGTGCTGTGTGGCACGAAAACCTGGGGGTGTCATGACTCCTCTCCATGTTCACCACTCCCTGCTTTAGCTGTCTAGCCACTGCTTGCCTGAAAAATTTAACTGTGTGGACTCAAAGGAAACTGTGATTTCTGTCATCCTTTCCCTGGCTGGGTGCTTTGACCTGCTCATGGCTACGGAGCACCTTTGTGTGTGTGCAACATCACCCCAATGGCTTCTGCTGCTGTGCTGGGAGAGTCCCAGACTACCTGAGTGTTCACCTCCCTGCTTTGGTCCACTAGCTCGAATGTCCCTTGAGATCATCAGGAATTTAAAGCAGTTGACACTTTGCTTTACCCATGGACAACTCTCTATTCTATGACTCTTGAGCATGACTACTGTTTTTGAGAAATTGAAATTTTAGACAGAGTTTTGAAACAGAACGATCATACCTTATTGCAAGTATCATTTGGATGTTAGGAAGAAGTGCTTCAAAGAAAGGCTGGGCAGGCATTGGAAGCAGCTCCTCAGGGAGGTGGTGGAGTCACAATCCCTGGAGGTGTTTAAGGAAGGACCAGATGTGGCACTCAGTGCCATGGTCTGGTTGATATGGTAGTGTTGGTCACAAGTTGGACTCCATCTCAAAGGTCTTTTCCAGCCCAATTTATTCTATGATTGCCTTTTTAATGTAACTCCTTGGAAGTGAGTCCTGTCCTGCTGTGTTTGTACTGGGCAGCATCACTGTCCCCCTTGAGAGAACCTGTGACCAGCAGGGGAAGGTCACAGGTGGCTGAGGGGCTTTTGCCACTCACAAGAGGCAGCCCAGGTACCACAGGTCTGTGTGTCAGGTGAGGCATCCACAGCTCTGCTTAGATTAGGGCTGGGCCACTTCTGCTCCATACTGTACTCAGACAGTGCCGCCTTTGAGATCCAATTATGACATCAAATGGCCTTGCTACACTTGTACACCTCCGTCTCCCACACTCAGAACAAAAGCAAGAGGAGTTATTATATGAGGCTTACATGTGGAAGCAGATCATTTGTAAATAAACACCTCTGAAAGGAGCTTATCAAGGAAAAAATACCCAGAAAAGCTTTGACCTTTATGTAGAAACATGAATTTAGATGTAAGGAAGGTGTTCAGAGATACATTCCCCAGTTCTAAATGTTCTACTTAACATTAGAGGAATAAAGATGTTAGCATGCTTATGAAATTGAGTCATTTTAATAAGAGTAATTTTTGAGCTGCACTGAATATTCTTGAAAGGAAGGCTTTTTCTTTTTTTTTTCTTTTTTTTTGTTAGCCTGGTTAAAAGTTATTTCACATTTATGATGTAGTTTACAGCTTGTGGTAAGGATCCCTGGGGTCATCCTTTTTGATCCGAAATAAAGCACTTCTCCCTTCCTAAAATGGGCTCTTCTACACCTGAACAACTGGGAAAGTTTTTTCCCTTGCTATAGTGCTACTCAGGTGTTTGAGAGGCATCATGTTTTAAGAGGCCAATTGTGTAATTGTTTCTGACCCAAAATTCCTTGTGATATGCTTAGTGCTGTGTGTACTTTCACAAAATGCAATTAAAGAGCCAGGTAAAAAATTCTGCGGAAGGCACAACTCCAAGTGACAATGCTCTGTGATCTGCCTTCAGACTATAGCACAAAGGAAGCAGGATGAAGAGCTTCAGCCAGGAGGTGGGATGGGAGCAGAGCTGAGCCCTGGCTGTGTACAGGGGGGGAACAGAGAGCTGTAGAGCTCCAAGGTGAGCTGGGTGTGCTGGGGCGGATCTGCAGCTTCACCCCTTGAAGAGCCTTGTCCCTGCCCTAGCCATGGCAGAGTCTCACTGAGTGACAGTGCTGAGCCCACATTTCCCTTCAGATGTTTCCCGTAAGGTTTATTTTAATCCCAACCCTGCCACGATTCAGGCAGATCCAGCCTGTCCGAGCCCTTGTCAGTGCTGTCCTGCCCACAGTCACTGATGCCCCATGGGGTCACAGCCAGTGGCTGTCACCTTCTCTGACTGTGGCTCTGGCTCTCAGTGCCTTCCTGGGGCTGAAGGGTCATTCAGCACTCCGGGAGCTGCTGCATCACCCTCCTGACATGGAAGGAACAAGGGGGTGCTGAACCTTTAGCATTCTCCCCAAACCCTGCCAGGCTTGAGGTCTGGGCAAAGGATGGCTGTGCAAGGCCAGGGGCACAAGAACCACTCCACATGCTGGCATTGGTGCATGGAGAGGGCCCCACTCCTCCTGCCAGGGTCTCCCAAAACTGTGCTTCCCTATGTCCTCATGTATCACCTCAGACCCCTCCAGCACCACCCCCTCCCTCCGAGTGCAGCTGCACAGGGTGTGCTGCTCACCACTGACCGTCCCAGTAGCCACAGATGGGTTTTAGGCTCTCAGCCCATTTCTGCACAGCCTGAGGAACCTCCTTCTCCTTCTCCTTCTCTCCTTCTCCTTCTCCTTCTCCTTCTCCTTCTCCTTCTCCTTCTCCTTCTCCTTCTCCTTCTCCTTCTCCTTCTCCTTCTCCTTCTCCTTCTCCTTCTCCTTCTCCTTCTCCTTCTCCTTCTCCTTCTCCTTCTCCTTCTCCTTTCCTTCTCCTTCCCACCACTCCAGGCTTGTCCTACTGCCAGCAGGCAACAGCACACCTGAGGATGTCACTAACAGCAATGTGAAGCCACCAGCTGAATTGAGACCAGCTATGGGGCCTCTTGGATATCCTTGACAGGGCAAGGGGGAATAGCTTCCACTGCCAGAGGGCAGGGCTGAATGGGATATCTGGAAGGAATTCCTCCCTGGGAGGGTGGGCAGGCCCTGGCACAGGGTGCCCAGAGCAGCTGTGGCTGCCCCTGGATCCCTGGCAGTGCCCAAGGCCAGGCTGGACACTGGGGCTGGGAGCACCTGGGACAGTGGGAGATGTCCCTGCCCATGGCAGGGGGCGGCACTGGATGGGCTTTAATGTCCCTTCACCACTTAAACTATTCTGGGATTCCACAGTTCTCTGGTCCCTGAACTCTGTCCTGCCCTGGTTGTTATTTCCTCCCTGCTTTAATTACCTGCAGCTCATCCCTTTCTCTGTGCACCCCAGCTCTGTTCTGCCCAGGCCTCCAGGTGTTAGTGAGTGTGAGCCTGGCACGAGATGTGTGCTGCAAGCAGAGATGTGCTGCTCCCGAGGGCCCTGCCTTGGCTTCCATGGGATCGGGAAAAACCAACATCCTGAAGAACCCAGTGGCCTGAAAGATTCCAGAGACGAGGGCGGGTTTTCCCTGTTCATCTGGGACTTCCCTGCTGTGTTCTCAACTTCTGTTTATTTGTTGAAGGGTGCTGTGGGGCATTTGTCATAACTTCACAGCTCATTGCTGCTGTGCCTGCCAAGGTAATTGCTCCTTCGAGGTGTGACAACACTTCCATCTGTTTCTCCCTGAAGGTCTCGGTTCTCTGTGTGGTGCCTCTGCTGGGTGGCCACCTGCCTTTCTGTGAGAATCTGGGGTGGCTGCTCGGGGGCTGGGGTTGCAGAAGGTGGGTGACTCAGCTGACCAAAAAGCTGGGTTCAGTGAGCAGCCTGTACAGGGACAGAGCTTCCCTCAGCTCTTGGGATAAGAGAACAGCTGAATGGAAGATGCATTTCCTCTCCTACCAAAACCCCCAAATGCAAGAGATGTGCCAGGCCCATTTGCCTGGCAGTCAGGGCTTTGCTGTGGTGGCATAGTTGTTTTCGGTCAGCAGAGAACTGAGGTGTCATGAGGTGTCCTACACCCCTCAGCTCCCCAGGGAAAGACCCACTGCATCCCCTGCCAGCACTGAGGGGCTCAGGCAGGACTGGATTCTCCTTCCTGCATCTCTGCTTTCCACAGGGGCACTCAGATGAGGCCCAGAGGGCACTGCAGCAGCTGGGAGCAGGGTGAGGGCTGTCCTGGATGCCCTTGCTGGTCTCTGAGGTGAGGTGCACCTGGGGAGCAGAGTGACCACGGCTCACTGCTGGTGGGACCATGGGGCCCGATGAGCTGGAGTGACCAAAGGCTGCGGGACATACATCTGGAATGAGGCTGAGGGGCCTGATTGTGGATCAGAAGGTAGAATGGCTGGGGAAATACTTATGTGAAGGGACCAGCAGGATGGGCTGTGCTGTAGAAGGTGAGATAGAAGGAAATCGAGTACTGGGAGCACAGACTGGGGGGGCTGGGAAATGGCATGGAGAGGGCAGTAGAGCTGTTCAGGAGGGACCTGAGGTGAGAGGGCAGGTGTGGCCCTGACTAACCCTGAGGGTACTGCTCTCTGCAGACCCTGGGCCCTCTGCCCATCCATCCTCTGGGCCATCTCTGCCCTGCAGAGCTCCCACCCTGGGTCTGCAGGCATACCCAGGCCCTCGCACCTCCCAAAAAAAGCTCCCTCACAGGTTCTGCCATGGCTGTTGTCCCCACAGCCCCTCCAAGCACACCTGGTACCACAGAGACACTGCCTGTGCTGAGCCCAAAGCACCTGCACCCAGGCTTTTGAGGGGAACCAGGAGGTGGCAACACCTATGTCCTGCTGTGTGCCAAGTATCTGAAATTAGGGAAAAGGTGGGATTTATGCTGCACAATCAGTGGAGTAGATAAAAGCCTCTGACATTTTTTTAATTGGGGTGCTGAGAACATCTCAGCAGCTCTAAGACAGTTCTACAGTTTCGTGTAAATGCCTAATCAAAGTGGTAATGTATTCTAATTAATAGCAGAGCCCCGGCTGCCTCATGAACCTGTAATATTTTGTGACATGTGACATCACAATGAAAATGTATGAATTACAATTTTTCATTTAAACTACCAGCTGTATGATCAAGTTTTTGTAGTATTATGAGGTTTGGGGTAAATACTTCATAAATATGTAAATAACTTGTGATGTTGCTGCGTTAGGTAATTGCAGGAGGACACGGCTTGTGGTACAGATGAACCAAGAGTGGAGCACTCCGAGATTCTGTTTCTTTTGGGCACATGGCTGGGGCTACCTGATTCTTGCATTTCCTCCCCAGGGTGTAGGCTACCACCCTTGGAGAACACCTAAAACACCTTCTAAGGTGCTGCAGCCGGGGATCACTCTGTGCCACCTGGATGGCAGAGCTGTGCTGCCTGATGTGGGAATCTTCCTGGGGATTCACTGGGGGTCACTGGGTCCACCCCTGCTGTTTTTGTGAAATGAAATCTGAAGAAATTCTTCTTGCTCCTTTCCCAGTCAGCCTGCCATGGGGCTGATTGCACTCATCCAGAGGAGACCCACTGAACCCAAAGGAAAACTGTGAGCACAAATCCAAATATTTTTTCATATCAGCTAAAAATCAAGATACTTTTCCTCAAGAAAAAGAAAAAGTAAAAAAAAGAAAAAAAATATTAATTTGGCTTAGCTTTTCATTTATTTGTTTTCCTAAATTGCTTTCTAATCTTTATCCAGTTCAAAAGCAGGCAGAACGGGTAAATGAGAAAGCAGGTGTGCAGATTCAAAAGCTCCTATTTCCACCATTTTTTCCCTTCTCGGTTTGACCCTGAAAGCCTCCCTGCCCATGCTGTGCCAGAGCCACTTTGGCCCTCCCAACCCACATGGTGACAGGCAGGAATGCAGCTCCAGCTGGTACCTCCATGGGGCTAATGCAGCACCTGAAGCTGCCGAGGTGTAGCGAGGAGCTACAAACACAGGACTGGACATACTGACCCGCAATGGTCCCTTCTGCCATCACCCAAGTGTGGATCCTCTCTTCACATCTTCACATGGCTCCTGAGCCCCCCATCATTTCTGTGGCCCATCCCTGGTTCTCCCTGCTTGGAGCAGTTGGTCTCTGGACACACAGGCAGGGTGCCTTGGGACAGGATGTTCCAGTCTTGTCTTCTTCTTTCCTGGGAACAGGAGCAATGCTCCAGGTCTGCTGGAGAGTGGGAAGCCTAGCCAGTGGTTCATGGGTTGTCCTTCTCCACCACCTGGACTGGGAAACTGCCCTTGTGTGGACCTGTGAGAAGAGGTGGAATGTGCTGTTCTGAGTCAATTTTTACAGTGGAAATACTGGAGAGGAACTTGAGAATTAAAACATAAGAGAGAACTAAGTGTGTCTGCACCAGGGAGAGGTGAAAACAGTAGCACTTTCATAATGAAAATGGTATTTCTGGAAGAAAAACAGCAGGAGTGCAATCTCCTGGAGTGTTTGGGGTCAGCGTGGGAGTGCTGAGAGAAGACTTCCCGGAGTAGCGATGGGCCAGAGGGGAAAAGGAAGGATTAAGAGACCCCCAGCAGCATCAGCATGCCCATCATCATCAGCATCCTGCTGTGAGCAGTGCCCAGCCTCCAAGACTGAGCCAGGCCTGGTGCCTGCCCTGCCACGCCTGGGTGAGAGCATCTCCCTGGGGCAGGAGCTGCACAGGGTGCACCCAGAGCCCACTCTGGGACTTGGCAGCTCTCAGATTATTGGCCAGGGAGCTCCTGCACTCCTGAGCAGAGCCAGTGGCTCACAGGGTGTACCTGTGTGTGCATACATGTCCTAGGCAGCAGCACTGCCTGCGATGCTGCAGGTCCAGCAGACGCTGTCAAGGTCACTTCATGCCATTGCTGCTGTGGCCTCTGCTGCCTGCAGGACCTGGGAGTACCCTGGGGCTGCTTCCCTACTCTGAACAAGGCTGGTGAGATGTGTCCTGGCCCTCTGGCACCTCCCAGTGCCCGGGGTGTGACACCTCCCCACTCTTGTGCTGCATCCCCTCTGTTGGAGACATGGTCACTCTGGGACAGACACCGTCCCATCACATCCCGAGGCCCTTGACTGGGCCCTGCCAGAGGTGCCCAAGGCACACTGGCCGGGGGGATGAGCTTCCGGCCCTGCAGAGGGGAAGGGGCTGCAGGACAGGAGCAGAATGGCCCTGTGCCCACGTGTGTGTGGAAGGCCGGCTGTCCCCAGCCTCTGCTTGGGGAATGGGTGACAACGGAGACAGTGGCATGAACTGTGCTGAGGAATTGCAATGCCCTTAGGGTCCATGGCTGCCGGCAGAAGCTGAGGGGACAGTGGGATGGCTGCTCTCCAAGCTGACCAGCAAGTTATTGTCACTGCCGTACAAGCAGATGTCACCGTGCTGGAGCAGAGCTGCTGACCAGGTGCAGAGTGGGAGCTCCTGGGGATGGTGGGGAAAGGTGGGGAGCCCTCACTTCTGCCAGCCCAGGCTCCCTGGGATGAACCCACAAAATGAGGCACAGAGATCTGCTGGGATTCTGGGACCGGCTGGGCGTGGGGGCCCTGAGGGGACAAGAGGGTACACAGGGAACAGGGGCTGTGGCAGCAATGCTGTGCCTGTGTCAGGGCTGGGGAGGGGAGCAGGTGCTGCACAGAGAGCACAACCAGCTCCCACCACTCCTGTCAAGTGAGGAGAGAAGGACTCAGTGCTGATTAATTATTTAGATTAGAGCAATCCAAAGGGGATTAAAATATGCCTGGAAAATGGTGATTTGACAAGTGTATCTGGGGAGCTGACAGTGCTGTTACCAAGCCCACCATGTCTGGCTGGCCCATGGGGGAGCTTCCTTGGGGCTGGGGAAGCTGAGGGGGGCCACAGCCCCTTCTTCTCGCTGGGAGAAGCAAACAGAATAGTTTTTCCTTTTTCTCTGCCTGAACTCTGTAAGCAGCTCAGAGTGTGACTGGAAAAGCAATGGAGCTGGGAGGGGGAATCCCACCATCCCACAGCCTCAAGAGAGGGAATATTTGATGAAGCTGAGTCCTGTGAAGAGAAAGAAGAGGCTGTTACCAACACAGATACTTCAGCACAGATGCCACAGAAGAAAGAAGCTGGGCTTTGTAAAGGGCCTTTGTATTATTTCCTGCCTCTCCAGCTTTACTGGAGTGAAAATGAGGCATTTTTTTAAGAGTGAGGGAAAAAAATTGAAAAGAAAGGCAGGAGAACAACTTTTTGTCTCTGCTGAAATCTTGATGCTGTGCTTTAACTCTTCCCTGAGCTCGTCCACCAAAGACAGGCTCCTTGCAGGCTCTCTGGGCTTCAGTGCAAAATGGATTTTCTTTAGCACACCCTGGTGAGTCACTTCTCTTAGCAGATATATCTGCTGGGCTGGTGGAGGGGAGCTCTGCTCAGCCTGGCTGGAATAGGCACCAAGTGGCTGCAGATCAAAGATGCCAAATGCCATCAATCACACAGTCCCTGCAGGGCCAGGGAAGAGCAGCTGACAGTTCTTCAGCCTGACACATGTGCTACCAGGTGGCCCCTTCCTCCCCTTCATTCAAGGCATTATTCTGACTCGCTTTCTCCAGCTATGGCTGGGTCCAAAGCCTCTGCTGTGCCAAGAGCTCAGCTCCTCTTGGCATTGAGAACTTTCTAAGTTTGAGCCAAGGCTTTGGTTCCCCTTGCAGCTATGACAGATGAATGAAGAGCTCCATTCTCTTCTTTGGTTTACTTCTTCCAGAGCAGGAGCACACTGGCTTTGTTAGGGCAGGGAAGAGCAGGAGGAGGGAGCGGCCCAGCTGTGTGACACATCATGGAGAAGGAGACACGGATCCACACGCCTGCCTTCACTCCCAGGGAACTGCCCGAACAAAGGGTTCATATCTGCCCTGTTACCCCTGGATAAGGTGCACCTGCACATTGACACCTGTGAAAAAATCTCTAAAATATTGCTTTTTATTGGGGTTTTCTAATAGGAGCCCCAGGAGGAAGCAGATTCTGATCCTTGCCTGTGGTGGGTGAGGAAGACCACTGGTACATTCTGGGCTGTTGGGGAAGCTTCCACATTCTGGATCCAGTCTGTTCTGTATCCAATCCCTCTGGCTCATCCCCTGTGTGGTAAGGTTGTGATGTTTCCCATGGCAGGAGATGGCACATTCTCCCTCCTCTTGCAGGCTTGCCTGACCAGGCTGGGATAAGGATTTTCTCCTTTACCTCTGGTTGCTGGGAGACAGCCGCAACTCTGGTATGGTGAGAAGGTGAGGCACAACTGCCTAAAGGATTCCACTGTGGCCTACAAATAATGTAGGACACTCCAGGCCAGAACAGCTACATTTCTCATGGGGCAATGAGATTAAAGGATATTTGAGAAGAAAACTGTGGAATTCCACAAACTTCATACATTTCTATTTATTCTATAGTCTACAGTTTCTACATACATATTTCTCCACATCTACATACATATGGTACAAAGGGAAATTCACACTGACAGAGGAGAGATATACTTTTGCTATGAGGAGGAAATTATTTACTAGGAGAGCGGTTGAACCATGGCAGAGATTGCCAAGAGAAGCTGTGGCTGCCCTATCCCTGAAAGTGTCCAAGGCCAGGTGGGGTGGGGCTGTGTCTTGGATTGAAGACAGGTATGTGCTAGGGAAGGCAGAACCCTCCCTCAGGACCCCCCACTCTTTCCTCCGAATTTCTGAAATTAAGCAGCCTTCAGGCAAGATATGGGGAGGGATAACAGTCCTTTACTAATGAGTATAACAAGATACAAATTAACAATAACTATGGTACTAACAACAACACCTACTACAGATAAAAAGAAACAGAAAAAAAAAGTCAGGGACGCCCCCACCCCGCGGCAGAGCCGGCAAGAGGGACGGGGAAGGCCTTGCTTCACAAACCCCGTAGGCAGTCTGTAGTTGTAGATGGCTCCAGACGGGCTGCTCTGAGGAGAACTGAAGAAACTCCAAGGTGGAACGCAGGAGTCCTGGTACAGGGATGGATCAGATGGGTCCCAGCGGGGCAAGCAGAAGCAGCAGCAGCAGGCAAAAAGAACGCGGCCTGTCCTCTTCCAAGCAAAACCCAGCACTGAACTGTGTCTTCTCTAGTCTCCCTTCCTGGCCCGGCAAGCCTTTGTCTTGCAAATACACTTAAGCATCGGCCATCAGGTTCCCCCGCAACAAATGGGACAAAAAATTCCATAACTAAAGAGGATGAAAAAAGAAGAAGAAGAAAAAACTAACACCCCAACCCCCCACAGGCTGGTTACTCCGAGGGCAGCAGTCCCTGCCCATGGCAGGGGGCTGGAAGGTCCCTTCCAACCCAAACCATTCTATGATTCCATGACACATACACATATTCTACACTTCCTCCTGAGGTCAAGCTGGAAAGTGAGAGGAGAAGAAATGTGGGGCTGGACTTGTCCTCCCTGTGTCAGCATTCAGGGAGCACAGAGAACAGTCTGCAGCAGTCCATAGGGTGCAAATTACTCATAAAATTACGCTTAAACTTTCCAGACAGCAACCCCCTGGTAAGAAAGCAGGAAGGCCTGTGAACCTGCTGAGAAGGCTGTGCTGGGTGAGTTGGCCATATCCATTTTTTCCCCCTTAGATTGTTACTTTCCATGCTTGTAGCTTTCAAAAGCTTCCCTGGAAACCTTCAAGGCCAGGTCAGATGGGCTCTGAGTAACCTGGTCTTGCTTAATGAAAGGGGCGTGGTCCAAGTGGCCTTTAAAGGTCCCTTCCAACCTAAAGTATTTTATGATTTGACAAAGAGATCTTCAAATAAACCAGGGTGTGGAGCTCCCATTCCAGACGCATCTGAATCTTAGGCAGTTCCCTGTGAATCTTCTAAATCATAAAGATAATATGGATGTAAATTAAACTGTCCTGAAGGCACCTGGCCGAATACTAATGGGGGAACTCTTCTCCTTGCTTGCTTGTCAGACAGAGATGGACTGAAATTAACTATTTTCAACCACCTTCCAGGCAGGAAGAGGGGACAAGGTCACTGGACCTTTGGGAGTACAGAGGGACATGGTTCCTCCATCCCCTCAGTGCTTTTCTGTGGAGCAGAGCTTCTGCTGACCTCTCAGACCAACAGTCACCACAGAGAGACGGACATGACTCTGTAAGTGATGCTGCAGGAGTTGTTCAGTAGTGACCTCTGCGTCCATTTTTTTGCCCGTCTCTCTATTTCTGAATCTCTAGCTGGAGTAGGGCCAAAATATATTGAAAACTGTCCTGGTTTCAGCCAAGACGCTCCTGTTGTTTGATACCACCTCAAGTCATTGCCAGGGTGGAACAAAGTACTCCCTCGGGATCCTGAGAAGAAGGAAATGGCTTCCAGTCAAAAAATGTGGGAGGAGGGGAAGCCTTTGGCCCTTGTTCATTGTCTCAGAGTCCATGGTGAGCATTTTAGCACATGAATCTCTCTCTTTTGTACACATTTTTGTTAATATTGTTGCTGTTACTGTTTGTTTTCTTACCTCATTGCTGTTTCTAGAAAATTGTTCTTATCTCAAACTGTGATCTTTGCTCTTTGTGCCTCCAATTTTCAGCTCCATTCCTCTGCAGAGGGAAGGGGGAAGGAAAGTGGGAGGGGGCAGTGAGTGAGCAGCATGTGGTTTGGAGTGTTTCAGTGGGAACACAGAATTGGAGAATATCAGTCCAAAACCACAACAGCCTTCTTTGGTGCACGGTGTGGGACACTGATGGCTTGAGATAACAACAGATCTGGCCAGAATGAGTAGGAAAAAAATTTGGTCTAAGCATTTATTGTATTAGGTGCAGAGCAACTGCTCACAATGTTGCTTGGTCTGTTCACATGGGCATGGTACCTCACCCTGTCTACATTTTCATACATACTCTCTGTGCCCATCCCAGTGATCCTTTTGAGAGCAGGGCGAGGGGTCTGGATCGCTCTGTTGGTGCACTGTGGGATATTGGCTTATGACATGATAACACCGAGGACACTCAGAAGTGATTAGCACTGAAACACAGCTCCCTCTGGCACCCCAACTATCAGTGCTGTGCTGGGTGTTCAAAGAGAAAGTCTTTGCCATATTTCATGCCACTGATGTTACCTGGAGTAAGCGGATTGGTCTCATCACACAGTGAGCTCGGATAGAAAACCCCAATCACCCTGGGATCTTGGAAATCATCACAAACTGGCCCTAAGGTGAAAATTTCAGACTGTCATCAGAAGAGGAGGAGAAGGTGTTATGTGCTGAGGAGGCCCCACCCATACAATCAGCTACCTGAAAATGAAATGCAGTGTGCTCTCTTCACTGACACTTCCTGCCTTATTGCAGGGATGCACTGAACATGGAAAGTTGCTGTATGGGGCCCTACACGGCGAGAGGCAGAAGGTATTGAGGGACAAGGTGGATCAAATAAGGTTGCAGAGGTGAAGAGGCTGGAACAGCCACCCCAGAGCATCCCCTACTCAACTCTGTATCAGTGAGAGAGGATTTTTAGCAGAGTAATAGAAACACAGAATCACAGAATTCAGGATTGAGCAGGAAGGGACACCCAGGGATCATCCTGTCCAACCCCTGTCCCTGCACAGACCCCCCAACAACCCCACCCTGTCCATCCCTGGCAGTGCTGCCCAAAGGCTCCTGGAGCTCTGGCAGCCTCGGGGCCGTGCCCATTCCCTGGGGAGCCTGGGCAGTGCCAGCAGCCTCTGGGGGAAGAACCTTTCCCTGATCTCCAGCCTGAGCCTGCCTGGCCCAGCTCCAGCCATTCCCTGTCCCTGTCCTAGGGAGCAGAAATCAGAGCTGCCCTCAGGAGGAGCAGCAGACGCCTGTGAGGTCTGAGCCCAATCCCCTCTTCTCCAGCTGGACAAACCAAGCACTCCTTCAGCTGCTTTACCTCGAGATCCTTAAACAAAGCATAAACTGAGCTGGATGGGACCTACAGGGTTCTCAGAGTCCAAGTCCACTCCAGCAGAGCTGGGTGAAGACTTGGCTCCTCGGCTCCTCTGTATAACAGGATCTGCAATCGTCCCTGCCCAGTAGAGCTGGTGTTACTCCCACAGACTTTTCTCTTTGCCTCTTGGATCCCAGGACCATTTATTTGACTGCAATTTCACAGCATATGGGCAAACTCAGCTGTCGACTTAACATCTCCAGCATCAAGCTGCTGCCTGTGTGGGGACAGATAACTACATTTATAAGGAAGCTGACCCTGAGTGATGAACTGTGGGATGAAAATTGAATTAGAAAAACAGTCAGCTTTCACTAGTGTCGTGCAAAAAGCAGCAATCATGAATAGCTACATCAACCCTTCCAGGAACATCTCAAGGTAACATTCCATTCCGAGAGCTCACTGTCAGCCCTGGTCTTTTGTGTCAATGAGACCTGAGCACTTTTCTGGGGTTAAGCACAGGCTGAAGAGCTGTGTGGAGTGGCACATGCAGCAGGGGAGCTCAGATCCTGCGGCCTCATGTCACAGACCCCATTTTGTGTTTTATGGACATGGACAGTCTCATGTTTGCTGTGCCTCTGCTCCATGCCAGGGCTGAGAAAACCGATCACGTGGCAAGGATGCTCTTGGCCAGCCTTCAGAGACCCCCAGGAAGCGTGGAAGTGTTATCTGCAGAGACAGACGGGGGTTTAAAATTGAACTGCAACATAAAATTCTGCTGTGAGCTGTCATATCCATGGTGTTTTATCATGACATCTCTCTGTCAAATGCATTGCTATTGTTTAATATCAATCACATCAATGAATACAAGTTTTGTATACATTTATGCAATATTTCAATTTCTGCTTACATTGCCTTGGTGTTAGAAATCACATTACTTACATTTTTCAATAGCAGCCTTACTTATTCCTGTAGGAGAACTATCAATAATTTGATGTATTTTTATGTGGATCACTTTCTCAGTGAAACCACTTGTAAAGCTTTATTCCTGTAGTCTATCCACTTCAGTGTGGTGCAGTCATAAACTACTGTGAGGTGGATGAACCTGGCATGATCCTGCAGGGACAAGCACGTGGCTATAATCAACTCCCACACTGCAAACCTCTTCAGGTCAGGAAGAGGAGAGCAAAAATGGGGTGGGAGAAAGGGTAAAAATGTGGGAAGTGAGGGACTGCATCTGTTGGGCTTCTTTATCTTCTTCTTTGTCTTCTTCTTCCTCTTCTTCTTCCTCTTCTTCCTCTTCTTTGTCTTCTTCTTCCTCCTCTCAACTATTTTACTATTTTCAGTATTGGATTTTTGCATTTTATGTGTCCAGGAATTGTTCTGGGTGCTTGTTCTGTGGACTTTGTGTAAGGCAGACATCCAGATCTCTGTGTCTGGTCCTCCTCCAAGGATGGCCCATGTTTCCCCGTGCATGGATGGTCTGTCAAGAGTGAATTCTGCTGAGTGCCCCAGAGGCTGCTCTATGTCAAGTATGCCTTGTTGTCCTCCTAAAACAGCCCAGCTGTATCCAGAACTCCAGGAGGGGGAGAGCAAGACTTTTGGGATCCCCAGGAGCTGCAGTTCATGCCTATTTGTCAGCAGGGTTCTTACCAGAATGGTGATCCTGGGTTTAGTCTGATTAGTGAGACATGCAGAGCCATTTGTTATCTGCTCCTCCAGTGATGTGGGCAGAGCACAGGCCATGCAAAATGTGCCAGGGCTGTGTAACAAGATGATAATTAAGCAATAATATGCAACCAGGGCTGTCAAAGGGTGAGACCAGAGCAAAACAAGGCAGCTGCTGCCAAGAGGCGAGTCTGGGCAAAGGAGAAGGATTTTCTCTCTCAGCAGCCTTTATTTCATGGATTTCAGCAGGATGGTTAAGAAAGACCAAAGCCAGGCCATGTGTCCACACAATCAACAGCTCCACCTCACCTTCTGATCCCTGAAAGAGAAACACGAAGACGATGAGCAGCAAACTATGGGGAAACCCAGATAGACTTGGGGAAGGCAAAGGTCTTGCCTGTCCAGGGTTTTCTGCAGGCTGGGAGGCAGAGGAGGGATTGTTGGAACCCAGGGGGTTCCTATGACACCTTTGGCTGACCCAAAACCTGGTCAGGAGGCTTTTCAGCCTTGCCAGAGGTGTCAGAGACTCTGGATTGATACTGAAAATGCCTGTGGCTCTGATTCTAATCCATGAAACAAGTTAACAACTTTGTATGAAGAATTGCAAGTCACAAAAGCTTAGATATAAAAATAGTAGTAGTTATAAGTAAAAAGAAAAAATTTAAGTGTATGTCCAGGGGGGTTTGGAGCCCTGTACAAGGGGGCTGAAAATCTCTACAGGGGGGTCTGAGGTACAAGATGGAGAATTTTTACACGTGGCATATTATCTTTTCTTCTTCTTCATAACCTCCATCTTCTTGGTGATGATGGCACTTTTGGATTGGTTTGACACAGATCTGGACAGTGTGGTGTGAGTGGCACAGATTGGTGATTAATGGTAAACATTAAATACGTAGTTGATAGTATAAAAGAATAGAGCTCACCCGGGGCGGGCACAGTGTGTCTCTGGCCACGTTCTGTGTCAACCCTGGCAGGGCAGAGAAATCTACTTTTGATAAGGAATTAATAAACTGCCTTGAGAACACGAACAAATGATTCCAGACTACTCTTTCAGCAAGGCGGGTTGGAAAACTGGACTTTTCTGTACATTGTGAGGTCTCCCGGGATAGTGTAGACCATCGCAGGATTGCTGTGCCTGGGCTGGGAGGCTGCAGCACTGGAAATTTGCTGCAACTGCTGCCCTTTGTCCTCATGCTGGCTCTTACAATCTGGCTACATCAAAGTGTGGGTTCTTCACACAGACCCAGGTGGCTCAGAGTTGGACCTCTTTCCTTACTGCTTCATACTTGGCATTACTTGGCATTACTTGGCACCTTGCAAATTTTGTGTAACAGGCAAACTGCTCTCCTCCATCTCCATCACCTCCATCATCTTCATCTCCATCTCATTTCCATGTCCATGTCCGTGTTCATGTCCATGTCTGTGTCCATGTCCATGTCCGTGTCCGTGTCCGTGTCCATGTCCATGTCCATGTCCATGTCCATGTCCATGTCCATGTCCATCTCTCTCTCATTATCTTCCTTCTCCACGATTCCAGTGTTTAGAGGTGTTCTTCATAAAATTCCCTCCATCCCACTCTTATTTGATGAGAATTCCCTGCCTGTTTGGAGATCTGCTATTGCTGTCCATCACTTGGTGTGTTTACAAACGGGCTTTACCGGCATTGGCTGGACCTGGTTTTAATACAAATCTGTAAAGCCTGATTGTGCCTGGGCTCTCTATGCTATCAGCCACTTGGGTGCTCTTCCCTGGAAATGAGAACAGATTTGCTGGGCAGGGTTCCATAATTGTTCCATAGTATCATTCTGACTGGACTTGATAATATTCCTAGCCTTTAATTCTTTATTAATTCAATTCTGTATCAGCTTTGCTGCTCTGCTGCTTCTCTGCCAAGGATATCGCTGGAGAATGTTACCCTGCAAATTCAGCCTTGACACATTAATTTGCACTAAGAAACCCCATGTTTTTCTTCAGTTACCCAGTGACATTGAATTTCACCCCTTTTCCCTGTTTTTGTCAGCATCCAAGGGTGTAACTGCTCTTAGATTCTTGCTGGGGTATTAACCAATGTTCCTGGGAGTCTATATCTCCCTTGAATGATGGTCAATGCTTTCTCTTGGTGCATGGACTGTTGACATGCTACTGAATCTCAGCTTTCCTCGAGGAATGTTAGAGACAGCAACACACTGTGTGTATGTGTGTGCTTGTGTTCAACTGTGGATGGTATTTTGGTATTTTAAGCAATAAGAAGTTGCCTCTCTCCTCATCTTGCCCTCAAGGTAGGACTGTGCCCAGCTGGAAGGGTCGGACTGTGGCATTGCCTGCACTTCTCTGGGTCCAGCTCTGTTGCCATTGCCCTGCCTACATTCCTCCCCAAACTACTGCCCTTGAGAAATGGTACATGTCCTCTTTCCAGATTCCCCATCTTCCTATCAGCATGGATTTTGTCATATTAATGCAACAGGGATTTATTCTTCCATATTAATCTTCCTGGACAACTGCACTGTCCCTGCAGCCTCTCTCCATATTACAACATTCACACCCTTGGTTTCTTTTCTTGCTTTGCCATTTGTCCTTGCAGGTGCTTAGGAAGCCCAGGTGGGACTGGGGACCACCCAGGCTCTCCTGCTGGCAGTGCTGATCCCAGTGGTGAGCTGGGCTTAGCAATTGGAGCTGATCCTCCTGGCACCATAATTACATTGTGAAGACACTTGAAAGTTTCTGTTGTTAAATATTTAATGTTGTAAGAGTAATAAGACCCTGAATGTGAATTTTCTGATGAATGTTTTGCTCACCTGTGGATGTGCTGAGAGCCTCCCCTCTCCTTCCAGACACTTCGACCATGAATATTCATCCTGTTCCTGCCAGGGCTTGCCTCCTTTGTGAGGCTGCCAGGAGCTACACACTGGGAGCTCAGATAAGCAAGGAGACTATGGGACATTTAGCAGGACAGGGGATGTGCTGAGAATGATTGTCACAGGGAGATGATGTAACAGTAATTGAGACCCCGAGTTTCAGGGGTGTCAGTGTGTGCCGGCCAGAGACACACCAGAGCCAATCTGGCTCACTCACCTGGAGCAGGAGATGGGCTGTGCAGGGGCAATGTGGGCTCAGTGGGTGCAGGGGAGTCTGTGCTCATGCCCACACTGAAGATAATGACCATTTACAGTGGCTGCTCAGTCCTAGAGTAGCATCACCTCCACCTGCTGTGGTACTACAAGTCCTTTGGGTTCTGCAGTGAGGGGAGAGGGGCATAAACAGGCAGGGCTGGGCAACCCCCTTCTGTCCCTTCTGGTGGGCTTCTTGGCAAAGAAATCAGTGACTTTGTTTAATGGCAGCTCCAAAGACTGTGAAATTGGTTTGCACCAAATGGAAACAGAAGCCTTGTTGGGCTGTGTCTGCATGAGCATTGGAACTTGGGGTTGGTGTGGAAGGACATTGCCTCAGGTGCTGGTGTGGTTCAATATGGCCAGGGAAATGCCAAAGCTTTATGCATTTTATCTATAACTCTGATTTTTGTTCTCTCTGGCACTACTCCTCCTTCATCCAGGGGACCACCTATGGGATGTTTCTGCTGTGAAAGGAAATGAGAAAGAGCTTTGAAGCCTGACAGTGGATGGAACTTGCTCAGCAACTGTGGGCACTGGGCAGTTCCCATGCCAGACTCTGGAGACTAGGCTCACCCTGCTCAACAAAAAGAGGAGAAATGAGGATGAGTCTCCTGGATGGTCCTCAAGCAAACTGACAAGCATTCGCACTTGTACCATGTCCCTGTCCCTACAGTGGATAGAGGTCATTCCCAGCTGTGAAAATTGGGAGTTATGTCCCTCTCTAAAAGAGCCAGTGCTACGTTGGCAGCTATCCCCTGAGAGAGTCCAGTGGGGCAAATATCCTATGCTTCCTCTGTGATCAGAAGAGACAATGAGATGAATTTTTGAAATTACAAATTTTGTCCACAGTAGGAATTCCCTGATTCTCTGTGAGATAAGAAATCACCAGAAAACTTTCAGAAACCCCTCAACTCATGATTTTCTTGAGTTTTCTCTTTGCAGTGACAGCATTTCAAGGAAACTGTAGGTTTCCTTCTTCTGGTTATTTTTCTTGCAAAAATCTAAGTTTGTTTCACTGAGAAAAGGTTTTGATAGCACAGTCTGAATCACCTTTAATTTATCACAGACACCAGCTTGTCCCAGCTGGGATGGCAGCTTTGACAGCCAGCCCTTACTGACAGTCAGCACTGCTTTACACGTGTGTGACTGGGTGAGTGCAGATTTGGGATGACAGCCACACTGTGCTGTCCAGCACAGCTGCACTGATCTCTAGGTGGGTTTGCTCTTTTCTGCTCTTGATCACTGTTAAATCCTCCAGCACTGACACCCAGACTTGGGTACCTGGGGGCTAAAGGGTGGCTGGTTGGTCCTTTGGGTCAGCACTCTCACAGACAAAGGAACAGAAAAGGAAACAAAGGGATTTATCTTCCTGCTGGCCCAGCAGGAATGTGGAAAGCCTTTTGTCACCTCATCTGTCATCTCCTTTGGAGGTGACTGTGCCTGCTGGGGTGTGCTTTGTTCTGCATCAGCTGGAGGAAGTGCTGTGCCTTTGGGCTCCCTCTCCTCCCTTCCACCATCCTTTGGTTTTAGGAACACTCCTGGTGTGGCTGTGTGACCTCCTGTACCCCGTGGCCACCAGGTATAGTGACATCCCTCCTGCAGCCTTTACAGGGAAGGGCCCAGCACCACCACAGGGTAGCAGTGGCTTGCTCCAGTTTGACCCAGTGAGGAAGCACCTTCCTCCAGTCTCTCTTCATGCCAGTGGTCCAGAGTGGGGCATCCTCTGGCTTGGCTTACAGCCAGGAAACCCATTTACACCCAGCTGCATTGGAAATGGACTGGGATGTGTCCCTGCCCTTTGACCAGAGCCCTACTTGAGGCTCCTCACATCAGCACGCAGCTTTCAGGCAAAGAGAACAATTCCCTTTGGTGCTGACAGATTGCCAGAGCTGATGGATGGACAGATATAGAGAGCTCCAGTGACCTAGAAAAGACAGAGGTTCTAAGGTTTCTGAGTATGGAGGACCTCAGAGCCAGTAAGCAAAAGTCTGGTGACCTTATAGGATACAGTGTGGCAGTGACAGGCGGTCGGGGTTGTGTCTTCAGCAATTGCATTTGTTTTCCTGTTCCTCAGCAGTCACAGCACAGCCCTGGCTGGGGAATGTGCGTGAGTGGACTGTCTGCACACACTCCAAACCAGCTTGTGGAGCCACCAAGGGAGCAGAGAGCCTCAGGAACCTGCTATGAGCACATGGAGGGGCTGATTCCTGGGCAGCAGCTCCAGCTATGAGCAGGACAGGATTTCACCTGAAGGTGCACAGCTATTCCTGCAGCCTTTGGTTCACCGGTTTCCCGCTGACAAGTGTGCTGCAAAGACGTGTCTGTCAGAGCTGGCAGAACCTTTTCACATGGGGTGAAGGTGGAGAGGGGAGTTTCTGAGGCAGCTCTCCAGGAGTTCAGCCACACCTTGCTTTCATAGAAACAGAGAATCACAGAATATCTTGAGTTGGAAAGGACCTGTCCAGCTCCTGTCCCTGCATAGATGCCCCAGTTCTACCCTGTGCATCCCTGGCAGTGCTGTCCAAAGGATTCTGGAGCTCTGGCAGCCTCGGGGCTGTGCCCATTCCCTGGGGAGCCTCTGGCTTTGCCCGTGATGAATGGCACACATAGAGAGGGGAATCTCCCTGCACCAGCTTTAGGCAGACAGAGCTGTCTGGTGGATGGTGTGGTGCTGGATGACTCCATCTAAGGGTGAATGCAGCAGAGATGACACTCTGACTCAAGGTTAGATTTGATTTATTATTCCCAGGACCCTTTAGCACAGTAAAGCTTTTTGAGCTCACTGCAACAAGCGCTCTTTGTTTTACTACCTTTATAAATCACCTGAGTGTGCAGAAATGTAGGAACAGAAAACGTTAGTGTGGAATAAACAATCGCTAACCAGTGAGGCAAAAGAATCAATATTCATAAGATAAAGCACCAGTGTAAAGTGAACAATGATAATAAAGAGGAAATGAAACAAATCAAGGGGTGAGACTCCCAAAATCTTACTGCCTAAACAAACTGTGCCTGAAGTGTTGCTGTGGACTGTGGATCTTACTGAAGGGCAATGGCCAATGCCCCTTGACACAGCTGGGGCTCAGGATGGCTCCTTGGCTCAATCTAATCGCGCTTAGATGTGCAGCAGAGTGAACCTCAGCTGCATTTAACTGGCAGGGTTAGGATCATGCAGGAGAGATCAAGGGCATGAGGTGGGAATGGGGTGGGGAATAAGAGAGGGAATTTCAGCTGGGAAGACAGTCCTGGTGATGCAGTGCAGGATGCACCTGATGGTGTCATCTGAGGGGGAAAAAGAAAGAGAAAGGGTCTATAAAGTTTTTAATCACCGTGAGCAGCTCCCATAATAGATGGGAAGAGGGCAGAGACATTGCTGGTACCTCTCTGCCACTGGCATTCAGCTGCAGGGATACTGGGAGGACAAGGGCAATCACTCTCCCAGGCCTGGGACAGGTTGCATGGCTGGAAGTCCTAGGCCCTCTTGGAACCTGCTTCTGGAACCCACCTGCAGCTGAGGCACCTTCCTGCACCTTCTCCAGAGCTGGGGACTGGTCCTGGGGACCGGTCCTGGGCATCACAGGGCAGCAAGACACTGGTGAACAGGGGCATTTTGGAAAGGGACTCAGCAAGGAGAAGTTCTCTGTGCACAAGGACTGTCTGGGAAACCATGGCTGTCAGTTAATGAGTTGGCTGGGAATCAGGCTTGGATAAATTTGGGCAACATCATGCAAAGTCCAGGATGCTGAGGCTGGGTGTGTGTGTGTCTGAAGCCAGCGGGTGCAGACTGACTGGAATCACCCAGGGCCACCAACCTCTGAGGTGGGAACATCGACGAGTGGGACCAGGCCCCTCACTTGTGGCTCTTTCCTTCCAAGGGTAAAGTGTGAGTCAGCAAGAGGAAGCTGTTGCTAAAGGAGCATCAAGTTTCATGGAAAGGCATTTCACAGGTCCCTCTGTGATGCCTGGTTTTTGAGTCTCTGTCCTGGAAACCCTTGGTGTGATCTGAGAACCTGCTGCTGCCCATGGGGCCTCAGGGTCAGGCCCATCTCACCCAAGACTACACGCGCAGTGCAGCGTCTTCGCTGTTACCCCAGACACTGCAGGGAGGGCAGCAGGGACAGAGGGGAAGGAATCTCACCCTTTGCAGACACTGACAGTACCTCAGATGGGCCAAACCCCAAAGCAGCCTCTGTTGCACCCCACACCTGTGCCACCCTGCCCTCCCCACCACCCCCACAGTCCTGGAGTGCCCAGCCCCACGCAGGGTTTGTGCCCAGCCCCATGCAGGGTTTGTGCAGCCGCAGGCACATCCCAGAGCTTGTCTGTGACAGCAGGGACAGGCCTGCACTGCCACAGGACAGGGCTGTGGTAAAGGTGGGTGGCCCTGTACGCTGGCAGACTGGCAGGGAGGCAAGCAGTGAGGGGGGGGAGGAGGGGAGGTGGGTACAGAAGAGGTGACCTGTCCAGGGAGCCACACAGAGAGCTGAGAAGGGCAGTGGCCAAGAGAAATGGACAGAGATGCTGAAGAGAGCAGCTGAGCTGCACAAACAAACATAGATAACTGACAAAGCATTTGCCAGATAAATCAGTAGAAACCTCCTACCTGGCACACACAGAGATCTCTATAAACAACCTAACCCAGCAAACTCTTTTGAGGAAAAACTCGAAAACTTTGATCATTGTTGCCATGGTGATGCAATTGGGAATAAGTGTGGTAGAGTATTTTTTATCATCAGCCTTTGTAATAAACAAATAACCTGCAGTATACTCCAAAAAAAAAAAAAAAAAGACAGAGCTGGGCTCAGGCCATCTAATCATCAGACCCAGAGGCTGCAACTAATAAATCAAGGAAACAGGAAGATTGTAAATTCTACCAGAGGTTACTTGGTTAAAACAAGTGCAGCCGTGGGAGACAGCTGAAGCTGGTGGGGAGTGAATTAACACCAGCTCTGGTCACTGTCAGCTCTCAGGCTCTGCTTTACGATGACAGGCAGCTCATCTCCTGGAGCATTCCAGGAAATACAGCCGGCCTACTAGGCATGGGATGGCTACCTCAGGGAACTGCTGCCCCTGGGGAAGGGGTTCCTCTGCCCTGGGTGACATCAGCCAAGGGTTTGACTCCAGCAGAAGCATGAGCAGCCCCTGTCCTGCCAGAGGTCACAATCACTGCACTGATGAAGTTTGCTACTGCCCACACATGGTTAGAGCAGATTTTATCTCTTGTGTGTGTGCTGGCTCTGTGGTTCTTGGCATCTCTGTGATCCCAGACAATTAGAAAATTCCTGGATTCTGCAAGTCATGGACCCAAAACAGCAACTGCAACTGCTCATGCAAAAATGTTGCACATTTGCTAAAGAAGCCTCTCACTTATGTTTCTGCTCCATACTGGATTAAAAGTAAGGGGATTAGCACAGAGCTTGCAACTCACTCCCTGTGAGGCTGGTACTCAATAGTGTCACTCTGTGTCCATGGACCCACTGTGGGGTCAGCTGTGCTGGTTCCCTGTCAGGAGGTGATGGCTGTCACTGCTGGTGAACAGGATCCTCGGGAGAAAGGTGCCAAGACGAGATAACAGGAGTGTGGTGAGGAGAAGCCAGGTTTCTCCACTCCATCCCAGGCTGTGCATGTTACCTGCACCTGGCACATGAGTGCACTGAGGAGAGGATGCCTTTCCATGTCCCTGGGGCCAGGGGTGAGAGAGCCCTGGGCAGCACAGTGCTCTCAAGAATGAGAGCAGACACAGAGCATATCCCAGAGCAAAAAAAAATAAAGCCCTGGCAAACTTGGTAATCCAGCAGATTACCAGTGGGAACCCTGCCTGCAGAGAGTGCTTGTGCCATGTAAGTCTCTGGATTTGTCTTGGAGACATGGTTCCTATGGCCTCCATTTCTCAGATGTGGCAATGTTCCAGTGTGGCCTGCTACTGGACTGACAAGGAAGCAGAGCTGGGTGTTCACAGACAGAAGGGATGTTCTGCTCTGAGTCACCTTACCCCAAGTGTAGCCATCTGCTGCAGCTCCTGTGCCTCTGACTTCTGGCATGGCCATAATAAAAAGTACCCAGCAAAATTTGCCTGTGAACATGAAATACTTCCTAGCCCCAATCCTGAGAGTCCCATCTACTTTTCCAGCAAAGCCCTGTCCTCTGCAGTGTGAGGTCTGATCCTACAAGTCACCAGTGTCACACGGGCGGTGGCTGTGCAGAACAGGCTGACACTGAATTTCCAGCACAAAGTACCTACTGTGACCCATATTCCTCTTTAATTCAAAACCTCCTTGGCTTTGAACAACACCAGAGCTGTGGTGTTTCCATCCTGCCAAAGCATCCCATCAGCTCAGGTTTATTCAGGGGAAACTGAGCCTCTCACAGCCTAATTAGTGGCTGTAAATGCAGCCTGACTGTCTGGGGATGATGCAGTGGATGATACTCAGAGAGCCTCCTGTCCTTTCACACCCTGGTGCTCCCAGCACAATGCTCTGCTTCAAAGCCAAACTGCATCCTTGCATCCTGTTGGTGTCATTCCACCATAGCCTGGCATTTAATCCTGTCAGACAACTCCTGTTCCTTCACTGACACTCGTGGTCTGTGCCGTTCCCTCAGCTCTGTCCTGCATCTTTGGAGGAGAGGGAAATCTGGTGTTGCAATTTCTGAGCATGAAGCACACCCCACTTCTCCTGCTCAGTCACCTCATTAGGAGTTGCTGTTCCTGCTCTCCCTGGGCTGGCACACCCTTACATGGCTTTTGTGAAGGTTTAGCTGCTAATGAACAAGCCTCAGCATCTCTTGGTATGCAGGAGGCTGTGTAAACACCTTATGTGTGTGCACTAGGGTTGCAATCCCAGAAAGCAGGAAATGAGACACAAACTCTTTATACTGTGTCACCCCTCTGCTCTGGCACTGTGGGGGATTTAAAGTCCCTGTTCTTCACCAAGGGTAAGGGGGAAAGGAGGAGAGGTTACATTTAAGGTGTGGATTAAACAAAAATCACGGAGGGGTGACTGCAAGAGATATCATAGTTTGAGCAGCAGGAGAACTCAACTTTACAACTTGAAGCTCATTCTAAAAGTAATTATCTCCTGGGAGCTAATTGTCTGGAAGCTTGGGCTGAGTGGTGGTTTGAAACTCCTGTGTTTGAGTATCTCAGCTCTAGTCCTGGGGCAAGTACAAGGGAAAAAATGACACAAGTGTGTGTCACTCAGGGAATCATTTTGCCAGCATAAGCAATCAGGTGTGAAAACTCCCAGAAAAATTCACCTGCTCAGCAAAGGTCACTCTCTTACCTATTCCTTGTAACTGGGCATAACTTCATTAGAATCAATGATTCATTTAGGTTGGAAAGGCCCCGTTAGGCCTTGAGCCCAACTAATCTAGCATCACCAAGTTCACCACATGCTGTCCCAGGGTGGCCATCACTGAAACACACACAGGGCCATGAAATCTGCCATGTTTGTGACTCCAACACTGAAGCAAGAACATCTGCACACCGAGAAAGAGACAAGTGACAGGGAAGAGCCAGTGCTTTAAGGACCTGTACCCTCACTGCCATGAGCAGATCCTGCAGCTCAGGCCACCAGGAGAAGCAGGGAACAGTGTGGGCATCATAATGGCCTTGGAAAGTCTCCTTGACAAATTGTGGTGTGTGTGCAGGCACACAGGTGCATCCTTGGCAGCTCCTGCCATGGATTTGACCCCTGCTGGACAATTCCTGTGGTGCCCTCTCATGTGTGTGAAATAAATCCTCCCTTCTTTGCCTAAAAAAGCCTTACATGGACCAGACCACACCCATCAATTGTGATCTAAAGGTGCAAGCCATCAAAGACCTGTTGCAAAGGGTAAATTTTCCTCAGTATCCAAACACCCAATCTCCCAACTCCCCCTGGTGCTTTCCAAAGCAGCTTCCCCTTATTAGAGCTGTGAGAAGGGCTATAATTTTTAATATTCCCTTTCATGGGAATGATTTTCTGCTCCTAGCAGTGCTTCTAGATAAGTAATGGAACTTTTCCAGGTTTTCCAGGTTTGTCAACACTTTTCCTAACCTCTAGGACATTATATAACATCCCCTTTTGGGGGCATGCACCTGTTCAATAAAAGCTATCACTATGTTGTGATTGGACACTGGCCAAATGCCAGGAACCCACGAAAGCTGTCCACTCACTCTCTCTTGCTCTCAGCCAGGCAAAGGAGAGAAAAAAAGAATTAACAAAGGGCTCATGAGTTGAAAGGAGGACTGGGAGACAAACACTCTAAGGAAAAAATATGTTCAAATTTAAAGGTATGAAGCAAATTTATTATTAACAGGATCAGAGGAGAATAATGAGAAGGAAAATAAACCTGTAAAACAACTTTTTTCCCTCCCAGCTCCTCCCTCTTTCCCACTGACAGCTCAGGGAGACAGGGCGTGAGGGTTTTGGTCAGTTCATCACTTGAGATCTTCTGTTTGCTCAGGGAGAGGAATCTTTCCTTTGCTATGCCATGGGGTCCCTCCCACAGGCAAAGAGTCTTCCCAAAACTGCTGTAGCGTGGGTCACTTGTGCATGGGGTGCAGTCCTTGAAGGACAGGCTGCTCTAGTTTGGAAGCAAGGGCCCTCTCTGTCCATTCAGGTCTCCCACTGGATCCCAGCTTTCTCTGGCATCCACCTGCTCCAGCATGAGCTGGATTCTCTCCCAGGCTGTGAGGGGATCTCTGCATTCCCTGTGGACTTCATGGGCTGCATGGGGACAGCCTGCTTCCCCACAGTCCTCAGCCCAGCCTGCAGAGGAATCTCAGCTCCGGTGCTTTGGAGCCCCTCCTCCCTCCCTTTCCTTTCCATGGACCTTGGTGCCCCTGTGTCGTTTTCCTTCACATGTCCTCACTTGCTCCTCTTCTCTGACTAGAAAAAACCTGCTGCTCATGGGTACCATTGCCAACAAGTTCTACTAATTTGAAAGTTCCTGGAGGATCCTGCACTCTGAGAGGTGGGTTTCATTTAGGCTTTGCACTGAGGAATTGCTCGCCATGTTTCCGCTGGCGACCAGGTGGCCCTGACACCATTGATGGGCAGTGGTGGCCAACCAACACAACTAAAATGTGAAATTAATATATTGATAACCTCTGACCCAGTTGGTCAGAGTGTGGTGCCAGTAATGCCAAGGTCGTGGATGGCCATTCACTTAAGAGTTGGATTTTGTGATCTTTGTGGATCCCTTCTCACTCAGTACTCTGTCATTCCCCTGCAGGAATTGGTTATTGGAAGGAAAGCAGAACTGAAAGCACTTCCCAAGGTGGAAATGGATCTTAGTCCTGCAGTCTGGGAGAGGTTTCATGTCCATGCCGTTGCCCAGCTCACCATATCCCTCCCTCCCAGTGAGGGTGACCCCTAGCACAAGTTCTGGGTCAAAATTTATAATCCCAGACTTGTCACGTCAGTCAGTCCCCCCAAATGCTTTGCTGGCCAAGTTTGCCCAGTTTCTGCGTCAGATTCCTTTTCCCTCTGAGGAGCAGAGAGCCTGCTGAGCAGACAAATGCTAAAATCACCCACTCTCAGCATCTACACCAAAGTCACCATGTGTTCATCCCTGTGTTCATCTGTGTTCACCCCTGTGTTTATCTCTCTGTTCATCCCTGTTTTTCCTTCCAGCCATCACTGAGCTCTTTGGGAGGGATGAAGGAACAAAACCCTGTGAGTTAAATGATAACATGTACATTCTGAATATCATTGTGGAGAGCAGTGGGCAACCAGCTGAACTCTTCCGAATGACTCATGAAAACCAGTCAAAAACCCTTTTAGGAAATGACCCAGTTAAAGAAATCAGAAGCTGCTCACAGACAACTTGCAAACTAAAGAATGAGTTCATGCAACCTGTTTCTCGGGGCCTGACTCATCCTCTCTAGTATCCCTTTTCCTTTTTTTCCTTTGAGAAGTTCAAAAATTTGTATGAAATTGCTAGAGCATTTTATAGCTATTACTCACCAGCTCAGCATGATTAAATGCAACTTATAATACACATAAAGAGGGCAAAATTTCAAAAAAATGTCAGACTGGCTCAGGAGCTAAATTTCCCAGGAGCCTGAAGTGCTGGAAATGCTGAGGACTGCAACACATCATTTTGAGACTCTGTGCCGCCTTGGAGTGTTTCTCCTCAGCTCTCATATCTGCCAAGGCAATCAGAGGGTTGCTTACACTGCCCAGCCCTCTTCAGGTTTTGCCAGCCACAAGGAAGAGTCTCTTTTAACCTAAAATTCTCTTTTAGGATGAAACCTTTAAATTCAGGTAACCTCAGTGGATAGATCCATCCTTTAGCTGACTCCAGTGATGAGAGAAGGACTCATCAGCTGCTTGATGTTGAAGGACTGCTCTGCCCCAGCATAAGCATATCCTGAAGGAGGCTTCCACCTCCAAGGCAGGACCTGCTTGGAGGCCAAAGTTACACAATCACAGAATGTCTTGACTTGGAAGGATCCCACAGGGGTCATTGATCAAGCTCCTGTCCCTGCCCAGTCCCCCAACAACCCCACCCTGTCCATCCCTGGCAGCGCTGCCCAAAGGCTCCTGGAGCTCTGGCAGCCTCGGGGCCGTGCCCATTCCCTGGGGAGCCTGGGCAGTGCCAGCAGCCTCTGGGGGAAGAACCTTTCCCTGCTCTCCAGCCTGAGCCTGCCTGGCCCAGCTCCAGCCATGCCCTGGGTGCTGTCCCTGTCCCAGGGAGCTGAGATTGGAGATACCCTTCTGTTGCCCTGATTTTTCTAAGGCTTTCTAAGCCTTCTGATATTTACATATTTGTGAATATCAGAAGGCTTAGAAAGTCTTGCAAAAATCTGGGCGACACCCTTCCTCTTCCCCTCACAAGGAAGTTGCAGCCTCTGGGTGAGGTCTGACCTCAGGCTTCTCCAGCCAGACAGTCCAGGTGCACTAACCTGGTCCTCATATGGTTCCCCTCAAGGCCCTTGGCCATTCTCATGTCCCTCCTGTGGACACTTTTTAATGGCTTCATGTCTTTCTTCTTTTGCAGAGCAGAGCAGGACAGTTACTCACAGGATCTTGTTTTTCCTCCAAAAAACAGGTGTTCTGGTATGGGCTGCAGCATAGCTGATTTTCTTCCTGGTGTCCAGAATGGGACTGTGTTTGGGTTTGTGCTGAACACAGGATTGATTGTACAGAGATGTTTTTGTTATTGCTGAGCTTACCCAGAGCTGGGGCCTTTTCTGCTTTTCCTACGGCCACACTTGGGAGGGGCAGCCAGCAGGGAAGGCTTGAGCAGGGAGGCTGGGAAGGGACACAGCCAGGGCACATGACCCCAACTGACCACAGGGATATTCCACACCACGAGACCACACCATGTGACACCATGCTCAGTATTAGAGTATGAGGAAAAAGCAGGAAGGTGGGGACATGAACAGCATTTGTCTTGCCAAGTAACCATTGCACGTGATGAAATCCTGCTTTCCCAGAGTGCCTGAGCACCTGCCTGCCCGTGGGAAGCAGAGAATTAATTCCTTGTCTGGCTTTGTGTTTCCTGTGTGGCTTTTGTTTTCCTATTAAAATATCTTTACCTCAAGCCATGAGTTTTCTAATTTTTACCCTTCCAATTTTCTGCCCCATGTTACTGATGGCTTCCTGGGGCTCAGTGGCTGGCTGGGATTAAACCTCAACACGAGGATCAGGAATTATGTCTCTGGGTCGAGAAGGTGACTGGGGAGGGGTGAACCCCTGTCACAGTCTCAGAAGAGCCTCTTGGAGCTGAGCCAGTGGATCAAAGCAAATGAAACTGAGTCAGAGCTCAGGGCATGGCACAAACACAGCTGTGCTGAACTGCTTCCTCCTGGGCAGATCCACCTTCAGGCCTCCTGAAGGACCAGCAGCTTCGAGGTTTTACCCCTGTCTGTGCCAGGAGAGGCTGTAAGAGGTGTGATGGAGCCAGAGAGAGCTCTTCCATCCTATTTGTCACTCACCTGCCTCTCCTGCTGTGGGGCATGAGGCTGCACATGTCCAGCACAGGGAAATCCAACCTTTTGGCCAGAGCAGTTCTTTACCTGATTTGTAAAATAGAGCAATATTGAAGATAAAACAATCTGCCTCTGAGAAATTTCTGAGCAACATGTTGTACCAAAGGAAAGCAAACCAAGGAAAGAACTGGGAAGGGAAAGGATTTCTGATCCCCTTCAGGGCTGGATCTCAGGGAGCTTGAGCAGCCAGCAGGGAAGGCTTGAGCGGGCCTTCACCCTGGCCCTGCAAACCAGGGGTGTTTGCAAAGATGGAGTGAGTCAGCAGCTCCTGTTCCCTCAGCAAGAGTCATCCTGGCTTTTAATAGCTTCCCGTTAGCTCAGGGAGAAGGAGCAGCTGACCATGAAACAGCAGCAAGGACATCTGAGGTGGCCTAAAAATGTAATGTGTGAATGATATGTTTTTAAATAGAGTACACAAAGGGAAAGAGACAACTTGGGATAAATACGGAAGCTGAAAATCCACTTTGGGGGAGTGAGTGAATGTGAGGTGAAGACCAAATTACCATGTTGCTCACAAGTGAGAGGCAAGAGTTGAGCTGTCCGACCTAGACCCATTCCTGGGAAAGGAGTGAAAAATTTCCAAATAAAAGACACTTTGAGTGGGAAAGGCTCATGATTCTCTGTACTCACCAGGGTTTCATCTGTGGAAATGTTCTGGGCTCTCAGCTGTCCACCTATATCAAACTCCAATGCGTTACAAGAAAAATTACAAATCCATTCCAAAGTAGATGTCACATTTAGTACTTCTCCCCTCTCAGGATGTCAACTGCCACAGCAAAGGAATGAGCCTAGCCTGAGATGATTTCTTCCTCAGAAATCCACAGCTGGCATTTTTATTACCTTACTTCTTTGGTGGCCGTAACCTAATCGCTTAATATTGTTTTCCTGAAAAACCTCCATGCTCTGGGTTCAAGGCTATAATCTGGAGATGACTGTAATTTCCACCTCCTCTTCCTTCTTCTTCTGACAAACAGATATTATACCCCTGCCTCAGCCCCTTCTCACCCTCCCATGTTCCTAGCACTCCCTCAAAGTGATGCAAACAGTTCAGAAGCAACTTCATCTGAATCCATGAGTACTCTGGGGGTGTCTGCAGGTGCTGGGATCCGAGTACCTTGTTCTGGTTCTGCCATCTCTAACTCATCACTTCTCACACCTGGCCTGTCTCATCTTTTTGTATAATGTTGCCTTACAGCTTGTTGCAATTATTTCTTTATTCTGAGAGTTGAAGGATGTGCTTAATGCTTCAGCCTCATCTGTGTCATCTGTTATTTGCTGTCACGGTCCCGCCGGGCCAAGCTTCCCTTTGTCATCTCCAGCTTTGAAGGTATTTCTGGAGCTTTTTTCCCTGTGCCCTTTCTGCTCCTTGCCAGCCTGGCGTGTGCTGGGAGTGCTGTTTCTGTTGCAGCGTGATTGTGCTGCCACTCTCCACGCTCAGCACTCACGTGTCCTCACTCTCATTCACTTCATTCTTAAGCCCTGAAGAGTTCACAAAGCAGCCGTAATGGTTTTTATTCTTCTTCCTTTCCTCTGCATCAGAATTGTTTGCTTTTAAAGGAAGAAGTTTTGCACTGCAAACAAGGGACAGAGATCTGGGGAAATGCCACTGCTGTAGGACACCACTGGCTGCGGGGAGGGGGCTCTGTTTGAGCCTTCCCGTGAGGGGGGGCAGAATCTGGGGAGGGAGCAGGCCAAATCCGAGCTGCACCTTGGGCTCCTCTCTGATCGGCACTCCCTTCCACCCCTTTTGTTTTGATAATCTCACCTCTTGTCAGTAGCCATCAGGGAATGGACTTCCTGCCAGGGTAACTGACTCCTATGGCACTATTCTCTTTTCCCACATCATTTTTTGGCTGTTTTTCAGTCTGGTGCAGACACTGGTGGTAGGTGCTGTTAAGGTGAGGAAGGGCAGGCTGGCAGGACCCGATGACTCTGGTGGCAGTGAAGCAGCACTGAGGGTCCTGTGGCCTCACGTCTCTGTCAGTCACACAGAGATCAGAGGTCTGCAGGCTCACAGGAAACATGGGTTGATCTCACCTGAATGGGGGATGAGCAAAGCAGCAGCTCCCTGGATTGCAGTTCAGAGTATTTGTACAGCACAATTTTATTTACATAATAAAATTTGTTTGATTGGGTTCCTCAGTCCACCACAAAACTTCTTTGAAAGGCACCAGGGTTGGCATCCCTGAAGTGATATTGAACATGTTAAGAGGTGTGTGTGAAGATCAGTTAAGATTGTGAGATCCAAGAGAAGGGCTGGAGACATTTTATGCCAGCTTCAGACAAACATGGTTAGTGAGGAATCATTAAAAATTTTGTTTCATGCCAAAATGCAGCTTAATAGAAGAGTAGGAGAGAGCCTACTCCTTCCCAGGAGAGCTGGGGAACTGCTGGGTACCTGCTGTCCTGGTGTGCCTGATACCTGTTAAAAGTTGAGGTGTCTCAGCTGAGCTGCCCAGGTCAGATGTGGAACTAGAGTACAAGACCTTTAAAATAGGAACATAAGTAGTTAAACCCAATTCTACCTTAAAAAGAGACTTCCTGGAGTCTTCAGCTGGGTTCTCCTGACTTGGACTCAGGTCAGGCTTGGCACAGGGATGCTCTGAAATCACTCAGCTGCTTTATGTCCTTGGACAAAAGAAGTTATTTTTCCTGGTGAAGTTTGAATCCAAAGTCTGCTTGGCCAGGAACCTTTAATAGCTGGCGATCTTTCAGCTGTTCTGCCAAAGGAGAGACAGAGGAAATAGGTGTTGGTTTTCAGGGGATGAAGATAACATACAACATTGCTTTATGCCTGCCTGGGTAAGCTCAGTGTGGAGGTCAGTGGGTAAATTTCTGATTTGCAGTAATTTAAATATTGATAGTCCAGCCCTTAGTGAAGAGATTCAAATTTTGTTCTCATCTTTAGAAGTCATTCAGCTCCTGCTTTAACATCCTGGTGATGTTTTTGGCACACTCCTGCCTGGCTACTTTATAAAAACAGAAGAGGTGTTTTTAGAACAGCATTATTCATTCCTTTGGAGGCAGTTTCCATGTCCTGAGTTGTCCTAAATAGCTCTTGTGAAGAAAAAGTGACATAAATTCAGTGCATCAAACTGACTCAGCACATAGATTTGGTTCTTCAAAGATGACGTTCTGTTCTAGAGCTGGAATCTGGTGCAGTGTGAGAGGTAGTGGTGGGGAGGCACCTCTGGATGGCACTGATCCAACATTTGCTGCAGCAGGACTGTCACCAGCACTAGGACAAGCCAGCTGTGCCTTTCAACAGCCAAACATGGAAACACTCCAAGGATGCAGAACTCCCACCTCTCTGTGACTTGTTCCCAGGCTGTATCACCATCCAAGCACAAACATTTTGTTTCCTTGTGTGGAATTTATACTTCTCAAGCTGTAACACGTGGGTGTTTCCTCATTGCCCCTTGTTGTGCTGGCTGTTCTAGCAGGGAAGTTTGGCTCTGTGATCTTCAGGACTTCTAGGAACTGCAGGTTCCTCCTACATCTCCATGGATCCACCTTTTTCCCTGGTTAGACAAGCCTGGCTCCTTCAACCCTCTCCATAAGACTTGTGCCTCTGACCACCAAGACAGGTACAGCTGGACCTTCTCATATTTCTCCAAACTCCTTTAGGACCAAGGATCTGAAGTCTGAGGGGAGGGCAGAATCATAGAACCACAGCACCTTTAAGGTTGGGGAAGTCCTCTGAGATCACTGATTTCAACCATTCCCCTCGCACTGCCAAAGCCACCACTAACTCATGTTCCCCAGTGCCACATCCACGTGTTTTTTTAACTCATCCAAAGTAGCTTTCCTCAGCCTTCTGGCCATGCTCCTCCCAAAGTGCAGCAGTCGGGGGTATATCTTTTTTGGAATTAGAACTCACTGTTACCTTAATATTCAACTGTGTGTCTGCTGTAACCCCTGAGTCCTCTCCAGAACTGGCAGGCTTGATTTTGATGGAAAATGAATGGATTTGTTGGACCTGATATGAAATATTAAGTCTCCATTCAAGGTGACATTTCATAAATTACATTCCAGCCAAATCAAGGAGCACTGAAATGTTTTTTTTTACTCAGTAAAGGTGTTTACTCCTATCAGGAAACACAGCCGGGATGGCATTCTTGGAGTAAAAGCCAGGAAGACCAAGCACCACAGTGAGTCTGTGATTTTGGCTCCATAAATGCACAAAACCCTGGAAGCTGCGTTTGCTAGGTGTGCAGTGCAGATGCTTTTACCTGGGCCCAGTGTCTGTAAAGCCCAAATGCGGTTCCATATCACCCCTAGCAGGACACAGACTGTCTTGGTTTTGAAAGACAGGTGCCTGCCAAGGAAGGCAGGAGCTTTTCTTGGAATAGGAAAAATGCAAACCCCCTCCCTCCAAATTATTTAAAGGGGCTCTCAGGCAAAGATATGAGGGTAGGAATAACAGTTCTTTAATATGTATAAACAAAATAAAATAAAATAAAACAAAAACCAACAAACTACAACCTAATAGGAAAATTAGAACAAGATGCAGTATTAAACAAAAAAAATAAAAAAAACCAAGAGAAACACCCCAAAACCTGACAGTTAGAATACAACCTGACACCCTGTCAGTCAGGGTGTTGGTAGCAGTCCAGTTTGAATGGTGGCTCCAGTAGTGCTCCTGGAGTGACAGATGGTTCTGCTGAAGCAGAGATCCTGTAGAAGGGCGGAGTTTTCCTCCAATGGTCCAATGGTGATGTTGAAGGGTCTGGTCCTTCCTCTGGGAATCCAGTGGGAGAGAAGGCTGCTCCTCTGGGAATCCAGTAGAAGGCAGATGCCTGTTCTGTCCAAATGCCCAGATTATATCCAGGTGGGAATGCTTGGCTCCTCCCCCTGGGCGGAGCATCTCACAATGGGCTGATGTCATTCTATGAGTCATGTGGTGGGTCCTCACAATGGGCTGATGTCATTCTATGAGTCATGGGGTGGGTCCTTAATGGCCCATTGTACAGGAAATGGCTCCCGGAGGGAGTTATCTATGACTCATGGGGCAAGGTGTTAATGGCCCATTAACAGGAGATGGTCCGGGGGAGGAGGCAAGGAAAACACTGCCCCTCCTGATTTTAACAGTTCATGAAGATGGAGATAGAATACAGATCTTCTGGAATATTTTTACATTGTAACCTAGGACACAGACTCACAGAAAACTGGTTGTGGATTCAGGCCTAGCTAGTGAATGAAAACAGGGGACATGTTCCTGTGCTCTCAGGGGTGTTTTTGTTCAGCTCTCTAGCATTTCATGGGCTCTTGGCTGTTCTGGGCTGGTGTTGGCTTGGCAGGCTGTGAGCCTGGATCCCATGGTACCAGCCCACAGGGACTTCACACTGACCCCAACATCCATTTGGCCCATTATTGCTCTTTACTATTCCCACCAGGCTGGTATTTTCCTTTCTGAAAAAAACATAACTTGGTAGAGTTGTCATTAAAGCCATTCTGGAAATCAAAAACAATATTAAAAAAGGACGAAATAACAGCACACAAACTTGTCCTTCCCATCACCCTGCAATCCAACTCTGACAAATACTCTGGGATGCATCTGTCTGCTGAGGGCTTCCCTTGTGTGCTCTTCTGCCTCACCTTTTCTCCTGCAGTGTCCCTCAGGCTGCCTGAATACGAACATGAATGTGGATGTGGCTTTTGTGGCAACAGCTTTGGTACAGTTGTGGTCTCCCAGCTGTCCCTACAAGTTCTGCGTTACTTCCCATGGTCAGAGGACCCTGTGTGGCTCCATAGCTCAGCCAGCGGGTCAATCTGGCTCTGATCTCTCCCACACACTGCAGCCCTTCCCTTGCCCTGGGCCACTGTGTGGGTAGGATGTGCTGGTTATGGGGCTGTGGGCTGTTGGCATGCTGGTGCTGCTTGTGGTGCTCTCCTGCTTTGAAGTCCTTTGTTACACAGGTTCTCCTGCCCTCCAATTATGAGTTCAATCTGGGTGCAGGGCGGGCAGTCACAGAGCTTTTAGAAAGGGTTTGTGAAGACTGTGACCACTGGCGAGTCCTGAACACTCTCTGGTCTGATGGTCTGATAGCTAATTAGTCTGCAGCAAAAACTGTGTCATACTTCAATTGTCCTGGGTTGATTCCAGGGTCACCCCAAAGGGTCCTGTGTGTGTGCACCTTCCAAACTGAAGAGCCCTTTGCTCTCAGAATTACCTTTTCCTTTTACCTGATAAGCTCAGTGTGCTCATGTGCTCTAGTTTTAGCTTCCTAGCACTTCGAAATTGACCTGAGCTTTCCTATGAACACTTGCAATTTTTTAATCAATCTTTGGAAAGCACAGGGTGCGGACCTGAGCATGGCCTGTCCTTTTTGCCTCAGCAGGGCTGGCTGCACAGCCTGCAAGGGGCTTGTGCCAGTGCTCATAAAGCCAAGCTGCTGGGCAGTCCCTGCTCCTCAGCACTGGGAGATCTCTGGATCATCCCTGGAGCACCTGGCACAATCCAAAACAGGGATCCTTGGGGCCTCTTCACCTTCCAAAGCTGGCAGCCCTTCTAGAAGCTGACCTGCAATCAGAGTGCACCTGCCTGGAAAACCTGGAGCCCCCAGTACACATCCCACAGGCAGTGGGATACAGCCTTCGCTCAACCTCACAGGGCACTGGGACCCCTCACATTCACCAAGTACCACCCAAAAACTGCAAGCAAAGGCAATACAAGCAGAGTAATTTGTAATTACATTTGTAATGGTGTTATCACAACACCCACAGGCATCTTCAACACACTTGGTCACCCTGATATCTGTCCTTACAACCAATGTCTTCTGAAGGGGAAAGAGAGCAAGCCCTTTGCACTCTGGTAAAGAGCCCTGAACTGAGAAATGTGGGTGGAGGAACATGGAGGAGATCTCAGGCACCCAGAAATTCAACAAGCAAAGTGAGCAGATTAACTGACTGCATCTGCTTGGCACGGAACCATGGTGGACTATTAACAATTGCTTTAAACAAGACTATTAATGAGGCCTAGGACAGGAGCCAAGTACACGAACCAGTAATGGGTTTGATTATTGTGACTCAAACACTGAGTTGATGTCTGACAGTCCTGGGCAGCTGGGTTATCCTGATCCTGAGATCCAGCTCTGCCTCCCGAGCAGAGGTTGCAGATTTCTGCCACCTGCAGGAGCCCGTACTGGGCAACTTTGCTGCGCAATTTTCCCAACAAGAACTGTTGTGTCCATGTCTTGGTTCTCCATCTCTCCTCATGCTTCAGCCAGGACATCATCAAAGACTGTCAGGGTGGAGCCACCTTAACATATTTGAGCAGGTCACTTGAGTCACCTGCAGCCCCAGAGCTCTTTGATAAGCACCTCCCAGTTCTCACTGCTGGCACTGCTGTCAGTGCACGGTGTTGAGGGCTGGAGGAACCCTGCTCCTGGGGAAACACAATCCATACTGGGTTGTCCATTCCGATGTGGTTTGCACAGGGCCTTGCTACCCCAGCTGAGGTGGTGCTGTGCGTTATAGCTGCTCCTGTAAATGGCAGATCCTCAGTGAGGAGTGAGAGTGTGCCTGAAGGAGGCCTCGTCTCTCCTAAACCACTTCAACTAGGCACGTATTTCCAGGGGGGCAGCCTTGGATCAACCACCTTCAAAATCAGCTCTCTGTCCTGAGATCTGGAGGGTGGTGGTCGTGGAAATGCCCATTGGATGAAACCCATTGAAGGCTCCACGGACACTCCTAGATGTGGCTGTGACACAGTGAAGGTACAGAGAGAGTCAGGGAGGCTGTAGAACAAGGTGGTCCTTGTTTCTTTGGTTTCTCAGATCTGGGATATTGGCTTTGTTCTGTGGGGCCTTCTGGCTTTTTCCTTTCCTGGTGACCCTGGCCAAAGGTCAGAAGCTTTTGATTAGGGGAATACTTTGTTAAAGTGAGACTTGGAGCTCTCTCCAAGCTCCACTCAGGCAATGACATGTTTTACAGTATGGGCAGAAGAGCAGAACAGACATCAGCACCATTTGCTGCCTGGGGTTTTGCTGTCATTGCTGTCAGCAGCACAGCCCCCTCCTCATGTGCTGTGTGTGACATCAGGCTGGGATGGCAGCTGCCACTCTAGTGCTGTGCTGGAACTCTCCAGACCCATCTGAGAGAGCTTCTCCAGTCCAGGTGAGTGGTGGCTGTGAGGGTGAGGATGATACTTCCCTCCTTGACATCAGGGAACAAGGAGAACTTTGATTAAAGATCTGCAATTATCTCTAATCCAGGTCGCCCTGGGCCATCACCACAGCCAGTGCAGTAAAATACAAGGTACATAATTGAGCATGAGGGCTGGGAGGTGATGGAAGAAGCTGGAAGCCACAACCCAAGTGTAGAAAGGGCTGAGTAACCAGGTTGAATCCCAACTCTATTCGGGCTCTCCTCTGCCAAAACCAGGGAGCAGGGTATGGAAATAATCCTTAAACACACACACCTTCTGCACCAGGGACTGTGGCAGGGCACAGGGCAGAGGTGGGGTGTCCTGTCTCTGGCATCTTCCATCCTGGGCATAGCTGAGGGTGAGAGATGCCAGATTGGACTTATCTCACTTAACATTAGATTCTTCCTCTTAATGTCTGCAAATGAGCTGGCTCTGGCAGGGCATGTTTCACTTGATATTAAAAGTCTCTTTTAGAATAAGAAACACATTTCTTTCTCTCTACCCACTACAAAGGAAGGCTGTGGCTCAGTTCTAGATGCTTACATTCAGTGGATGAATTCATCAAGTCTGAGAACAAAAAGGGTAGATACACTGTTTGCATAGCTGAGGAAGTATAAAAGCTTGCTTACAGCAAGTGAACGGCTTTGATTCACTGCAGGACATTGCTGAGACCTGGGACAAAGACAAGGATGTTCTCTGACAGGATTTCAAGTCCCATTCACTTTGTATCCATCTGTTACTACCCTGTCTCTAATGCCAAGGATTAACGCAGCAGAATGATTTTCAGCACTTTCAGAGAACAAAACATATTTTAAGAAAAACAACCAGAACTGCATCTTCAGAGTTTCCTCTGGTACCTGGACAAAAATACCACCTTCTAGAGATCTTCCCTCAGAGCGGAGGCCCTTTAAAGTTGCTGATCCCTCCTCTGGAGGGGAAATGGGGTTGGGATGACAGGAAATCTCAGTTCCAGCCCAGCAGTGTTAGTGCAACTGCTTGAATTTAGGCTTGGTGAGGAAGTTCTTTGAGGGGTCAGGGGAGATCCCAAAGACAAGGATTTGAGCACAGTGCAATGAGACAAATGTTGTCAGGAAAGAGAGGGATGTGTGTATCATGTTAAGCTCAGGATAAAATTGGGGCTGTGCCAAGCTTAGCTGACCATAAGCTGGGTTGAAAACAGCACAGCAAAGAAGAGAGAGCAGAGTGTCCATGGAAGTGGTGAAAAGATCCTGTGAATATCAAAATTTGTTGTGGCTTGGCACTGGCCAAATGCCAGGCACCCATGAAAGCCATTCGCTGACCCTCTCCTGCTACAGCTGGGGAGAGGAGAGAGAAAAAAATTAATGAAGGGCCCATGAGTTGAGAGGAGGACTGGGAGACAAACACTCTAAGGAGCAAACAGGTTCAAATTGGAAGGCATAAAGCAAATTTATTATTAACAGGATCAGAGGAGGATAATGAGAAGGAAAATAAGCCTTTTAAACATCTTTATCCCCAGACCCTCTGTCTTTCCCACTGAGACAGGGTGTGAGGGTTTTGGTCAGTTCATCACTTGAGATCTTCTGTTTGCTCAGGGAGAGGAATCTTTCCTTTGCTATGCCATGGGGTCCCTCCCACAGGCAAAGAGTCTTCCCAAAACTGCTGTAGCGTGGGTCACTTGTGCATGGGGTGCAGTCCTTGAAGGACAGGCTGCTCTACTTTGGAAGCAAGGGCCCTCTCTGTCCATTCAGGTCTCCCATTGGATCCCAGCTTTCTCTGGCATCCACCTGCTCCAGCATGAGCTGGATTCTCTCCCAGGCTGTGAGGGGATCTCTGCATTCCCTGTGGACTTCATGGGCTGCAGGGGGACAGCCTGCTTCCCCACAGTCCTCAGCCCAGCCTGCAGAGGAATCTCAGCTCCGGTGCTTTGGAGCCCCTCCTCCCTCCCTTTCCTTTCCATGGACCTTGGTGCCCCTGTGTCGTTTTCCTTCACATGTCCTCACTTGCTCCTCTTCTCTGACTAGAAAAAACCTGCTGCTCATGGGTACCATTGCCAACAAGTTCTACTAATTTGAAAGTTCCTGGAGGATCCTGCACTCTGAGAGGTGGGTTTCATTTAGGCTTTGCACTGAGGAATTGCTCGCCATGTTTCCGCTGCCGGCCAGGTGGCCCTGACACCATTGATGGGCAGCGGTGGCCACGGTGGCGCTGGCGCTGTTTAACGCCTCTCTTCATGCAGGGCACTGGGAGGGAGAAGCTGCTGCCGCTGCCCCTGCCCTTCTGCCTGCAGCGTGGCTGGCTAGGGGTGGCCAGGCAGGGAAGGCTCACTGTGGGCTGCACTGAGATGTCACGGGCTGCTCTGGGATGGCCTCAGCCGCGGTGCCTCGCCACCCCTGGAAAAAACTGTGCATCCGCTGTTTGGAGTTTCTTCTTAAACATGTCACCACAGAGGCATTACCAGCTCCTCTCATTGGGCCAGCAGCATGTCCATCTTCAGAGCCATCAGAGGTTGGCTCTGCCGGACACGGTGAAAGCTTCCAGCAGCTTCTCACAGAAGCCACTTCTGTGGTCCTCCCCTGCTGCCAAAAACCAGGCTCTGCCAAATCAACACAAAACCAGAATTAACCAGACTGCAGCCCTTAGCTGGGACTCATGGGCTATATAAATGCAGTTGAGAATGACCCCTTGGAGCAATGAAATCAGAAAACTATTGCTGGAGGATTGTGGAGTGGCGATATGAAGTGTTTGCACAAGTATTGAAAGAGAACAATGCTGGGAGGAAAATGGATCCTTGACAGGCTGTGGGGCAGATGAAGTTACTGTTGGCTTCAGCTAGCTGAGGCAGCTGCTGTTACTGCAACTTTTCCTGTAAAGGAAAAATGGAATAAGCTCAGGGAACAAAGAAAGTACAAAGTAACTTTACAAAGCAATTTGTAGGAAATGCAGGTTTGGATATTCTGAAGAAGTGTACAGAGGATATGTCTGAGTGAACATGTTTGTGATAAGGTAAAGAATGGAAAAAACTGATGGACTTTCAGGGTGCAGAGGGCATGAAGTGTGTATGTGTGGGTATTTTTGACTTTTAAGCTAAAATGAATCTTTATGATCCTAGATCAGAGCTCAGGAACATAGCCTGGAATAACTTGCAATATTGTAGAGCAAAAAGGATGGGGCAGGTTCTAGGAGGTTCTTAGAGGATCAGGAGCTGGTCTTTGGGCTGGAGAGGACACAAATAACATGGTGTGGCTGGTGCACATGGCTGAACAGGTGTTCCTTCTGTGCAGGAGGCTGTATCCAAATGTCTGGGAGCACTTTCAGACTTTGTGTAGGGTATTGAGTCCTGCAGGTCCTGTAGCACAGTACAGCAGGAAAAATGCTGGGATATACTGGACTATTCCCATATGGAAGTGGTACATGGGAATAACTCTTTTCTGTTAGTGTCATACCACAGCCTAAACAGGCTCAGTGACATCAGCACAAACTTGAGGACTAAACTCCCCAAAATATTGACTTGAAGGCCACAGCACTAAAACAGACAGCAGATCTGAACTGCGAGAGTTTGGAAGAGCAGTACAGAGTTCCTGCATCCTGTACTGGGAGAAACATCAAAGAGCAGCAAGAAAAGGAATTTGCGTGCAGGAATGAGGTTGGGTTTGTGAGGAGTTTCCCTCTCCAATGGCCCAACACAGGCGGAGCAGCTGCAGCTCCTTGTTCCCAGGTCCCAAGTGAGTCTGACCAGCATGAAATAGCAACAGTGGAGAATTTACATACTCAAATACATCCTGGACAGATCCCTCCAGCAACTGTATTTAGACACTTTCCCAGTAGCTGTCCCTGGATCTCAGGTCTCCCTAGTTTCTGACACTGAGAAATAGGAGCTCCTGAGTTCCACCCCCCTGATCCTGTTGCTCAGAACCCTTCACACAAAAGGGTGTGTGGGGCATTGAGCCGTCCTGCACTGCCTTCCATTCCCTGCCTTTTATTCCTCTTCTAAACATCCCCAAATGCTTTGTGCAATCCCCAAATGCCTTTCTGGAATCACACTGCCCTCAGGCACGGATCCTTTTCAGCCTGTGACTTCTGGAGTGTTGCTCCCACCTGGACTGTGTTGCTGCTGGATGAGGACGGACCAGGATGGCCCATGAGGCTGCCAGCTGTGATCATCTGTGCGTGGGAGGAGCTGGGGTTGGGTGCTGTGTTCACTCTCTCTGCATTACTCGGGCTCCATCTCCATTTCTTTGTGGAGATGAGCCAACAAGAGCTGCAGAAGTACAATTCCTGGGGAAAGGTGGCCTGGATCACGGTGTCTCTTAGAGAACAGAAACAATGAGGAGGACCTTGAAGAGTTATTGGATGGGAAAATTAGACATGATGAAGAAGAAAAGGTTAAAAGCTGCAAATAATCAGTGCAGACAATATTAGTGAATACATGGCAACATAACTGCATTTCCCTTTGTTTCAGAGACAAAGAGCCTGAGATGTTGGAGCACTTGGCAACAGATTCTCTGGGGCTGGGCTAAAAGCACCTTCTTGATGGGAGCTGCTGAGAATGAAGATAAACATTGATTTTTCCTCAGGGGAAGGTTTGCAAGGAGAAGAAATTTAGAGAGAAGTGCAGACAAACATGTTTTGCTGAGCTCTGGCTGAGGACCATCTTCCTAAACTGGAATTATTCCAGCTCATGGGAACAATGACAAAGAGTCTCTCTGTTCTCAGGGTTTCTGGGACTTCAGAAGTGCACTGAACATTGTCTGGCAAGTTGATGAAGATGTTCAAGAGAAGTGACATGAGTGTTTGTCCTCACTAGGGACAGGTCTTTCCATCTTTGTCTAAAAATGCTTTGCAGCCAACATCCTTCTTTCCTAAACATTAAGCACCTCCTCTTGAAAAATGGGTTGTTACTTGGACAATGGAAAGAATATATTTAGGAGTTTGTCTGAAATAATATTTATTCTTTCACTGTCCCATAAATAATCCTAACAAAAACCACTGCTGGGTTTTCAGACCAACCTGTCCTTTTTTTGGCAATCCTCCTGTTCCACGCTCTGGGATCATGTTAGGGAATGCCTTTACCTGGACAGCTGGCAGGGTTGGATGGAGCCATTTGGAATGACACTCCTGGGTGATGCTCAGCAGTACAGACACTGCTTTGTGTGCATCTGCCTTCAGAGCTCAGATTCTCCCTTGGAACCTGGGCAAGAACTTGTGAAGCTCTGGCTTCCCAGGAGCCTGCAGAGGTATTTGACCATGATCTTGAGGTACATGACCACCACTTCTCTTGATCCAGGTCAATGGAGCCAGGCTGGCAGAGCTGGGGGTGCTCACCTGGAGAACAGAAGCTCCAGGGAGAGCTCAGAGCCCCTTGCAGGGCCTGAAGGGGCTCCAGGAGAGCTGGAGAGGGACTGGGGACAAGGGATGGAGGGACAGCACACAGGGAATGGCTTCCAGTGCCAGAGGGCAGGGCTGGATGGGATATTGGGCAGGAATTGTTCCCTGGCAGGGTGGGCAGGCCCTGGCACAGGGTGCCCAGAGCAGCTGTGGCTGCCCCTGGATCCCTGGCAGTGCCCAAGGCCAGGCTGGACACTGGGGCTGGGAGCAGCTGGGACACTGGGAGGTGTCCCTGCCATGGCCATTGCAGGGAGTGGAACAGGATGGGATTTAAGGTCCTTTCCAACCCAAAGCATTCTGTGACTCTGTGACTCTGAGGTAGATTGAAGCCCATGTGTGTGAAAAGTTCCCACAGGAGACAAGTTCTGCTGTTGCAGCAAAGGAAGCAAACTCCAGTTGGACATTAATATGACAGTGAATAGCAAAAGCCTTTCAGAGTTGCTTGAGTTCTTGTCCTTGCTGTCACAGGCTGCACTGGATGTTTGGCTAAGGGTCTCCAGGGAACCCTGGTGTCTTGTGTTCCATAGGAAATGTCCAAGAGATTGAGAGTCTTCGCTGGACATCATCAGGGAGGACATATCTCAAGGCTCATGGAGTCTTGTTCCTGTGCCAGAGTCCGAAGTTCTTACTGACGCCAGTGTGCCTCAGGTGCCCAGACCTCAGGGAGGAAGGGGCTGTCCCAGTGCTGGAAGGACCTCTCACAGCTGAAACACATCCATACTGCAAAGTGACTGCCTCGGCCACAGCCTGAGTCCAGTGCCCTGTGACTGCTGCCATATCGGGTGGATGGGAACTCAGGGTTTCTGATCTGAATTTTATTGCCTTTTATTTGAATGTTCTGTACTCCAAATAAGAACTCTGAGGAGAAATTGAGCTTCAGGCTGTTATTTTTATAAACTATTATAACTTTCTGTCCATTAGCCATTCTGACATCTTCTAGCTCCCTTTCTTGTCTCTCCCTGTGTTCCTTGCTGTCTTTGTCAGCTTTCTTTTCCTCACCAAAATGTTACCTACAGCCCAAGGTTGAGGATGACCCCACATTTAATAATCTCTCTGACACATCCAAATTTATTCCCTCCCTCCTGGCCTCAGGACGTCCTCCTGCTGAAGCTGATGATGCCACAGGGGTTAAGAAACCAAGCATCTTTAATGCAGACAAATAGGAAAAGGAACAGAACAGTAAAAAAAAAAAAAAGCAAAAAAAAAAAAGCTTCCTTCAAACTGTGCCCTCAACTTTCAGGTACCTCAGGGTTTCATGGTTTATACCTTCCAAAGTGAGACATTTCACACTTCATGGAGATTTCAACACTTTAAATGAGACTTCCTAGGCTGGTAACCCCTGGTGCACTTAATGCACCCAGATTCCAGCCCCTGGTATTTCTCTCCCCACCTCACAGCAGCTGCTCCCCTTCAAGCCTGCACAGGCAAGCACTGACTTCTGTCCTCATTTAAACCCCAGACTAAGGGCTGGAAACTCAGAACCTGCACTCCTGGGAGCAGTGTGGCCAAAGGGGTCCTCAGTGCCTTTAAATCAGTGTACCTGTGTGAGCTGAGACTATAAATGCACACAGCTCCTCATTGGGGTTTATGTTCCAATGCAAAGATCATTTTGCTGTCTTCAATTAAGATTTTTATTATTTTTACCATTTGAGCTTCATTAAAGTTTTTACTGACAAAGTTTCAACTGAAGTTAATAATTTGCACAAAATAAAACCAACTTTCATAAAAGCTCTGCCCAAAGCCTGGGAAATGTTCCTGCAGCTGTGCGGACCCCCGCCTTCCCGAGAAGCGTCTCCGCTGCAAGAAGGGAACGGGCTGGGCGCGCACCAGACGCACACTACGCTCGGTGTCTTTGAATGCTGGCGAAGGAAGACAGGAGGGGGTTGTTGTATGGAATTCCTGTGGAGCTTTATTGTCCCACAGGAAGGGACCAGGGACAAGAACGGAGAGCAAGGGGGGGTCCCCATATTATAACTCGGCTAGCAAGGGGTGGGGCAGTCCACTGCGGGCCAAGGGCTGGAGAGAACCCGGGCAGAGCGAAGGTGGAATTAGAGGGAAACAGCCAACTGGGATCTAGCAGGGGGAGTGACGAGGAATGAGGCCTAATCGCGGGGTCAGGAGTGGGGAACAGTCTGGAACTGGGGAGCGGGAGAAGGGTGATTAATGTAAACTGCAGAGAACTGTGCATATGGGGGGCACTTCAGAGGGATGTTTCCTCCCAGGGTATTTGGATTATCCCATCTTCTGTTGATTCCTGGGAATCAACACAGCTCTTCCTCTCAGAAGCCAACACACCTCTGCTTGGGATTTGGAGTGGATTGAGGGCGAATCCTCTAGTTGCACTGAAGGTCTCGTAAGAGGCAGGGCGTGCTCCTGCCAGCACCCTTGTCTTCACTCTGCTCTTTCCTGTGCCTCAGTGCTCAGCTGGAACTACGCAGGATATTTTCACGTTTGCTCTTCCCTTCTGCCTGAGTGCTAGGCAAAAACTGAATTTCCTGTCTTGAGGACCAGCAGGGCTTGTGGACATTTCTGATCAAAGAAGCTGCAACTGTTTCTTAATATCTGAATACTGTCCCATCCAAAAGTGCATCACAAGAATGCTGAGGATTCTCCAGCCTTGGAGAAGCATGTTTGAATGTTGCTTACACTGTCTGCTGGTTGAGAAGGAACAAATCAGGTCCTCCGGTAAGAGGCAGATGCACCAAAAATGCAAATATATTGGGAACCACTTGTCTTTCCCAGGCTTTGTGTCCCACTGTTTTAAAGACAGGATGGATGAGGCCCTCTCCTGGGAACAGGAGTCATGTTCTTTTGGCTGAAGGAGTCCCCTCAGCCACAGCTGAAGAGGACAGAGCTGGGAGGGCTGCATGGCTCTTCTCTCTGCTGTGCTGTGATCGATGCCTCAGTAAGATTCTGGAGGGAATTTTGTTTTGTGTGTTTAAGGATTGGTTACATTAAATATTTATTTCATTCAAAAATTTCTTCCTTTCAGTCTGAAGTGGTTTCTCCCCCTGAAATTTCAGTTCTGACCCCAAAAATGTCTGTGTGGCGAGTCCCAGGGCATGAGGTTTGGGTTTTACAGTCATTTATCATAATCCTCAAGGAAGAGGGCTTACCTTGTAAATCCATCCTTCAGTGTCCTGGTCATCACTCACACTCAAGGCACCGTGGGGGCAGGCAGGACTCCTCTGCTTGTTTGGACAAGTGCTTCAAACACTTGTTAAACTGCTAGAGCTGCAGCCCCCCTTTGGGCTGCTGGGGAAAGTGAGGGCTGGCATCCATCCATTTATTAGCAACCACACCAACACGACCATGGGCAGACCTTTCTGTCACCTGTCATCGTGTTCAGTGGTGCCAGGAGGACACAAAGTTCACAGGGATCATTGGGATCACCAGAGCCATTTCCAGCAGTCACTCCTCTCAAGATGCAGGCAGACTCATGGGGCTCCTGGAGTTTGTGCTAAATCAGCACAAAAAAACACCTCCTGCTCCTTCCTGGTGATTTGAATTCTGTGCATTTGTAGAAGGAAAGACTCTTCCAACACTTCATCTAAATCGTTATTCATGCTCAGTTTACTGTTTGTCTGGTTTTTTTAAACACAACTGAAATTCATCATAAATGTCTCATGAGTAAACAAAGGTGTTAATCTATTTGCTAAGCACGGCTGCTGTTTGCTCTGCTGCAGAGAACATGATACAAAAACAGCCTCTCTGTGACACGGTGTCAGGCACGCCTAAAGAACGCCCTCCAACTGCCTTTGGGAACATGGAAAGATCAGGGGCATGGGCTGGACTTCAAAGGCTGGACCTGATGATCTTGGGGGTCTTTTCCAACCCTAATGAACCCCTTTCCCACCCTGTGATACAAAAAGAGCAGGAGGTGAGGGAAGCTGATTTGATGCAGAACATTGTTGTCACCAGAGCCCCAAGACACCCAGCCCTGGGTTTCCACACCAGGGCAGAGCTGTCCCACAAAGGCAAGAAATGGGAAACATGTGTCCTCCGGACAGCTCTGTCAGATGTCCTGCAAGACACAACTTTGTTGTGGTCCCAAGCAATGTGCTGTGACGTGAGGACAAGGAAATCTCCTCCTTGGCCACCCAGGGTTTGGCCAGTGTTGTCCATGGGAGAGAACATGGCCAGGCTCAGCGTGCAGAGATCATCTGCCTCATGGCACCTGGCCTCCAGCCTGGCCTCAAATATTCTTCATGTGAAATGAGAGCGACCTGCTGCTCGCTCCTGCTGACACCCAGGGCTGGGCAGCACCAGCTGAACTGGCTGGGGTGGCATCATTGTCCTTCAGCTGGTCTTGTGCTCTTTCCAGTGGGGCACCCAGTGCCAGGGTGTCCGAGGAGACCTTGTTGCTCCTCAAAACAGTAGTTCCAGCTGAGCACTGAGGCATAAGGAAGAGCAGAGTGGAGATGAGGGTGCTGGCAGGAGCACTCCCTGCCTCTTACAAGACCTTCAGTGCAACCAGAGAGTTCTCCCCCAAACCCTGCAAATCCCAAGTAGAGGTGTTGGCTTCTGAGAGGAAGAGCTGCATGAAGATTCCTCAAGCTTTGGACAGAGCTTTTATAAAAGTGAATTTTATTGGTGCAACTTATAAACTTTTATTGAAACCCTGTCAATAAAAACCTTAATGAACATCAAATGGTGAAAACGATAAAAATATGAATTGAAGACAGCAATTCCAGCTCCACATCCTGGCAGACATTCCTAAAGCTGAGATTGTCCCTGGGGGATGGCCAGGCCCCAGGCTGGCTGGAGCAGTGTCCCCTGCCTGGCAGGGCAGCTCCTGTGCTGGCAGAGCAACCCTGCAGAGCAGAGCATCTCTAGAACCCCTCCCACCTCAGTGTCCAGCAGTTACAAACTGGCTCAGCCCTGTGGTAGGAGGTGTAGTAATGTCCTTTCCCAAATACGTTAGTGTTAACACTGCTAACTGGATATTCTCATTATGCCTATGAATTCCAGTCCCACCGGGGCTGTGCTCTACAGATGTGCAAATCCAGCTTTATCATTCATTGCTCCAGTGTTTCTGGGTTGTGCTCAGCATGATTTAAGTGAAGAACAGTGGTGGCTGATGACTGCAAAGACATCTAAGTGTTGTGGGGATTTAAACTGAACCACTCAGATACATCACTTTGAAAAGTGGCTTCTCTGGGAAGAAAAGGGCTTTTTGGAAGGAGTTTTCCCGAGTGAATATTAAATCAATTTGGCCATAGTTCCTTGGGAGAGAGGATATCTGTTCCTCATGTTTGTGCCTAGATCCAATCAGCACAGACCAGCATAGCCACTTAATGGGCCTGTGAGTGCTGCTAATTGAACACTCCCCTCCTTATTCATTTCCTAGGAATTGCTTGAAGAGCCCAATCATTCCACCCTTGGCCAGCTGAAAGATGAAGGTACCTCTTCAGATTTGCTCTTGGATGTGAATCAGCCCCTGAGGTACCTTATTTTTGAGTGGGAAAGTTTTTGGAACTTCTCTGTGTTGTCAGACAAAGCCAAGAAATGAGAAGTTGATAGAGGTGAAAAAGGCAGAAGGACTGGAAGACTTGACAGGACTCACTTGTTACCTCTGTGCTGGCAGGTGGAATGGAAGGGGCAGTGACACTCCAAGTGAGATCAAAGTATTCTGGATCTACTTTTTCACTGAAATGTGCTTTTTTCTTCATAAACATAAAAATCTTCAAAATACCCAAATGCACATCAGTGTGGTTGGAGATTTCTCACATGAAGGTATTTGCTATAAGAAAATTATCATCAGCTATGAAAAAGGGGAAAAATGAGAAAGGGAGATCACAGGGCTTTTTCCAGTCTAATTTTTGAATCAGCTCCAGAAAGCATGTCTTCACTAAAATAAATTGATGCAGGATATGTTTGTGTGGCTATTGTGATACACCTGTAATTTCCCTCCTCCTGTTTATAAAAGCTTCAAAACATGATCACCGAATAAAACCAATAAAGAGCAACTCCAACCAGTTCCCTCATTTATGGGATGAATCTCACACTGTGAATAATGAAGAGTGAATGGCTGAAGTAAATAGTTGACAATCAATCTGCCTGGTTGTGCTTGGGACATGCAATCAAACAAGGTGCAGCACAATCCTGCTGGATGCAAGGTCACTTTCTGGAAACAAAAAATGTAGGTTGCAATTACCCAGTGGGGGATTGCACCCTGGAGAGCACAGAGGGAACGGGGCCACGCTGGAAAAGCAGGAATTGTAGGGGTTAAGATGTTCATGATCCAGGGGAGAAAAACTGCACACCAGCAAATCTGAGGGACAGGTACACACAGCCAGGGGAGGTCAGGGCTGCTACCAAAAATTAACTAAAATATTCAAGATTCAAAGTCAAGACATTGCCACCTGCTGGGGGCAGCTCCTGGGAGACCTCAGGCAGTGGAAGACATTGGTGCAAGCATAAGAGCAAACCTTGGTCTCTGATGTGCCAAGGAGTCCCGTGCCAGGTGAAACACCGTGCCAGGTGTTTCATTAAATTAGGTGAATTTGATCTCTTGGGTGTTCCCCAAAAAATCAAGATCTTTGCAAGGAAACAGAAACCCACTGAAACCATCTGAATGCTCCTGAGAAGAAGCTTTTTACTGTCTGGAAGCAAGATTTCCACTGTTCAGCCAGAAAGAGGAGATGGAATGGATCCAGCTGGGGTGATGCGAGTGCCTTACTTCAGCAGAGGTGGTGTTGCAGCCAGTCGACCTTGTTCCTACACTGCCTCTCTGGTGATCCTGCAGGATTTGGAGCTGCTGAACACCTCAGAGGAGACACCACGGAGATTCAAGCCTCTGGGAACAAGCCCTGGAAGTGTCCTAGATGAAGCCAGAGAGCCTTTCTGGGGCCTTTGTGTGGCTGGGTAGGTGGGACAGGAGCCACGGCAGGACGCATTGCATTCCTGTATTCCCAGCAAATCCAAGAACTTCTCCCCATTTCACTGCCCCATCTCTGAGCCTGGAAAGCAGGGACCTGGCTGGTGGGGCTGAGACACAGAGGTTGGGCTGGGAAGATGTGGAGCTGGTGATGCTGTGTGCTAGAAGGCTGATGAGGAAAGGAAGGAAAGCTGGGATGTACAGGGATAGGAAGGAGGAGAATCACTGTCTTCAAGAAAGATAGAGGAAAACGGGCAAGGAGAGCCCAGTGAGCAGGGTCATAGTTGTTGAAGAGTTGGGAATGGGCAGGACAGGGCTCCTGGCAGATCTGTTCATGGCCCAGTGCATCCAGAGGTTCCTTTGGACCAGGGAAAGGAGCAAAGGAAAAGGTCTAGAGAGAAAATGGCTGGGAACAATCAGTCATCAGACAGCAGCCAGTGCTCCCAGGATCCCTCTGTGGAGCTGCAGTCCATCTGGGAAAGCAGTGCACGGGGACAAGGATTTTACGGGAAATGTGGAATGTGGATACTCACAGGTCTTTATAAAGTGAGTATTTGCAGAGCACTCATCTTCAGATATGCACAGCCTTCAAGGGAAATGGAAAATTCAAATCTGAGCTGAACGTTCATTGTTCTTCAGGGAAGCCAGCAGAGCTGTCTCGGACACTTAAGAGTTTGGGTGCTGATGATTTGTGGATGTAACCTGCGGTCAGCAGTGCCACGGAGCCAGCCCTGGCTCTCAGAGTGTTCACACTGCACAGCATGAAGGGTTTAGCCTTGCAGGTCTCAGATCAAACAGCATCTGCCTGGTATTGCCTTTCCTAAGAAAATTATGAATTCTTGGCAGCAAGCTAATAAATCAATCAGCAGTAATTAGCATCTTTTGAGGAATGAACTGTTGGGTGGCATTCAAGGAGTAGAACACCTTGTCTGAGTGAAGTGTGAAGGAGCTCTAAGTGAAGTGGGGCTATTCTGTGGGGTTCTGTCTGGAGTACTGTCCCCAAACCTGCAGCAGAGAAGGGGAGCCTGGACTGACATTTCAGATTCACACATCTCTTCTGGAGCAAGCTGGCTGCTCTGCTTTCCTTTCCAGGGTTTTTTCCTGCGATCTGGAACCCTGCCTTGAACAAGGAACATGCTCCCAATGGGCACATCGGGTCATGGGGCTGGCCTAGATTTTGATCTATTACTAATTTTGATCCATTGCTTTGTGGAATACCTGAACTTTTAATAGAAACACCTAAATCAAAATGCAAAATCATCAGACCCAGAACTTCCCATTGACACCCTCATTTTCCTCCCATCACACTGAATTCTGCACTTTCCGTGTTCCCAAATCCCAGTGGGATGAAAGCTCTCCAGCACACACCATGAAACATCAGAAAAATGATGCTGTCCTACCTTCAGATTTGGGCCAAAAGATTTTCATAAGAATGAAACATGCTAGAGAAGTTTAAATGTCTTCCCTGTCAATAAAAAAATATCCTGAGAATTTGCAGTCCACAGAACCAACACACCATCCCTCATACCCCCTGGTGACTTGCCATGGCCCTGCACACGCCGAGAAAGAGAAGACAGGACACCTTGGCAAGGTCTCTGCTCGCTGTGCACCAGCACTACTCCTTTCCAGAGCCCCAAATCCCACTGGAAATACAACTCTCCAGTGCCTTCTCTTTCTGCTGACCTGATCCCCCGTGCAGCCTCGGTGCTGGTGTCAGCAGAACAGGGCTGGCCAGAGCTGTAATAAGTGGGTGAGAAGAGGCCCCTGAGGATGGTGATGGGAACCATCTGGCACATGTGGTGACATATTGCTGCCAGACCTGCACTTCCAGCTCTATTAGCCTCAATTAGAGTGCATTGGAATATTTAGCACAGCTTCAAGTGAAAGTGACTAAGAATGGTGTGCAGGGCTCATCAGTGGGGCTGCTGGGTTGGCTCATCAGGAGCCAATGAGAAATGCTGGATGAGCACAAACCCCTGTGGCTGGGGAAGGAGAGTGATGATGTCAGGGCACCCTTGGAGCTCATCATGCTGCTGTGTCTGTTGTGCACCAGTGTCTTGAGGCTCTGGGGAGACCTTAGAGGCCCTTCCAGTGCCTAACGGGGGCCTACAAAAGCCTGGAGAGGGACTTACTACAAAGGCCTGCAGAGACAGTACAAGGGGTAGTGGGTTTAAGCTGAGGACGTTGGATTTAATTTGGATATTAAGAAGAAATTGTTCCCTGGGAGGGTGCTGAGGCCCTGGCACAGGGTGCCCAGAGCACCTGTGGCTGTCCCTGGATCCCTGGAAGTATCCAAGGCCAGGTTGACAGAGCTTGGAGCAGCCTGGGACAGTGGAAAGTGTCCCTGCCCCTGGCCAGGGTGGAATGGGATGGGCTTTAAGGTCCCTTCCCACCCAAACCATTCCATGATTCTGTGATCCTATGAACTGCTCTGCTTGAGGCACACAAAGAGCTTAGAGAGGACCACTGAGGGCTGGGGCTGAGCGTGGGTCCTCCCCAGCCCTGGACCCTAAGCCCAGGAAATGGCAGCACTGCTGGGGACAACCAGACAGGAATGGACAACTTCTGACTTCTGCATATTGGAAATATATGCCAGATATTTCATCCTGTTGTTGCTCTGGCATGCAGGCAGCAAGCTCTGCTCAAAATGGAGACATGTCCTGCCCCTGGCAGGAAATCAAACATTTCCATCCAGCCTCTCTCCACAGCACTGGTATGTGTGTAACCACAGCTTGGAGCTCTGCAAAGCTTCCTGGAGGAAATGTGACCAGGGACAGGACTGACTCTGGTCCCTTTGACCAGGAAGATGGGACAATGCTGTGCCTTGCCAAGGACATACAGAGGTGTCTCCACCAAAGGCCTCATCAAGGAAACCCTCATTAAGAGCATCCTCATGGAATGGCAGACCTGCTGCGAGCCCCGCTTAATTCCCCGCTCTGTTTAATTGCCTCTGTGGGACACTGGGAGAAAAAGAAAAGCAAACATTAAAATACTCAGTGGGATGAAGATGACAGTTGCTACCTCTGCTGTGATTATGCAGTAAGAGAGAGATCAGAGTGTGGCCACAGGCTGTGTATATCCCTACCCCAGTGGAGAAGTGTGGCTACAGGCTTGGCCCTCCTCAAATCCAACTGCAAAGTTCAACTCTTGAACTGTATTTTTCCTCACTACATCATTTCCTCATTACATAATTTCTCTGAACAAACACAAACACGCATGGACCTGCGGAGAAGGGCAGACATATGCATAAAATTAGAAGTAATTAACCTTTCTCTCTAAAAGCTGCAAAGAAAAACAAAGTTATTGTGATTTTTTTTTTTAAATGCTTCATGAGCAGGAGGTGTGTGACAGCAGCCACCACAGTGTACACACCTGGCAATGAGCACACCTGGGCAACACTGAGAAGAAATGGCCTCTCCTGGAGGGAAAATGTCCTTTGAGCTCCCTGAAACAATTAATGGTGGTGCTGGGCTTTGGGGTGGTGGCTCGTGTTCTCTCCATGTGCTGCCACTTTTTTTAAACATCAAAATAAGGAGTGAAACAATCATATGTGATACAGTTAAAACAAAAGGGCCTTGGCTTTTATCTTTGCCAACCAAAGTGATTCCATGATGAAATGTCTGTTCTTGGAGTTCAGGCTCCGCAGACAAACTTTTCCTTGGGTTTGGATTAATGTAGTGCTGATGGAACAAGAAGGTTACTGGTCAAAACATATTTCTAGATCAGGTACTCAGAAATCAGCAACCTTTGTGAGGAACCTTAAACTATCCCAAGATGCTTTATTGAAAGAAGAGTGTCTGGAGCTCTGCTAAACTGATGGAGACACTGGTGTCTCCAAAATCAAGACTATTTTTATGTTTTCCAGCCTGTTGGGCTTAAGTAACAGTTTTTATCAATGCATTTGTCAGTCACGGCCCTGTCTAGATGGCCCATTCCCATCATCTGCTCACTCTCCTGTGACCTGTCCTGATGTGGCTGTGCCAGAGAGACTGACCGGCTCAGCCAGGGGCACAGCACCCTCACACCACCTCCTGCAACCTCACAGACACAGCGGGGCCCCCAGCCCACCCAGGCTGCAAATGTGGGACTCTTCATCCTCTTCCTGTCAAGTGACAGCCCCAAAAGCCCTGATACCGTGTCTGGGTTTTATTCACTGGACTAATGACCAGAGTTGATGGTTGTTGCTGCTGATGGAGGGAAACTGGGCATGTTGTGAAGATTCTTCATCATGCTAAAACTTGGGATAGTGAACTTGAGGAAGGTGGAAGAACAAATGCCCTGAGCCAGCAGCATTCAATGTGCATGGAGGTCCTGCAGAGTTATCAGCCTGGAGAGAGGGATCCAAGGGATTTCTAGCCCTCCTGGGTGGCTCCTCAGAGACATTCTGTGCTTTTGCTACTGCTGGAGTGTGGAAAACTGGGTGAATAATGGCTTTCTTGGGTTTTTACCCTCTTTCAAAGAGAGTTTCTGATGAGCCCATCCTGATGAGTCCTTCATAGATCTTCTCTGCAGGCAGTCAGGCAAGCAGGATTTGCATAAAACAGGAAAAAATTGTGTTCCTGAATAAATATGTAAGACAAAATGCTGAAAGTGGTTCGCTCCTGTTCACGGATGTTTGATAGTCTGCACAAGAAGCTGGGCATGCAAATATTTATTTATTTTTAAAAACATTCTGGTATTTACAAAGCAGTTTAATTTGAGTGATTATTCCACAAAGCCTCTCTGTACATGCCTTGGTGGCTGTCTGTGACAATCCTGATTAAGAAGTGCAAGTTATGTAAGTAAAAAAAGAAAAAATTCAACTGGAAACCCAAGACACAGTGCACATGGTTAAATACTTTGAATGTTAACAACAAAAACACGCCTGAAGGGGTCTGGCACATTTGCCAGCCATTCACCAGCTCACAGAAATGTGAATTACTAAACGATTATTGTTGTAATTGCTAAATCAAACCTTGCTGGTTGTAAAAACCTGTTCTTAGCCCAGATGCCGCAGTGCTCACTAGACCTTACACTGTGCTCTAAAGCACTTAGCATTGCAATCACAAAACAGCAGATTTGGGCAAAGACTCACCCAGGGAGGCTGCATGAAAGGTGCCAGGCTCTGAATTTCCAGTCATGTCACATTAACTGTCCATGTGCAGCCCAGCGTTGGGATCCAGCCCCATGAACCCCAGCAGGCGCTGTCAGGTTTGTTTTCCTCTGTATGAGGAGAAACTCCTCACCTCCTGGGCACTCCATCCTACCCAGGCAGGTGTCCTGGTGAAGAGTTTTCAGATGAGTTTGAAGGTGATAATCAGCTTGAGTGATGCCTGGTTATCCCTCAGGAGACATTAAAGGCACAAGATAAAATGTTTGCTCGAGATGAAAAGGAGCTGTTCAGAGCCGGGTGTGTGAGTCCGCTCTGTGTGTGGCTGCAGGTGAGCTATGGTGGGAGAAGGGCCCAGGAAAAGAGCCATGAAGAACTCCACAAGGGAATAGAAAAGGTCCTCTAAAGGAAACACCATGGGAGCCATCAACAGAGCAGAATGGAGCTGGCAGAGAGCAGACCTGGCACAAGGCTTTGCAGGAGAAGGAGGAAGGGAAGTGGTGGGAAAGGGAAGAACATTTTGTCAGTGTCTCCCAGGAACAGAAGAGGGCTCTGTGAAGCTGGTTAATCATGTGTAGCTACAGAGCACGAACTCGGACAGCTCAGTCAGAGCAGAGCAGGCTGCTGGAGCCTCATAAACTGACTGAGCCAAGAGCTGTGGTCTGGCAGGGAGCGGACAGGGCTGAGTAAGGACGGTAATACTGAAAGAGGAGAGCACAGCACCAAAGTCAGGGACAAAGATGACTGAGCAGCTCTTTTGGTCACAGCCAGCACTGTGAATCAAGCTAAGAGGCATGGGCGAGTAAGAGGCTGCCAGGAGTCTGATGTGTCCCTGGTGTGGGACACTGGAGTCTGAGGATGACAAAAAGGGACCTGAGTCCACAGCTGGCAGGTTGGCTCCTGGGGAGATGCAGAAGGGAGCACAGGGAGACTGAGCATACAGCAAGTGAAGAAAGGGCAGGAAGAATAAGAAAATACTGAAATAAAGAAAGAAAGGTCAATGACAGCAGGAGAAAATGTGTTTTCGTCCTTCAGTCTGCTATGGGGTAGTGAAGATCCTGCTCCTTCAAGCCCTGCTGCTTTCTGCTGCACAGTAGGGCTGTGCTAGTGAGGAAGCAGAGACATATTCAGGATCTAAAACCTTCTGTGCCCCACTGCATGGTCAAAAATGGGTAGAAGGGTCCCAGTGAGCCCATTTGGGCAGTGGAGTAGAAATGTATCATCTTCTCTTTCAGCTGTGGAAGGAGAGAACTGAACAATACCAAGAGGACATGGCTTTCCAGGAGCCCTGAATCCTGAGCATGTCTCTGGGCTCACCACCTCTCACAGATCCTGGCTGCCAGAACTTTTCAGAAAGCTGAGCAGCTTTTGGATCTTTAGGCTGCCCTCTCAGCCAGCAGTCAAAGCAGCCTGTTTGCAGGAATGCCTCTCTGCTCAGTCTCAGGAACCACAGATCTAATAGGAGTGGAGGGGGACATGAAAGTTCTGACCATGCTCAGGGGATGGCTGATGGTTCCTGGACTGCCTTGTGGAGAGAGGCTCTCCTGTACTCTTTGAAAAAGTTTCTTTCCTGTGAGTTTTTTTCTATTTTCCTTTTATTTATCACTTCATCCTCCTCCCAGGGTGCTCCAGCAGGGCCGCACAGCTCTGCATGCAGCTCTGCCCTGACATGCATCCATCCAGCGCTGCTGTTCCATCCAGCTCTGTGTTCTGCTGTGATAAATGGGGCAGCCAGGGAATCGATTTTCTCCCCCTGCCTGCAAGGCCTGAGAGCGCTGCTTTCACCAGGAGGTCTCCTCTATACCTGAGTGCTCAGATTAACTTATTAGGAGTTAATTAATCAGGCCCATTGATTGACTGTCACACTGCTAATGGTTAGCTCTGCTCTCGGTTGGGAGGTTGGATTGGAGTAGCTCTTCTGGGCTGTGTGATGCCCATCACCTCCAAGCATCAAGGAGGAGCAGAAGAGGAAGAAGATGAAGGTTGGCTTGTTGTCAAAATAACACAACAACCCAAGAGTGGAATCAGAGCTCCAGTCCCCCTTGGATGGTGTTTGCATGCTGTGGGACGGATGGCAACAGCTTCCACAGCTCCTCTCCTCCAAGGTGGAGCTGGAACGTGAGGCAATGTGGAGTCATAAGGAGTCTTGGAGTATTTCTGAACCCGGCAGATTTCCCCTCAGCGCTGCCTGTGGGTCTCTGGTGCTGTTCTTGGGCACAAGAAGGTGCTGTGGCCCAGGTGGGATGCTGCCCACAGTGGGTCATGTGCTTGAACAAGTGTCCCCAAGGCCGTGAACAGGGGGGCTTTGGGGTGCCAAGATTTCAGGAAACCAACACTGCATGTATCTATCCATGAAAATTCAGGGAAAAGCTACATAAAAAATGTGAACACCCTCGGTGGAGCTGGGATGAGATTTTGAGGTCAAAACTAGTGGATGTTTTAATGGCCTTAAGTATCATAGGTAATCTGCGCTTCAAATTTGGTCTGAGGGGTCACCCCCAGCAGCAAAGCATCTGTCTCAGTTTGGAGACAAATTCTAGGAGAAAAATTCTAAAATGAGTGCTTTTCTTTAAAGAGAGAGGGCTTCCATAACTCCCTTTTCTTCTGCCAATGACAGAAATGGATACCAGGGGATGAAAGTGAAGAAAAAAAATTTAAAACTGTTTATTAACAAAACCAGATACCCACAAAGCACAGGAAAAAAAGAAAATTGAACCTTACACCTGACCCTCACCTCACCGTGTGGCTGAGAGGCAAAGATGGTGACTGCCCTTCTTTGTCTCTGTTTGGGGAGAAGAACAGAGTTCACAGCAGCTGGGAACCTGTTGGATTTCTGGCGTGGGTGTTCTCCTCACAGCAGGCAGAGTTGGTGGAGTTTAACGTCCCTTCATTTGCTGGCTTGGTCTTTCTGGGGTTTGGACCAACTGGAGCTGCCCGGCAGGCTCTCCGAGTCGGAGAGAAATAAAAAAACCCAAAAAAATTGCCAAAACGAGTTGCCAGTGAAAAGCCTCCAGGCCAGGGGAAGGAAAAAAACCTAAAAAACCCCAGAAGCTGCTTGCCTACAGTGGCGAAAATTAATCCAGCAAAAGCAGTGAAATAACAATCCATGTAGCTGCTGACCATGGTGGAGGGAGAGACTGAAGAGAGCCCACACCCAGGCACCAGCCTCGTCCCCTGGGTCATTTTAACAACACCACACACATTTCTGGGCATAAAGCCTGTAATCAGGGAGTGAAGTATCATCACAAAGTCACCCCAAGAAGCATCCATATTAAAATGCAACGCTATCCAAGAGCCTGTCTTAAAGTCAAGCACTGAGTGGGCTTCTTTCTCCTGTTCTCTTTACCAAGGAGGGCACCAGGCAGTGGCTGGCAGAGGTTCACAACCATGTGCAGGGGAGGAGGTTTCTGACAGTGCAGGGCTCTTCAGCTGCACAACAAAAGGGCTGATTTGTGTCCAAGGCTGTGAAGCCGGGCTAGAATGAAGTGCAGTCTTTTGTAAGTGAGGGTTTACCCTGCCTTGAGAAGTGGCCAGTTCCTCCCTCTGTGAGTGCTCCCTGGGAAGAAGAGGTAAGTGGGGCACAGGGACTAAATGAAGGTTGTTCCCTCAGTCCCAGCTTCCTGGCTGTGCCCCTGTGGATCTGTGGGCCTGAGCTGGGCTGGAGACTTATGCCAGAGGTCTGCAGGACCTCCCAAGCATTCAGTGCCACTGCCCGTGTCACAGCTGGCGCCTCTTTCACCTGCTGAGTGATCCAGAATTGCAGTCCTTAGCACCCTCCTTTTTCCTGCTGGGGAAGCAAGTCTGTACAGCCAGGATCTATTGATCCCACCACCTCTGTCAGATCCAAATGGGAAGGTTTCCAACTTGTAGGAGTCTCAACTCAGTCCTACAAAGCATTGGCTCCAACCAGTCTTGCCAGAGGGAATGATCACACTCCTCTGCCTGCAGACCTTCTTCGAAGGTGTTGAGCAGAGACCATGAGCCACACCTGGCAAGGGATGGTGAGACTTGGCTGGCCAAAAGACAGGAAAATAATGGCTTTTCCAGAAGATGTGAAGTAGAGGAGATTTATTTCACAGATGAGTTAATTTCTATATCAAGACAGACATTATCTGGAGGGTTCCACTTCCTCTAATGCCCTAAAAGTGAATGTGCATCTCAGGTAGCTCCTGGGAAATTGGCCAGAGAGCTGAGGTGATTTCTGCTTCCCTTCTAATCCCTGTGCCAGCACAGCCTTTTTGGGCATCAGCAGCAGTCAATTATTCCTGATGCCCACTGTTAACTCAGCCTCTGCTTCCCTTTGTCTCTTTGCCCTGGAGTGCCTGTCCCATCATTCTGACTGTGCAGACACTGCCAGGGACACAAAGAGCTGTGATCCTAGCACTCCCGTGCTCTGCTCTGTGGGGATCTCGTGTCTCCTCTGGAGACAGAAGTTAAGGGACACTCCCTGGGACTCTCAGCATTCACTGGGTCCAGGTTTTCAGCCATTTATGCCATGGAAATCTCAGAGGAGTGTGGCTGGACAGCTGTCCCTCGTGGCCCTGGTCTCCTTTTGCCAGCAGTGTCACTTCTTGTCTGTGGTCACTGGGAAGGGATAGACATTCCCTCTCACAGGGAGGAGGAAGACTGAAGTCATTTGGAAGTTTTCCAGATGGGAGAGGAAGGAAGCAGCCCCCCCTCTGAAGATGCAGCATGGAAATTTTCATGTGGAGATACTGAGTTCTCAGCTTTTGGTAGAAAACACACATTTTCCTCAGCAGGCAGAGACATGTATGGAATTCCACAACAGCCCTGTTTAGCTAGAAAGGAGAAATCCCAACTCTGAGGTTTGTTTCAAATGCATTTGACTGAAAATGCTCTAACCAGATTTGTGCCATACTCTCAGGCTGAGAGGATACCAGTGGGAAACCATATTTTGCCCTATTATGTTTTCACATGTCCAGGTATGATGAAGGTTTGCTGCTGAGCTGCTCTCTCCTTACCTATGCTTCAGTGCCTCCTGTTAGCACTGGAGGACACCAGACCTACTCAGAATTGCCAAGGAAGCTCTGATGAGGCTCCAGGCCAAGGGTGCACGTTTTGCAAATCCTCCCTGATGTATTGTTGACGATGACAAGAGCAAGAGTCTAATCAATGCACAGTAAACAAACTCCCAAGCATGCTTTTGGAAAAAAAAAAACACCCTAAAATCAATCAGAAGGACCTGCCATGTGACAGGAGCAGAAAGCAGAGGCAGCCTGGGAAGGTCTGGACTCCATCCAGCAAAGCCTGAGCTTCGCTGTGCTCTGGGATCACCCTCCATGTCACATCAGAGCTCCCTGTTGGGTAATAAAGCACTATCGAGGCAGTGAGGGATGTCTTCTCAGTCCAGTTCATCCCAGTGCTCTTTTCCTGGTTCCTGTGCTTCCCCAGCACTCCTATCTGGGCAACAGGGAATGAGAACTGTTGGAATTCAGGTCTGGTATCAGCACATCGTCCTGGAGAAAAGGGCCATTCCCCCAGGAACCTGCAATGGATGTTTTTTATTGGTGCAACCACATCCTTACACTCACTGAGCCACAGCCTTCTCACAATTCCATGTGCTCAAAGGAGGTGCGTGCCACCCAGGAGTTCCCTATTGAACTGGGATCCCCTTGGGATCCCATCTCTCCTCACATGACTGGCCACACTTTGTAGCTGCAAGAAAGAAATCACAGAATGTCAGAACGGTTTGGGTTGGGAAGAACCTCAAAGCTCATCCAGCCCCACCCCCTGCCATGGGCAGAGACACCTTCCACTGTCCCAGGCTGCTCCAAGCCCCATCCAACCTGGCCTTGGACACTTCCAGGGATCCAGGGGAAGCCACAGCTGCTCTGCTCTGCCTGTACTGACAGCCCAAGTGCAGCCAAATCCTGCTGTGCTTATCCTGGAAAACAGTCCTGGATATATTACACACGGCAGTTGTGTCAGGAACTGTATTTGTTGTCTCTCCAGCTGTGATTTGCTCAGCTGGGGATGCCTCAGGCTTTACCTGGATCCTGAGTTGTTCTGGTTCTGCAGAGGACCATTTCCAGCATAATGATACCTTAACAACCCTGAGCTGTACTGGATCTTGAGCTATCCCTGCACATCCCCAAGGGACTTGTAGCCCATTTTCCTTTGGACACAGCAGCTGCTGAGCAGAACAGCAGCTGAGCTGGGTTAGTACCTTTGGCAGAGCTGCTGCTGAAGGTCGGCACTTTGTCTAGGTGAATTCACGGGGCTGTTTTGCCATGGAGATGCTGCCTGCTCCAGGTGCTGCCTCAGTTTCATTTCCATGTGTTTTCCCTCCCTGCTGCACACAGCCCTCCTGGATGCATACAGAGCAGCGGCTTGTGGCAGCCTGTGGAAATAGAAAGTGGTCTTGGCATGTGCCTGGCACCTCCAGGCCCATGTTGATCCCACTACCCAGGCCGGGATGGCCTGGTTGACACTCCAGATAACTGTGATCCCTAATTATAATCCTGAAATCACAGAATGACCTGGTTTGGAGATGACCACAGGCTGTGGTGCAGCTGCCTTCAGACACCAGAAATGAAATCAGACTGCTGAGGGCTTCCTCCAGGTGGGTCTTTAAAACCCCCAGGAACAGACATGCTACAGCCTATTTCTGTGCTGGACTGTCATAACTGGGAGAAAACACCCCTCATATCCATTCTGAACCTCTCCTGTTTCAACTTATGTCCAATCTCTTGTGTTTCCACCACGCACTGCTGTGGCCTGGCTCTGTCTCCTCAGGGCCCTTTTCAAAGGCACCATCCAGCTGCTGGACATGCCCCCCAAAGCCCTCCCTTCTCCAGACCAAACAATTCTTTGCTCTCCCCCTCACCATGCTCCAGTCCCATGACCATCTTGATGAACCTCTCCTGGACCCTCCCGTGCATCAATATCCACTACTGGGGGGCCTAAAACTGGACACACCACTCCAGATGTGTTCTAAAACATGCTGAGTACAAACCCCTTCCATGGTTTTCTGGCAGTGCTGCTGTCAGGAAAGCCCAGGATGCTGTTGGCCTTCTCTCCTGGGGTGCACCCGTTTTACCACTGAGGGAGGAACAGGGAGAACAAAGGAACGGGCTCATCCCAGACTCAGTGCAAATATCAACATCTCAGCCTATCAGGGGATTCTCTGGGATGTGGACTGGACCCTTTCTGCCCAGACAGGACGATGAGAGCCAATCTATAAACCTCCCCAGAAGGTAAGGAGGTGGAATGGGTCACATTGTGCTTTCCTGCAGGAAATTCCGCTTTGCAGTCTGTGCCACGGTACTTGGTTATTGCCAGCACATAAATCTGCACTGCACAGCATAGTGAGGCTCTGCCACAGCCCCGAGATGGGGAATTGCTCCTGTGACAGATGGACTGACAACTCCACTCCTGGAGGAAAAACTTTGTGCAGCTTGGAGCTAAGGCTGTAAATGTATAAACCTTACATAAAAGGAGAGTGATTAGAACAGTGTGGATGAGGAAAATGAGGCATCTCATGGATGGAGGGTTGGGAGGAGGAGCATGGAGGGTGCAGGAGGGAGGCAGGATGAGAAACTGGGCTGTTTTCTCCCTCTCTGGTTCCTGTTGTCACACAGGGAATATGGTCAGGTTAGAAAAGGTGCTTAATCATCCCATGGTCTTCCATGACTGTGTAGCAACAGCAGCCAGGCTTTGTTTCCATTTAGATAACCCATGCAATGTGATGGGAAGCAGTCCCTATGTCCCAGGTGGGAGGTCCACCCTGGTCACCTGCAAGTGAGAGAAAGCAGAGGCCAGATGTAAAGGGGACAAGGTAGGAAAATGTTTCCAGAAGACTCTCAGGGTGATGTTCTCCACTCCAAGGATGATCAAAGATTAATTCTTCATTTCACTGAGGTTTTTGAGCTTGTGTTATTGCCAGCAAGTGGAGGGCAGCCCAACTGCTGATTGCTGAGTATGGCCAGTGCAGTCCTGTCCCAGGCTTTAACCCTGCAGAGCTGCAGAACGACAGCAAAGCAAGAGGCCCATGGGAGTGGGCTGGGGCACAGCAAAGCACCCATGGGGAGATGCCAGCTCTGATCCCTGGTCATTCTCCCAAAGCATGGCTGTGGTCACCCTGTCCCACCCATGCTGCTCTGGCCATTCTCAGAATGGACAGAATCACAAAATCATGGAATTATTTGGTTGGCAGAGATGTCACAGCTCATCTCATCCCACCCCCTGCCATGGGCAGGGACACCTCCCACTGTCCCAGCTGCTCCCAGCCCCAGTGTCCAGCCTGGCCTTGGGCACTGCCAGGGATCCAGGGGCAGCCACAGCTGCTCTGGGCACCCTGTGCCAGGGCCTGCCCACCCTGCCAGGGAACAATTCCTGCCCAATATCCCATCCAGCCCTGCCCTCTGGCACTGGAAGCCATTCCCTGTGTGCTGTCCCTCCATCCCTTGTCCCCAGTCCCTCTCCAGCTCTCCTGGAGCCCCTTCAGGCCCTGCAAGGGGCTCTGAGCTCTCCCTGGAGCTTCTGTTCTCCAGGTGAGCACCCCCAGCTCTGCCAGCCTGGCTCCAGAGGAGCTCAAGCCCTGAGAGCAACTTAGAGCTCTCCACAAAGCAGAGCTGCCCTCCGGCTGCTCATGCCAGGCAGAAATTTCCTGTCAAACCAGCATTTTAACAGGAAACAAGGTGATAACTCCAGATACTGACTACGGAGGCATCTCCTGAGCTTGGGAACTTTGGATTTTCTATAGGAAAAATAAAAATATGGGTATTTTAAGCCAAAAGCTTAATCACTTTCCCAGAGGGACAGCTCTGCAGGGATGACATCCATGGCAAGGATATGAGATTACAGGATCCCCATACCTTCTCCAGTGCTTTTCTTCTTGGGACAATGAGGTAACTTTGCCTCCTTGGTGATACATTATTCCCCCAGCAGCTGCTTCTCCAGGGTTGCCCAACCAGCCTCTGTTCTGGCACATCTCCAGGGATGTGGCTTCTTCCAAGGCCACTTCCAGCTCTCCTTGCAAGAGGGTTCAAATTAAAACACCAGGAGCACAGAGCAGAGGCTTGGTGGGAAGGATGACCAGATGGACCAAGGGGCTGTGCCCAGATCTTCTAGGGCATCTTGTCATCCTGTCAGCTCTTCAGGGCTACCAGAATCCACCCTTCTCCCTTTGGACAGAGCCCTTTCCCTGCAGACTCAGCTGGTGGTGGCTTTGAACGTGGGCCAGTGGAGCAGCCTGAGCATCCCACAGCGATGGGCCCCTGTCCTCTAGCACTTCTGCCATCACCTGCAGAGCAGGAGCTTTGCAGTTCACTGAGTCTCTTGCTAAACATCTTTAACATTTGATTTGAGGAATAAAGGTCAGGTTCCTCTGAGAATGGTAATGTGAATTTAGTGAACAAAACCTGTCAGAGTCTGTACTGCTGCACACATTTTTGGAGGGTAGAGGCTGGGGAGGTGTGCTGCCCTGATCCCAGGGAGCTGTGCTGCCCTGATCCCAGGGAGCTGTGCTGCCCTGATCCCGGGGAGTTGTGCTGCCCTGATCTCGGGGAGCTGTGCTGCCCAATCCGTGCTGCTCAATCCTGGGGAGCTGTGCTGCCCAATCCTGGGGAGCTGTGCTGCCCAATTCCAGGGAGCTGTGCTGCCCAATCCCAGGGAGCTGTGCTGCCCAATTCCAGGGAGCTGTGCTGCCCTGATCCCCGGGGAGCTGTGCTGTCCAATTCGGTGGAAGCTGTGCTGCCCAATCCCGGGGAGCTGTGCTGTCCAATTCGGTGGAAGCTGTGCTGCCCAATCCCAGGGAGCTGTGCTGCCCTGATCCCCGGGGAGCTGTGCTGCCCAATTCAGTGGAAGCTGTGCTGCCCAATCCCGGGGAGCTGTGCTGTCCAATTTGGGGGAAGCTGTGCTGCCCAATTCGGGGGAAGCTGTGCTGCCTGGTCCTGGCACATTCTCAGGCAGGGAGCACTTCTCTGGCTGGTGGGGGCAGGACTGAGGTGTGGCAGAGGGATCCAGCTCCTGCAGCTCCTGCTGTGGAGGAGAGCAGGTTGCCTCTGCACCTTCATTAAGGTTTACTCCTCTTCCTGTACGATCCCGAGAAACCTTTCCTGGAGCTCAGGCCACAGCCATTGTCAGTCTGTGGACAGTGGAGCAGGAGAGCACAGCCCAACCATGGCGACCTGGCCCCTTCTGCCCAAGCATGGCTCAGTGTCCATGGCAGCATCCTTGACTGCTCCTCTCTTTCATGTCATGGGTACCTCAGTCTTGCTCCAGCTCTTGCATCCAAATTTCTTGTGAGCTATGGGGCAGTTCAGCTCTGAATGTTTCGTTTTTTTTTTGGTATCATACAAAGTAAAAAAATATTTTAGAGTAGGACGTATCCGAACAAAGTACTCTAGAATTTCCAAAATGAAAAACACAGTTAAATTTGTCCACTTTTTATCAAATTCAGCACAAATTCCAAGATTGTCTTGCCTCTTTTTAGACCTTTCTCCCCCTCTTTGCTGGGAGTGCTTTGTGAGCTCTGCAGATCCCCTTCCCCCTGTGTATCCATCTCCTGTCCCGTTCCTGGAGCTGCTCTGGTTTGTCTCCCTCTCCTATGGACACAAGCCTTGCAATAAGGTGCATCCCACTGCAAATTCATGCTTTTACACTCACAGTACACTCAGAGAACACAACTCTTCACACATGCAAAACCCACAAATACCTGGTGAAGCCATGACAAGTTCCATATTTGCAAAGCAGTAATATCATTTATAGATGTGAATGTTCTCTGGCCACAAAATCCTTAAACATTCAATACCTCTTGAAGTGAAACAATTTCTGTTGAGCTAATTTAGGAGCCATCGCAACTCTGAGCTTTCCAAAGCTGGAAATCACTGCTGATGCATATTCCCTCCTCTGCTTTTCTTACTTAAATCAGGGCAAGTTCTTCTGTGTTTACTTCTGTCAGTCAGTCAGTCAGTCAGTCAGTCAGTCAGTCAGTCAGTCAGTCAGCTCTCTGTGGCCTGAGCATTCAGGTTTCTTCTCTTTACTTGTGGGATCACATTTAGAACTCCACTCTGAAAGTACCCTGACACTCAAAGTCAAGTGCTTCCAATGCTGAAAGCACCAAAATTAAGGCTGTGCTCAGCTCCAGCCTCTTGAGCAGGATCATTACAATGCAGTATTTAATTACAATGACCATATACTGGTTTTTCCACAGAATCCCTAACTCATTCTATGCCTGAGTAGTCATTCAATATTTCCCTTAATCCTCCCCATCCAATGTGTGCTGCGGGCTTTATTTGCTGCACACCATCCAAAGCCTCTGTTGACTACAGAATTATTCATTTCCTCTGGGGTTTCCACCGTTCTTTCATCAGGGCTCTGGATGCTTCTCAAGTGTGAACAAATTTGTTTCCACGAAACACCTGTGCAACAACCTCGCACTTTCTCCCTTGAGAGCTGAGGCAGAGAGACAAGCACCAGTGTGTGAGAGCCTGGGTTTGGATGCTCTCATCCCATCCCACGCCATCCCTGGAGCTTGATTTTCCATGGACTTTGCATTTCTTTACATTCCTCTTGTTCAAAGCACAGTTCCTGCTGGCTTCATTTCCAAGTGCTCAGCACTCCTGCAAACCTGACCCCGGGATCTCCCACTGGGACCTGGCAAGAAGAAAGGCATAATTAAGCTCAGCTCTGAATTCTGGTGGAAATGCATGGGTCAGAAGGAGTCCACATGAGAGTGCACTTTTTTCTCATGCAATCTCTTGTTTTGTTCCATAAAGGTTTCAGATCTTCCTGGGAAATGAGGGATCCTGGTTGGTTAAACAGGCCCTGGAGAGATGCCAGCCCATGCACCGCGCGGAGCTTGAAGGAGGACGTGACATCACCGTGCAATTAAGACCAGTAAAAACCTTACAGCATTCCTTGCTCTATCCTCTCACCATCCTGCTCTCATCCTCTCTCCATCTTCCAATACTCCCTCGGCCCCCCCGGGAATGGCTTTGTCCTTATGCCACTTCCTGTGCATCTCTCCCACCAGACTTCTCAATCCAAAGCCATCCCTCTCCCTTCCTCACACACAGGAGCAATTTCCTGGCCTGGAGAGTCTCCTCCAGCCACAGCTCTCAGCTGGAGCAGAGGTCTGGCATCATGGATAATTTTAATCCTGATGGAGATAAGGTAATCATGGGATGTGGGAACTGGCTTCATATTGCTCCTCTTTGGCTCCTTCCTCTGGGAGCAGGAGGTCCAGCCTTGGATCAGAGGTCTTACATCATACCAGAGACCTACAGGACAGCAGCAGCATCTCTCCTCAAAGAGCATTTGAGTGTCCCCGGCCCTTGCTCTAGCCAAGCAGAGACTGGACAGATGTAGAGCAGGGGAATCTGGCTGTTGGTGATGCACAGAGCACACAGATCAGGAATGAGTTCAAGACCACAAGGAAAAGGCAGAAAGATGCTGCTAGAGACCATGGATGGTGTGCAGTGACACAGTCCCGGCTGTCCTTGCGATCCCAAAGCTGCTATCGTGGACGAAACTTGATCCCATCCTCATGTTGTGGGGAAACTCTCCCAGCTCTGTCCTGGCTCCTACTTGTCCCAGCAGGGTTCACTGTGCTTTTTCCACACTCTGTAATACCCAGCCCTGGTCAGACGTGGGTGCTGGAGGTGCTTGAGGAGTTGGGATAACAGCTGGCTGTCCAGCACCAGCAATCCAGCTGCAGGAGGGCTAAAGCAGTTTCTTAAACCACTAAATTTAACCCAAGTGGCTCCATCACCATGGCATGGAGCGTTTCCCGTTTTTATTTCCAAGCCACTAACAGCACTTGGCACCTGTAGAAGTTTGTATTGCCAAGGCTCAGGGTTTTGGGAAGAAACCAGAAAGACATTGAGAGCTCTGCACTGAGAGCCTGCTGTGTGCCCAGGTGTGGGTGCTGTGTGGGGCTGGGGATTTGCTGGGGGAGCTGACACTCATCCCAGAGGTAGGAGCAGCAGCTGCTTTCCCTTGTGCCATGCATGGATCCTGCTCTTCCCAAGTAGATTCCCATCCAGGGGATGGGATCTCCAGGGAACAGGATCCCCAGAGACAGGATCCCTAGAGACAGGTGAGCAGCTGTCTGTCCCTGTCCCTGTTGTTGAAGAAGCCTGAATCTGCTTCTCTGTTTGTTTAGGAAAGGTTTCCTGCTCACCTTCCCAAACTCCCAGACAACTGCTCTGACATATTTTCCCTGTCAATGCAAAGACAACACAGTCTGTTGAAACAGCTGCCTGAGCCTGCCAGGTTCTTGGTATTACAGAGCCATTTCCAAGGGACTGGTAGGGCAGTTGTGAATCCTACGTAGTCCAGACCAGACCTGCAGCTTGCCCCTGGAGAAGCATAGCGTGTTCCCACATTCAAAGCATCTACTGAGCTAATTCTCTGCAGACAATGTGGATAAACAGCTGGATGGCAGTGAACCTTCTGCTTTTCCAAGTGGTTAACAGGGCTGCATCCCTCTGTGATCACACTGATATCACCTTCCGTGGCTTTTCTGGACACAATCCCAAGCAAATGAATGACACAATTTCTGGTGTCAAGCCAGGCCAGAGCAGGATCAGCAGGGACTTGAAGTCACATGCAACAGGCACTGCAGGGGCTGCACAGCACCTCATACAGAACAATGCAGCTCCTGCAGCAGAGGCTGTGGTTGCACTGCAGGAGCGGGCACTGTGCTGGCCACAATTCCCCTGCTGCTGTGCCTGCCCTGTCCACACCTCCTCTATCCAGTCAGGAGGCTTTTAATTAAAGTCTTGTGGTAGAAAAGAGAAGCTTTGGAGGACCTAATTGAAGCCTTCCAGTACCTGAAGGGAGCCTTACAAGGAGGATGGAGACTTTATTGGAGGGACAAGGCACAGGGAATGGCTTCCCACTGCCAGAGGGCAGGGCTGGATGGGATTTTGGGGAGGAATTGTTCCCTGGGAGGGTGGGCAGGCTGGGGCTGCCCTTGGATCCCTGGCAGTGCCCAAGACCAGGCTGGACATTGGGACTTGGAGCAGCCTGGGACAGTGGGAGGAGCTCCTGCCCATGGCAGGGGGTAGAATGATATGAGTTTTCAGGTCCCTGCCAACCCAAACCAGTCTGGGATTCCGTTTTATGAGTGTCACAAAAAATAGACCCTGATGCTCACTGTGCAGTGTCACAACTTGTGCTCAACTTTCTCTGGAGACGAGCAGGCTCAGGGAGGACCTCAGTGCTCTCTGCAACTCCCTGAAAGGTGCTTGTAGTGAGGTGGGGTTCTTTTGCCATGTCTCAAGTGAAAGGATGAGAGGAGATGGACTTAAATTGCACCTGGTGAGGTTCAGATTAGATTTAAGAAAACATTTTTTCCGTGACAGAATGGTCAGGTATCGGAATAAGTTGCCCAGGGAGGTGGTGTAGTCACCATCTCTGGTAGTGTTCAAGAGGCATCTGGGTGTGACACCTGGGGATGTGGGCTAGGGTTGATTATGATGGTGCTCGGGTGATGGTTGGATGAGGTGATTTTGAAGGTCTTTTCCAACCTCTATGGTTCTGTGATTCTGTGCTTCAAACAAACCATTTGCTGAAATGCAAAGAGTCTCTTTCCTCACCTGTGAAAGACCATTTTTAGTGTCAAAGATTTCTCAAAACAAACTGAAACAGCTGAATTAGAAAATCACTATAATTTTGTAGAGAGTTTAAGTGATTCATTAAGGGATTTGTTACTGCAGGGTGGGCAGAGCAAAGCTGCGCAGGAGTGATGGCTGAAGTGGACTGACCCCTGAGCAGGCCCAGGAAATTGCTGGATCTGTGACACGCACCTGCAGGTGCTGGAGAGCTGCAGCCACATTGTGTGCTCTGGGCAGCAAATCAAGGAATGCTCCAACAGAAAGGCACAGCACAGGAAATGCTCTGAGGTTCTGTGCTTCATCCATGCAATAGGAAATGATTTTCAGCTCAGGAATGTTCTCTGTTCAGGAACCAATCCTACAGTGTGGGCAAGGGTTTGGGGTAAGTGTAGAGCTCATGTGCTCATCAGAAAAGAAGCAAAACTTGCCTTCACAGCTGCAGATAAAAAGATGGAGCCTGCTGGGAAGGCAGCAGCATCTTTGAAGCTCATTTAATTAGGTTAAAGGAAACAAAGGGTAAGGTTTGTGTTTCTTCCCAAGCAGTAAAGGAAAGATTTCATACATGGGCTGCAGGGTCTCCCTCCTCAGCAGGGTCCCAGAGCTGCTCAGAGAGCCAAAACACTGTCAAGTGCTTGAGTGTAAAATAGGTATGTGCATACGTGTGCAAGGCTGTGGGAGAGCCAGGTTCTTCCAGAGCACTTGGCAGGGTCCTGGACACTAGTCTGGGAACAGCAGCTCTCCCAGGGGGTAGCAGAAGTTTAGTCAAGGGGGCAACAAGGTCACAGTGCTCCAGTGAGTCTGGGTGTCTTTCAGGAAGTTATCTGAGCCCTTGAATCATAACCAAAGCATTGGATGGGAATAGTTGTCCAAATGTAGCTCTGGCCATCAAGACATCTTCACCTGAGCAGGTGTCCAGGTGCCTGGAAGCCACGGAAGGGACGTGGGCCTGGAGCAAACCCAGCTGCTTCTGGAAGCACAATTGGCCCAAGAGCTGAGCAGAGAGCTCAGCCTCAGGCTTTGGCAACACATATGTGCATCATGTGAGAATAGTTCATCTCTGGGGCTTGGGAGAGGAACAGTCCCTTGGTTTTGTGCAGCAGGATGTGCGCATTGCATGGCAGAGGTGGGGCTGTGATCTTGGAATGACAGAATCCCAGGATGGTTTGGGTTGGAAAGGACCTTAAATCCCATCCAATGCCACCCCTGCCGTGGCAGGGACACTTCCCACTGTCCCAGCTGCTCCCAGCCCCAGTGTCCAGCGTGGCCTTGGGCACTGCCAGGGATCCAGGGGCAGCCACAGCTGCTCTGGGCACCCTGTGCCAGGGCCTGCCCACCTTCACAGGGAACAATTTCTTCCCAATATCTAATCCAAATCTACCCTCCTTCAGCCTAATGCCATTGTCCCCTTATCCAATCACTACATGGCTTGGTGAAAATCCCTCTGCAGCCTTCTTGTGAGCCCTCTTTAGGAGCTGGAATGTTACTGCTGTCTCCAGGTCCTGCACCCTTTTGGGTACAGGGAGGCTGCTGAGGGATCTTCCAGGACTGGCCAATTTCCAGGGCCAGGTACAGGCACAGGGAAAAGAAATATGGAGCTTTCCAAACCCTTGATAAATTTAAAGGAATAATAAAACAATACAATGCCCAGGAGAGGAGATGTGTTGGCCTTGCTTGCTGACAGACAGGTTTGATAATGCTGGAATTAGTTAAATGCTGCTAATAGAGAATGGAAACAGCACAGAAGGGGCTTCAGAACCAGCACACCATGATCACCAAAGTGTCACAGAGCAGCGTCTGGAGAGCGTTCTCCTGAGGGACCACACATGTTCCTGGGCCAAGTATAACATGCAGGCTGTTGGTGTCACATGGAGGCTGCAGTGACAGGTCAGAGCTGGACCCTGACCCATCCTGAACCCTGACCAGCCTGGACCTGCCCTCTGTCATGGCAGCACTGCAGGGGTGGCACTGCAACCCCGCAGGACAGCTCTCAAAGCACCCCGAAAACTATGTACAGTGTTGGTGGTGTGTGCTCCTCACTCAGCTTTTAGGATGTCACAGAATCACAGGATCACCAGGGTTGGAAGAGAACTTCAAGATTACCAAGTCCAAGCATCAACCCAGAACTACCATAGTCACTCCCAAACCACGTTCCCAGGAGCCACATTCAGATACCTCTTGAACACTTCCAAAGATGGTGACTCCACCATCTCCCTGAGTGACTTATTCCAATTTTCTATATGAAATCTGAACTTCCCTTGGTTCGACTTAAGGCCATTTCCTCTAACCCTTTCACCTGAAACATCAGAAGAGACGGATCCCAGCAGAGGATTGTTCCCAAACCCCGTGGTATCTTGGCATGCTTTAAAACAACCTGATAATGATGACTTGTAACACTGTGTTTATGAAGACACAAATCTGGGAACCACATGGAGAACATCAATGTCTGTGAGATGCTGGACATCAGTCCAGAGCAGCACTGCTCCCTAATGACCTGGAACAGGGATGCACTCCTGCTGCTTGGACTCTGCAACTGGTATTCCCAGCCATGCGCTTTCTCACAGAGTTGGACAGTCAAGGTGGAAAATTTAGGACCTATAGGCCAAAAAGAAGCTGGACAAAATGGTTGTCAGAAGCTAGGAAAACCTAAGCACTGATCCTCAGGATAAGAAACAGGAGCAAAAATTGGCTTTTCAAGCTTTCCCTCCTTCCCCCAATTTTCCAGGATCTTATTTTGGAAGTGGCCAGCTGCACCTGTCGGATGTCTGCTTCAGGCAGGGAGTGTTAAATAAGGGATCGAAGCCATCTCCACAAGTGTGGGAAGTTATTCAGAATTGAACATTTGCTGCAGAGAGCCCCCAGGACCCTGAGAACACCCCTGGCCCTTGAGCCCTTTACTCACACGATGCTGAGGGAACCTTCCCAGGGAGCTTCCCAGGAAGAGGTCAGGGGCTCCCTCTCCACAGCCTGCACACCTTGGCAGACTTGCACTCTCTTGAGGGCTGGTCAAGAGTCCCAGTGGTACCTGACTCCACCAGAGTGATGTTCCTGCAGGTGGGACTGCAGGCTGGGTGCCCAGGTGTGCAGAGCTCGTGCACCTTGGTGTGGTCCTTGCTTTAGTGGGGCTGCCCTGGGGCAATGCTGGCTGCACCCACAGGTCCCTGGATTTGTGACTAGCAGGGTTCTGTGGTTACATCACTCTTTTTGCGTTCTGTGGCTGTTTTTCCTTTTTAAACATTGTATAACTGAAGGACTGATGATGCCAAGAGCATTGCTGGTGGGTGAAGGAGACAGCAGGAATTTTGCAAGGCAGTGAGGTGGCAGCATCAGGTGAAACTCACCCACGGCAGAGCCTCCTCGGAGCCCCACGCTCCCAGCACAGTGACAAGGTGACACACGTGCCCACTGGCACAGCCCACTCCCCATGCCAGCCGTGCCCATGGGAGCGCCGCTACCTCAGCCCTGCCGAGGGGAGCCGTCACTGCCATGGGATTGCCCGGGAACCACAGCATTCTGAGCTCTCAGAAAACAACCAGCAAATAAAACGCACAGTTGGACACGGCTGTGCAGCATCTCCCATGTGCAGTGTGGGCCCTGCCCACCCCCGCACTCCTCACGGGTTGGAATCCAAGGCAGGCCGTGAGCACAGCAGAGGAGGGCTGGGTGAATCAGTGCTGCTCCGGGGGTGTTCCTTGGGCACGTGGCAGCAGCATCCAGTCCCACCCGAGCTGGGACAGAGGCTCAAGGGGGTTGCTCTCCCATTCCCTGTATTTTAATTCAGGGTCCTGCTGTTCACCCCGGGAGCTGCCTAAGCTGTGGCTTTGTGCTGCTGAGGGACCACTGAGCATCAGAGATGCTACCAGACCTCCCCAGGACTTTGCTTTTGGTCCAGGACACCAACAGGGTGCACTTCGAGGCCTGGCTTGGCTCCGGGACCTCAGGAATGCGTGCACCGCAGGGAATGACTTGGGGAGCATTCAGAGGTGTGAGTGGCATTTAGGAATGAAAACAATTACTACATTAAAACAATCAAGGAAATGGGTTGAAATGAGCATAAAAAACCTGAAGTGTTGGTAAATACCCTGCAGAGCTGCAGGGTGGTGGTGCCTCCTCTTGTGCTCTGCCTCCACAAAGTACAGAATGGGCAGAGGCTTTTTTGTCCTGCTGGCCACCAAGTGCCGAAGATTTCCCCCTCTTCCCTCACCAGGCCAGGCTGAGTCTACAGTAAACCAGACAGAAACGAGATTGAAATGGTCTTTAAAAGCACCTGGATCCCCAACAGCTCTGTCAGAGTGGTTTTAGCTGCTCTGAGAGAAGCGCAATGGAATGAAGATGATTGCAGAGTTTAACTCCTGCAGTATCTGGGGCTCCCTCAAAGCTTCCCCCAGTCCCAGCTCCAGCCCAGGACTTTGTCCTGCTACGGGTTGCAAAGAAAATTGGCACAGCATCCCCAGAGAGCTATATGTCCACCTGCTCCAGGGACACAAGGCGAGCAGCGGGGTGCAGGGACACCTGTGGACAGCCATGCCCCAGGTGAGGCCTTTGGAATGTGTCCTGTCCTCAGGGCAAGCCTCAGCAAAGCCTGTTTAGGGTGTGGTGGGAGGGCTGAGGGGTATCCCAGCAGACATGCACCATGTCCTGAGCATTTGCCCAGGGTTAGTCCTGTCCCAGGAGGGGACACGGACAGCGCTGCCTGCCCTGCTCCCTGGAACCTGCCCCCGCATGCTGGGGACAGCCCTGGTACTGAGGGGGCTTGTCACCAAGACAGTGCCAGTGAGGATTGCCTGGATGTGAGAAATGTCCTGGACAAATGGCTGGGAGAGGGCAAAGGGATCAAGTGTGGAGCCTTGGGGAGACCATGAGGGGCTGCCAGCAGGCCTGGAAAGGACAGTGAGAAGGAGGGAAAGGAACGGGAGCTGGGTCACTGCAAGAGCTGAGGAGGGACAGTGAACCAGTCAGGAGGAGAGCATTTGTGATGCTGGCATAGTAGGGATGACAAGGGGGTGGTGGGGAGATGACTCAAGGGATGTGGGAGGTGGGAGAGCTGGGATAAAGTCGGTTTGTGACCCATCTGGCTCGTAGAAAGGGACAGAGATGACTGATTTCTCTTGAGAGGTTCTTGCTGAAACTTGCTTGACACTGACTGAAACTCCCACTTCAAAATGCGGGAGATAAATTTTCCTTCCGTAGCTCTTGAGAGTGAAGCAAACCCTCCAGTGATGGATGGTGCCTGCTGTGCTTGTTTGCTGATTTGTTTCTACCTTGCCTATCCCAAGTCCTGGGGCACCACCAAGGAAGGAATTTTTGACTGTGCCAGCCCCTTCATGTAGGCAAGGCCGGAGGCTTTGGGGAGCAGAGCTTCGGACATGGAGGGCAGGGGTGAAGAGCGAGGCTGGCAGAGAGCTTGCAGCTCCACCAAGCCTGGGAAAAGCAGTAAAAAGAAACTAAGGGCTCAGTGGGGTTGGGTGCCCTGCAGAGGAGCCCCATGCAGGGCTGGGATCAACTGCAAGGCACAGGGAGGTCTCACTGCTAAACCCTCACTGAGTTTTCTTGGTTTGCAAACAATTTCTGTTACTCCTGATGCAGTTTAGCGGTGCAGGAATCCCCTTCTCTGTTCCAAACCAGCATCTTCTGCCATCAGGTGGGTACTGAGGTGGCTGATCCCCCACATCCATCCTGCTCAATCCTCCTGGGGGCCAGTCCTGGGGGGAACAGACAGCTCTGGCTTGGCAGGGAGCACTCTGCAAACAGGAGGGTTGGGGGTCTGCCAGTGCAGCCTGGTGTTCATGGGGTAGCTGGGGACGTGGAGTGCACTGGGCCATCCTGCAAAAGTTGTGACAAGTGCTAAGTGTCCCCATGACTGCTCACATCCATTTTAATGGCTTTCTTTGAGCCTGAGATTCCCAAGGTGCATAAGCCAGTCAAGAACTTCCTGCCAAAACATCCTTCATTAGAAAAGTGCTGGCTGGGAACCAGAATGTGTCATAATGGTTTTAACAAATTAATGATAATGATTAAAAAAATCCTCATAATCATGGTGTGTCTTTGGTCCAGGGTAGGACTTCTGATGCAGGCTCACTAGAACATCTGTGCTGGACAGAAACATTTTAAAATATGTGAGATCTTAGATCTGAGTCTCCCTTGCATCAGAGGCAGCTTCTTGAAGAACAAAAACCTTGGAATTCCTATTAGGAAACTGCCTGATTTTAAGATTTTTGCTTTTTTTTCCCCAAATTTTTACTCTGAAAAGCTTTCCACAGGCTCCTTCTGCTTTTTGGAGTGATTCCCAAACAACACTTTTGGGATTTGCAGAATCTTCTGGACAGTCCTTCCCCTGGGGCATCCCCATGTGCTGCTGGGGCTGTGCCAGGCTCCTGGCTCAGCTGGGGTGACACCAACTGGGACAGGGACAGCTGGAAATGCAGGTGTGTGGAGCAGCTGAGTGCGAAGATGTGGAGGGCAGAGCTGGGAAAGTTTTCATTTTAAGATATGGGATGATTCCTGGATGGGCCAGTCCTCGGAGCCTCCTCCAGCTCTGCTCCATTAGGGTTACAGACCCAGCGGGGGTGACAGTGGTGCTTCTGCCCCGGGGGTGCCTCTGGTTGTCCCTGTGTTATCATCTTCACCTGGATGAGAGAAGAAGATTGATCAGTTTCCACTTCTTCTGCCATGTGGAAGGGTTGCTGAGAACCATGGGTGTGGGTCTTTGAGGCATAGCAGGAAAGGATGGAGATTTGAATGGGGAAAACCCCTGGAGTAGGATCATGCTTACACAGTGGACAAATTCAGCTTTTCCCTTCAGTCTGTCCATAACTGTTCTGTCTTCTGGGATGGTCTTGGTTGGACTCAATGATCCTGGAGGTCTGTTCCAGCTTCAATAGTTCTATGATTCAAGGGGAGTGAGAAATCTTTCAATTTCACCTCTGAGCTGAAGTGTAGCGGGAGATTTCCGCCATTTGGGATCCCATAAGTCAGAGATCAGAAGGATTTTGTGAGACCTTCCCACCTTTCCCTGATAAGTGGTGTCACTGATACTGGCCAAATGCAAGACACCCATGAAAGTCATTCACTCAACTTCCTTTGTTATAGCTGGGCAGAGAAAAGAGAAAAAAATTAACAAAGGGCTTATGGAGATAAGGACAGGGAGAAAACACTCTAAGGGCAAAACAGGTTCAAATTGGAAGGCATAAAGCAAATTTATTATTAACAGGGTCAGAGGAGGATAATGAGAAGGAAAATAAGCCTTTTAAACATCTTTATCCCCAGACCCTCTGTCTTTCCCACTGAGACAGGGTGTGAGGGTTTTGGTCAGTTCATCACTTGAGATCTTCTGTTTGCTCAGGGAGAGGAATCTTTCCTTTGCTATGCCATGGGGTCCCTCCCACAGGCAAAGAGTCTTCCCAAAACTGCTGTAGCGTGGGTCACTTGTGCATGGGGTGCAGTCCTTGAAGGACAGGCTGCTCTAGTTTGGAAGCAAGGGCCCTCTCTGTCCATTCAGGTCTCCCACTGGATCCCAGCTTTCTCTGGCATCCACCTGCTCCAGCATGAGCTGGATTCTCTCCCAGGCTGTGAGGGGATCTCTGCATTCCCTGTGGACTTCATGGGCTGCAGGGGGACAGCCTGCTTCCCCACAGTCCTCAGCCCAGCCTGCAGAGGAATCTCAGCTCCGGTGCTTTGGAGCCCCTCCTCCCTCCCTTTCCTTTCCATGGACCTTGGTGCCCCTGTGTCGTTTTCCTTCACATGTCCTCACTTGCTCCTCTTCTCTGACTAGAAAAAACCTGCTGCTCATGGGTACCATTGCCAACAAGTTCTACTAATCTGAAAGTTCCTGGAGGATCCTGCACTCTGAGAGGTGGGTTTCATTTAGGCTTTGCACTGAGGAATTGCTCGCCATGTTTCCGCTGCTGGCCAGGTGGCCCTGACACCATTGATGGGCAGCGGTGGCCACGGTGGCGCTGGCGCTGTTTAACGCCTCTCTTCATGCAGGGCACTGGGAGGGAGAAGCTGCTGCCGCTGCCCCTGCCCTTCTGCCTGCAGCGTGGCTGGCTAGGGGTGGCCAGGCAGGGAAGGCTCACTGTGGGCTGCACTGAGATGTCACGGGCTGCTCTGGGATGGCCTCAGCTGCGGCGCCTCGCCACCCCTGGAAAAAACTGTGCATCCGCTGTTTGGAGTTTCTTCTTAAATATGTCACCACAGAGGCATTACCAGCTCCTCTCATTGGGCCAGCAGCATGTCCATCTTCAGAGCCATCAGAGGTTGGCTCTGCTGGACACGGTGAAAGCTTCCAGCAGCTTCTCACAGAAGCCACTTCTGTGGTCCTCCCCTGCTGCCAAAAACCAGGCTCTGCCAAATCAACACAAAGGGACTCTGCAGCCTGGGCTGGGCAGGACCTGCCATCTAATGTGCACTAATGTGCCCTCTGCTCATGACAAACTCCTGGGCTGGCAGTGGGCTGTCACAGCTCCATCCGAGGTGTTTGGGTTGGCTCTGGGTGCCTGCACATCCCACTGCATCATGTTCCCTCCTGGATGGACACTACAGCCAACGTCTCTGTCCACTGTCAGCCCCAGGAAGCTGCTGCCTGGGCAGGCAGACACTCCCAACCGCTACTTCTTCCAGAGGCCCCAACAACCCCCCTGGCTGCTTTGCTGGGACACCAGTTCAGATACTGGTCCATCTGTCGTCCTGCAAATCCTCCCAGCCTCCATCACACCAAGGCAGAGCTGACTGGAAACCCCTATGTCATTGTAGAGATCCCTGGCATTAGGTGTAGCAGTTGTTGCAAATCCTGATTCTGGGTCCTGCTCCCCGCATCAATTTGTTGTGTATCCTGGTTGAGGAGCCTGCAATAACAGCAATTTGTCAGAAATAAGTGATTTACTGTCACTCAAAGAATCACCATCCAAGGTATTAGTAAAAGTGATTTTAATATGAATTTGTGAAAGTTTAATTTAACAACACTCAGTGACAAGGTTCACCCTGTTACTCCATGGGTGAAACACAAAGGAAAATTGAGTTAGAATGAAGCTGGAATGATTGACACAGCAGTTGAGCACCTGGCTGACTCCTAATCAGACTGCATACCATGGGAAAGGGATGTGTGAGACTCCTTGTACTCACAACTTCCTTTGCGCCTTGATATGAATGAGAAAAGCCATGGCTGTCCATGTGTCCATGTGTGATCTGTGTTCCAAGCTCACATGATGGAATCTCACCAGGTCACTTGCTCCTTTGTGGGTTTCATAAAGGAGTTCTTGGCCCAGCTCAGGCCGTTTTCTCCTCTGGAGCCTGCACAAACTCTGCAAGTTGGCTGAGGAGGCTGAGTGCACCCTCATGTCTGTGCTGGAGCTCTTGGAAGTGCACAAGGACACTGGTTAAACTGGGATCACTGTGGGGAAAGTTCCAGCAGGAAATTCTTCTCTGAGCTCTGAACTCTTCCCTGTCCAGCTCTGTCTTTGGAGACTCAGTCTCCACAGAGCATCATTCCTGTGAGGATGCAAATTCCCAGGTATTTACCCTCATCCTCCAGCTCTCCCTTTGGTGCCTGTTCTGCTGCTGAGATTTAGAGTGCCTCTCTCCATTCCAGCAACCTGTGCTGGCTGCAGCTCCTCCCTGGCTGCTTCCCCCTCAGCTCCAGTGTGCAGCTCACGTCCCTGGTTTAAATCTCCCTTTAAGCACACACCTGTTTTCTATTGCTGTTGCGGCAGGATTTTAACTGTGTATGTATTACATGTCTTTAAAATTTATGCAACTCATTTTTTTATGTGCACAGTTCCACGATAAGCCATGAAAGGTACACTATAAAAATGTGTAATTGCACTGTAATTTTTTCCCCCCAACACATGGTGAAAACGTATTTTTTTTTTCGAGGGAAATATGTGCTGGGGGAAGGGAGGAACAAGAGGGGGAAGGAGCACCAATCGATTTGGCAGAGGCAGAGTGCAGGGCTGTCCTGCTCTGCATTCTGCTGGGTGCTGCAGGAGGAGGGGGATGTGGAGTGCTCTTGGACCTGTGGAGCAGCTTCAAGAGCTGACACTCAAACCTGCTGAGCCTCTTGTCAGTGCCCTGCTGCTCGCAGAAAACCACTCACCCACCCTCCCCATGAAGCAGGCACAGACAAACACTTGGTGCAGGGGTTAATTGGGATACAGAGCAGCAGCTCCACATGCTGCTGTTCCCCTGCCTGGAGGGTGAGGGTTCAGGAGGGCTGGGCTGGGGGCTCTCCAGGCACACTCCAACCTGCCATGGATTAGGAGGAGGCATGGAGTGTCTGCTGGAGGAGTATTTGTTGTTGTGGGCTGCAGAGGCCATGGGAAGCTCCCTGTTCATCTCTCCTGACCAATATATGAGGTGTTCAGCTCCATCAAGAGGAGTCTGTGATGGTGAGAAAGGCCATTCCAGGTGAGGATGCTGCTGCAGAACAGCATCAACAGTTGTTCTCCCAGGCAACAAATGACAGGATGAGGGAAAATGGCCTCAAATTGTGTCAGAGAATGTTCAGGTTGGAGATTGCTGTTCAGGTTGGAGATTAGAGAATTTTTTTCCCTGGCACTGCCCAGGGCAGAGGTGGAGTCACCATCCCTGTAGGTGCTCACAAATGGAGATGTGGCACTTCACATGGTTTAGTGGCCATGGTGGGATCTGGTCAAAGGTTGGACTTGATGATCTTGGAGGTCTTTTCCAACCTTAATAATTCCATGCTTTTATGAGATTGGCAGGATCAGCCTGGCTGATCTTCATTCCCATGCCCCCATGGAAAGCAGGGGAGCTCAGGGGGGTCCCCTCACAGGGTGTGCAGCACTCAGCACAGCAGGCAGGACACATCCTTGTCCCTGCTTTGGTACTGGAGGACCAAAATCTCCATAAGAGAATTCTAAATTTCTCAGGTGCAGTGCAGCTCCCAGCAGAGCTGGGTGAACTGACATCTCTTCCTTCCTTGTGTGCCCCAAACCATGCTGCCCAAAGCACACAATTCCCTGAAGGCTGTCAGATCCACGGACATCTTTCAGCAAGGGGAGGGGGAGGAGATCAATCATTAATGGCGCGTTTTGCTGACTGCTCCCAGCAGATGGTCCCAGCAATTTGCACTTCTCTGCCTGCTTTAACATATTGAATTACAAACCAAACAATGCCAAACATAACTCCCCTAAACAAACAAACAGCAGCAGCCAAACAGCCCCTGAGGAAGGCCTGAAATGCCCCTGAAGGAGCACCTACTGTGCCTTGTCTCAGCAAGGGGCTTGACCTCTCTGCTGCTGCTCTCTCCACACCACCAGGGTCGTGTGCTGTCTGGGCCAGCCTGTGCTCCCAGCTCAGGGAAAACTCAGCAGCTTTCAAGGGAATAACAACTTTTGGGAGGGAGACTGTCACTCACAGATGCTGCAGTCACAGAAGCTCCAGTGTTGGCATTTTAGGAGTTCTCCTTTTTTTCTCTTAAGCAATTTTCTCACATAGGTGTAGCTAGGAGACAATAATGACTGGTTACTTAAGAGAGGCAAAAGAAGTTGTCCCAGCTCAGGGAAGGGGGGCAGCTGGCGACTCTCTCTTTACCTGGGGTTTCTCATGGAGGGCAGAGACACTATGAGGTTTTTGGACTGGGAAAACAGGTTCCTGACTCTCTTGTGCTCTTGTCATTATGAGGAGAAAGAGGCCATGGTTCCTGTGGGGAGAGTTGGTCAGCATTGCAGGGCTCTGTCTCCTCCTTTCTTCTACCATGAGTGGAGCTCCGCTTATAAGAGTGGCCACTGCACTGGGACCTTATTAGCACCATACTTCATTAAAAAAATGGACTTTTCACAATTTTCTTGGGTGCCTCAGGAAAGAACTCCGGGATTCTGAGCCCACCTTTCCCTGCCTTTCTGGGAGCTGGGCCACCACTGCCCTGCATCTGCTGCTTCTTTGGCACTGCTCTGGGTTCTGCTGCTCTGCAGCCCTGCACCTCCTGCCCTGCCAGTATGCCCCACAGTTCCAGCTAGAGCTGCAGAGTTCAGTACATCTCATCTACCCCCTGGGGATTTTTTTGCTCATTCATGCCACTCAGCTTGCTGTTTCCCAGAGTCCGGCTGGGGCACTGGGAGCAGCTGCCTCTTTCTCCATCCCTTCCCATCTCGGCCGAGCTGCCATTACCGCGTGCTCCCCGAGCTCGCGCTACAGCGCCCCCTGCAGCCGCGGGGGAATCATTGCACCCGCCCTGCCCGGCCGGGAGGCAGCAGCGCCCCTGCCGGCTGTGCCCGGAACTGCACCCCAGGGGAAAGTGACTGCGGCCGGGAGAAGGCTGGGACTGGGTCTCTGGGTCCGTTCGGTGTTAATGCCGTGGTTGTTGTTTGTTTGCCTTGTTATACGCACTGCTATTCCTTTTCCCATATCTCTGCCTGAAAGTCCCTTAATTTCAAAGTTATAATAATTCAGAGGGAAGGGGATGATAGTCTCCACTCCAAGGGACGTTCCTGCCTTCCTTGGTAGACACGTGTTTTTTAAACCAAGACCTTCAGATATACCTGAAGATGGATGAGGAACCTGTTGATGGTTCAGGGAATCTGCTCTGCTCTGTGATTTTGGGGATGATCCCAGCTGGGAGCTCACCCACCCCACAGAGTCCCCACATTGCCCCATCCGTTTTAGACAGGTAAAAGATGAAAGTCACCAAAGGCACCTGCTGAGCATCTATCACCTCCCAGTGTTAGGAACAAGTTCCTAAGTTTGTTCAATTGGCTGTAAAATTACCCTGTTTTCATGTTAACTGTGGATGTTAAATTACCGGTCTTACTCTGTTCTGGTTCCTCATTACGCTTATGCCCTTCCCCTCCCATCGGGTAATGCCTCCACTGCTCCTCAAAATGGCACCTGCAGCTGGGAGAAGGGTGATGTCAGTGAACTATATGTAAATGAGAAGGGACACAAAGGATGCTTGGTAACATCTGAAGAAAAACACTCCTAGAACAACGAGCCTGCACGACACATAGAAAAACTGACATGTCCCACTGAAGAAAAAGCAGAGCTGTCCTTCCATTACAATTTAAGAGCTGTGGTGTTGTCACCATAAGTTGAAGGGAACTGGATCAGAAAGAAGACCTAGACAACGAGCCGACAAAATGTTTTCCTAGGGACTCTTGCAAGGACGGAAGCCCCAGCTCTGCTGCACAGGCAAAGCTGAACTCCTCGTCCTCTGGGTTGTCCATCAGGAGCAGCGGCGCTGTGCGCGACCCCTCGGCCCCCACCCAGAGCTGATCTTTCAATAAAGGCGCTGAAAAGGAGCCGATCTCCTTGACCGTATTCATAACACCAAGGCCTGCCCAGAGGGGGCTGCTCTTGTGACCCCTGCCCACCCCTGCTCTCAGTGTCAGGCTGCATCACTTCCCCAGTGTCCCCCAGTGCACCTTGGGCACTGCCAGGGATCCAGGGGCAGCCACAGCTTCTCTGGGCACCCTGTGCCAGGGGTCCCCACCCTCACAGGGAACAATTTCCTCCCAATATACAAACTATAACTGTTCTCTTCCTTTTAAAGCCATTCCCTCTTGTCCTATCACTAGTGCTATCCTTTCTGCATGCAGAACACCACAGACATTGCCCTTTCTTTTGTCCAAATTAACTCACACATTACCAACCAGCAGCTTTTTTTCCTGCCCCACTGTTCCCTTAAGCCATCCTCACATTTCACAGGAGCTGTACACTGAGCAGAAAAACTCCTCACACCCTTCCTGGAAGATTTCCTTGATGATGTGCATCCCTCGAGAGAGGTTGTAAAAACTTCTGAAGAGGCAAGGCCAGCCTGGAGACAAGAGATGCTTTATTTTCTCTCTGTTCCAGTCCCTAGCAGGGACATCCTTGCTTCTGCTTCTCACTCGTGTTTCACTCTCTGCTGTAAAACCTTCAGTAGTAAGATGCAGCGTGAGAGGGATGGTCCCCATATGGTTTGTATCTACAATAAATGAGCTGTGTCTTTCCTATTTGTGGAATAAACACAACCCAACAAACAACTTCTGGAAGCAGGAATTTCCCCCAAGTAATTGCTGCAGTATGGTGAGCAATAACATGCATTAAAAAAAACAAAAAACAAAACAAACAACCAAATCCCCCAAAAAAACCCCAAACCAACAAAAAACCAGCCAACCAAAAAAAAAAAAACCAAACCCAAAAACCATCCCCCCCAAAATCAACCAAAAAACAACAACAAAAAAACCCCAAACCTAAACAAACCTTGAAGCCATTAGTTAATCTTAGCTGCATGAAATTTTGGTCATAGAACTCTTCACTGCTGGTAATAAAGCTGTGATTGCCCGCTACTGCCTCCATGTGCAGCAGATTGCTTTTTCAGGAAGAGGTGTAATGGACATTTTAATATCTATTGCGTGGCAGAGGCAAATGCCTTCCATAGGTTGGAACTGTCCTGACAGCTGTGATCAACAACAACAGACAGTGCTTGCTCTGACCAAATATCTGCACTGCTGCTGTAACATCTCTGCCACGTTAATATTCCTCTCCTGATTTTCATTGCATCCAGGCTGCACCCTGGGACATGGTGGTCGCACACCAACAGGCAATTCCTGCTTGTTTCCACGTTGGAAATGGAACCCTCCCATAAAATGCAAAGAAAAAAATTCCTCTGAGAGCTGCCACAGTCATTGGATATGCAAGTCAGGGTCAGCCCCAAGTAGAAAGGAGCTGGAATGTGACGTGGGGAAAAGTTCAGGCTGGAATGCAGGCCTGGCTTGGTCTCTCTGAGGTCCTGCACCCACGGGTGTGTCTGTGCTGCGGGTGCAGCCCCACCTCGATGTCTGTGCCACATGAAACCTGAGTCAGAACTTGCTGCTGGGACATCCTGCTGACAAAGACCCCCAGGACATGCCACTTGAACCAGAACCCCCCCCTCTCGTCCAGCTCTTACAAGCTGCTCTCCTACAATGATTTGGGGTAGGGTCCTTGCTCAGCTCTTGAGATGTGCTTTGTGGAGCCAGCCCTGGGTGATGTCACGTCCATCCCCTGGCAGTGATGTGGGCACTGCCTGGCAAGCCCCTTGGGGTTTGTCTGCCTGGAGACTTGACAAGGTTAAGGAAAATTATCAGAGACATGCAGCAAAGTGCATGGCTGGGCATTTGATTTCCAAACTGGAGTGACAGAGAGCCAAGGCACACGATTCCCAGCTTGTCTTCCTTGCTAACTCCTGCCTGGGAACTGATCACAAAGCAGCATCCCTGCTCAAACTAGAGTTCACCAAAGAGCCAGGACTCTGGGTTCAGCCTGGGAGTTGTTTGCATCCTTTCTATGCAATAGGAGCACAGACCCTGATTAGTGACGCAAGTGAAGGTCTGAGGGCACCCTCAGCAGGTTTGCAGGTGACGGCAGCTGAGTGGTACAGTGACACACTTGAGGCCACCCAGAGGGATCTTGACGAGCTCCAGGAGTGGCCCATGGGAAGTTTATGTGTTTTAACAACAGCAGGTGTTGGTGTTTGTTAAGATCCAGTTATTAAAATCACTAGGGAGATGGCTCTGCCCGAGTTAGGGTGCAAACAAGACTGTGTAACAAAGCCAATCGTATGGGTTTCTTTTTGAACAACAAATGTGAGGTAGAGGGAGAGAAAGGGAAAAGAGAGGAGGCAGGGAGAGAAAGAGTGACAGAGAAAGAGAAAAAAATCCCTCTGTAGATTCTGAAAATGGTTCGTCTTCCTCCAGTCTTCTGAGTGCTTGCAGACTGTATCCATTGAGTGATGAGGGGGAAAAGTCTCCCAAGCAAAAAATCTGTTATGTTTATATTCACTCAGGTTCAGGTAGAAACGCACAGGTTCCTCCCCTGGGGCAGGGAGTTTCACACTGCAGGATGTACTGTTATGGGTCATGGGACACCTGGATGATGCAATGCTGCGGTCACTCTTCAGGAGTCTTTGAATCCTTCTAAGATGTTGCAGCTGTCTCTTAGGTCAGTGTCCTTGGATCCATCATAGCCCATCAGAGGTGAAAATCTTTATCCTAGCTGTGAATGGCCCGGTTCTTTGAGGGCAGTGCTCACAGCTGAGTCGTTATGACAGGAAGGACCTATCCCTGGCAGGCTTTGCCTCTTATCAGCCTCTTCCCTTATCTGGGAACTCAGCTTGTAGGCTCAGGTGTGCCCTCCCCTCTGCACCTGTGGGCTGCTCTGCATCACGAGCAGAGCACTGGGGATGGTTTGAGCCCTCGGCACCGGCTGCCCCAGCTTTGACAGCTCCAGTTACTGGGATGGGATGGGATGGGATGGTCTCGAGTCATCAATCACAGCCCAGCCCAGCCTGTGTCACTGCTGCACCTGGGTGGGGCAGCCCCCAGGATCAATCCAAGCTGGAGATGAAGGGAGGGAGTAGCTGTGTCAAGAGGGACTTGGGAGGTGGATGAGAGGCTGGACATGCCCTGGCTGTGTGTGCTGGGATCCCCAAATCCCCATACCCTGGGCTGATTCCCCAGCACGGACAGCAGGGGAGGGGGAGATTCTGCCCCACTGCCCCACCCAGGTGAGCCCCACCTGCAGAGCTGCCCCTGCCCTGGGCCCAGCACAGGAAGGACCTGGAGCTGCTGGTGAGAGTCCAGAGGAGGCGCCAAGATGATCAGAGGGATAGAGCAGCTCTGGTGGGAGGAAAGACTGAGAGAATTGAGATAGCTTAGCCTGGAAAAGAGAAGCTTTGGAGTCGCATAATTATGGCTTTCCAGGGCCTAAAGGAGCTGATAGGAAAGGTGGAGAAGGACTATTTACAAGGGTGTGGAGGGATAGAACAAAGGGGAATGGCGTCAAACTGGAAGGGAGGAGATTTAGATTGGATATTGTGAAGGAATTGTTCCCTGTAAAGTTGGGGAAACCCTGGCACAGGGTGCCCAGAGCAGCTGTGGCTGCCCCTGGATCCCTGGCAGTGCCCAAGGCCAGGCTGGACACTGGGGCTGGGCGCAGCCTGGGATAGGGGAAGTTGTCCCTGCCCATGGAAGGGGGTGGAGTGAGATGGGCTTTAAGGTCCCTTCCTAGGCAAACCATTCCATGATTCTATGATTCTGATCTCTGGAATTTCTCATAATTCCTGTCTTGTCTCACTCTTTGTTAAAGACGATAGTGTGGCATTCATTATCGCCTGCTGGAAGGATTGCAGCCTTCACTGGACACCTGTCCCCCCAAAATGCCTCATTCATTGTAACTGAGCCCTTTCCAGTACAAAAATCACCTGAGATCTTTGTTACATAAGGCTCCTTGTGACAGTGGGGCTGTGCTGGGGCTGCCTGGGCATCACATGGGACACCCCATTTACGCACATGACTGACGTGGGAACACAGGGCAGAGGAAGTGAGCGCTCTCATCCAGCCATGTAAACAGGGAAATGTCACCTCTGCTATTTAGAGCTTTTTTTGGATCACTTCTTTATTCTCAAGCCTGTCACCACTTTTTATAAATCAGGTAAGAGGAGTTTCTTAAACAAACATTCCCCTGTGCTTTTAACTTTGCAGTTTCCAGATCACCCCTGACATTCTGTACAGATGAGACAGGACACACCTCCAGGGTGGCACAGAGATGGGAATGGGGGTGCATGGCCTCTGCAGGCACCCCGTCCTGCGCAAACAGGCTGTCACTTGGGGCCCCTCTCATGGTGTATCTCTGAGGACAGTGGTGATGCCGAGCCAGCCCCTCCTGTCCCCCCTGCAATGCCAGCTGGCAGGGACAGGGTCCTGCTTGTACCAGTCCCTTGCTGGTGTGTTTCTGATGTCCCCATCCTGCTGGACCTTGTGTCACCCTGGGTCACCATCCATCCCTATCTGGGCCAGTTCTGTTTCCTTCTGGAACCTTCCTCCAGGAGGACTCACAAAGCTCATCCAGATCTACTCCTGCATGGGTATTTGGTCCATTTCTGTCAGAAATTTGCTCCCATGGAGCACAAACCTCTGCTGGGTGTCATCCCCCAGACTTCAGCCACTCCTCTGGAGCTACCAGGGCAGGCTCTCCTGCTCTCTCTGCATTGCCAGTGCCACTTGCAGGAGGTGAGGGCGAGGAACCTCATATTCACTTATTTTCCATAAGCCTTGAACAATGAGACAGCTACAGGCTCTTTACTGCCACATCTGGCCCTCTGAGACACTCCAGATTTTGAGAAAGAGGGTGATCAGAACTGATTAGCATGGGATTACTACTTAGGGTTAGGAGGAATGTAACCATTCAGCAGCACTGAGGAGAAATTTGTACACTTGCAGGGATCTCCTTAACCCCAGGAGACCCCGCAATATGTAGGAAAGTCCAGGTTTCCGGCCCGTGCTGTTGAAAGAGTAGCCTGGAGTCGTTTGTTCGTGTTCTCAAGGCAGTTTATTAATTCCTTATCAAAAGTAGATTTCTCTGCCCTGCCAGGGTCGACACAGAACGCGTCCAGAGACACACTGTGCCCGCCCCGGGTGAGCTGTAATCTTTTATACTAAAAACTACGTATCCAATGTTTACCATTAATTTCCAATCCGTGACCCTTACATTACATTGTCCAGCTCTCTGACAAACCAATCCAAAAGTGCCAGCATCACCAAGAAGATGGAGGTTAGGAAGAAGAAGAAGAGATAACATGCCACGTGTAAGAATTCTCCATCTTGACTCCCAGACCCCCCTGTCCAGAATCTCAAACCCCCCTGGACATGGGTCCAAATCTTTCCCTTTTCATCTATAATTACTGCTATTCTACTCTTTAAACTCTGGTGACTTGCAATTCTTCTTATAAGTTAGTAATTAGTCTCATGGATTAAAATCAAAGCCACAGGCATTCCCAGTATCAATCCAGGTTCTCCGACACCTCTCGCAAGGCTGAAAAGCCTCCTGACCAGGGTTTGGATCATTCTGAGATGCCACAGGAACCCCCTGGGTTCCAACATACACTGTCCTGAAACTCAGTTCCACCACCTACTGAGAGCCTGTGGTGGATTGCTCTTCTTGTGTGAATTTCACAAGGAAAGCGGAATTATAAATGACCCCAAGAATCATAAAATCACAGAATGGTTTGTGTTGGAAGGACCTTAAAGCCCATCCAGTGCCACCCCTGCCATGGGCAGGGACACCTTCCACTGTCCCAGCTGCTCCCAGCCCCAGTGTCCAGCCTGGCCTTGGGCACTGCCAGGGATCCAGGGGCAGCCACAGCTGCTCTGGGCACCCTGTGCCAGGGCATTGCCCCATTCACAGGAAGGATTTTTTGTGTTCATAACCATTACACCAGGCAGCTGATAAGAATTATTTTGAAATGTCTCTCTCCAAGGACCACAAATTCAATCCCAGGTGCACTAAATATGTGTCTTGTGCTTGTGCTCCATGCCATTAAGCAATGGAAAAAACAACAGAAGCTGATATGGAAATGTGGTAGTGGTGCATTAGTATAACATTTCAGGACTGTGGAGAAAATAACACATTTCTCAAAGAGCTGGTGAAGTTTTACATACTTTCCACTGAAATCAGTCTGGTTTACAAATAATCATTTTGTGAAAACAGAGTTGTGTTTTTAACTAATAGACATGAAAAGTTCCATTCTTTGCTGTCTCTGAAATGATGCCCTGCTCTCCAAAGAGAGGCATCTTGAACTATTCCAAGTGGAGATGTATATGCCAGGCCACAGACTCCAGGGGTGCCTGGGGCTCTGTAGGATGTGTCAGGCTTGTTGGAGATGTTCACTCATCATGGCAAAGCTTATGCCATAATGCTCTATTGCCTTATGCCTCCTCAGTCCAACAGGCACATTCCCAGGAGAATGCACTACAAATTCTCCAATTCGCCACTCAGATACTTCAAACTGCAAGGGAATAAGTTTAAATCACATATTGGGAAGGAATTGTTCCCTGGCAGGGTGGGCAGGCCCTGGCACAGGGTGCCCAGAGCAGCTGTGGCTGCCCCTGGATCCCTGGCAGTGCCCAAGGCCAGGCTGGACACTGGGGCTGGGAGCAGCTGGGACAGTGGGAGGGTCCCTGCCATGGCAGGGGTGGCACTGGATGGGCTTTAGGATCCCTTCCAACTCAAACTATCCTGGGATTCTGCAATTCTATGAACACTCTGTTTCCTCATAGGATTTGGGGCTGGGAATAGCATTTGTGGCCCACCTCTGTCTCAGGCAAGATCAGCTCCCCTTGGGCCATTCCTAACAGGCCTTTTCCTACTGTGATCTTAAAACTGACTGGGGCTGCTCTCAGTGAAAAGGCTGCTCTGACCTTCCCAAACACCCTTCGTCCACTCCTTGCCTTCCAGACAGCTGGATTTTCCTCACATCTGACCTGCAAAAGTACCTTTAACCCCATGGCTTCTGGTCCCATCTGCTATGGGGAACAAACTTTGCTTTCCTTCACAAAGAGTTCTTCATCTCCTCCTTGGCCTGTGTTCTGTCCTGCCTAAACCCTCCAGTCTTGCCTGTTGGGACCAGTTTCCTTAATCTAAGGCAATTCTTCCCACTCTCTTTTGAACACCCTCCAAAAGACCCTTTGCTTTCTCAAAACAGAGTGAATATATTCCAGCAGCTACCTTAGCAGTGAAGAGCAGGAGGAAGAGTGTATTTCTTTACAAGTGATACCCCTGTGCATGACCCCATGATGAAACGGGCTTTTTTTGGCTCTTCTTTGTCCTGTTGACTCATTTTCTCCCAGAGAGACCTCCAAGCAACCTTCCTGTCAGCAGCTGAACCCTCACTCTTCTTCCTCACCGCATCCTGCTTTTTTTAAACCAGATCTTATTTAATTCATGGAGAGATTTGGAATTTGAATCCTGTCCTTCTGCCTACAGATGATATCTCAAAACTTGGTTTAATTCACCTAGTAAATGAAATAAACCTGCTATTTCCTCCATCAGCTGGGTCATTAATGAGAACAAGTAATAGTGCTGGAGTCAGGAGAGACCCCCAAGGAACTCTTTCCTTCCCTGGAATTAATGAATGTTTTAATTAGAAATGGTGGCCAGGGTGGAAAGTTTCCAGCTTCCTGATGGTTTGAGAAACAGGAGGCCCTTTTTTCAAACTCATGGAGCTCATCCTGAGGGTGCCTGAATGATGGATTGATGGTGAGGAGGAAGGAGCAGAAGCATTCTCCATGAGCAAGGCACAGGTCATTTAAAGCTCTGCATTAATTAGGCATTTTCTGACAAGACCGAGGTGCTGCCAGCTTTTTGGGCACTACCTGCAGATTTTAAACTGCCATTCTTGAATTCTGGGTGTAAGGAGTATGTCTAGAATAGAGTTTTCCTTTTTTCCTTCTTTTTTCTTCCTTTTTTCCTCATTTTTTCTCCCTTCCCCTTTCCCTTCCCCTTCTTTTCTTTCTATTTTCTTTTCTTTTTTCCCTGACTGTTCCTGTGTTTTAGACTCCACGTGCTCATGAAAGGTGGTGCTGTGTTTTTTTTATGTCCATTAACACCAGTTTGAAAATACCCTTCTGCTTGACCCTGCCTGCAGTTCAGTGTCTGTTTTGTCCCATCAGTGCCTCAGACATCCCATGCAGAGCTGCCCTCCTGCCTTTCCAGAAGCTTCTTCACCATCCTGTGTGCAGGACATTGCCCTTGGCTCAGAATTTGGGAAGCATCTTCAGGCTCAGCTGCTGCATTAAGCTGGATACATTTATTTGGGAATCTTTCTCAAGGGTCTTAATTTTCTGCAGTGGGTGCAGGGACTGGGGAGCTCTGGCTGCTCTTGCAGTGGGGAAGGGAAGCTCTGCCCACCCTGTGGTGAGTGATGACCCCAGGGGAATGGAGAATCCTCCCTGCCTCCTCCCTCCGGAGTCATGGGATGTATCCCTGGCCCAGGGACTCTGCCAATCACCCCCAGCTGGGGGCACAGGAGGAGGATGACCACCCTCACCACAAGCTCCAGCCTTCAGAAAGCTTTCCCTGTCAGGTCTTGGAATTTGCTCTCTTGACTTTGTCCCCAGCATGGACAAGGGCAGCAGAGAGCCTGCCTGGCTTAAGCCTGGGTCTCCTGGGAACAAGCTAATTTTCCTCCAGTTTCTCTGAGATAAGGCAGCAACATTGATTGTAATGAGGTGATGGTTGGGGGCATTAATCCTGTGGGAGGGTGTCACTGTTCAGGGCAAAAAACCCACTGAGCCTGGAAAAAAGGGTGCACCAACTGTCTGAGAGAAGCTGGTCCAGGTGATGCTGTAATGAGGCAACGTGCAGGCTGGGAGCACTGGCAGGACATGGCTTTTGTGGACCCTGTCAAGTCCTAATTGTACAAGTTAATTACTGAGTGTTGCCTTGCAAAAGGTTAAAGCAGACAACAGGTGATGAACAGTCAAGGGGTTTGTGCTGGGTCACAGACATGCAGATGTGTCTACAAATGCACAGTAGTTCCTCAATGTAAATTTTACAACACTGCACAGGCGATGAAATTTGAGTCATAAATGTAAGCAGCAGGGGTGTAGGAATGAGCTTATCCATGAGAAAAATCCTGCTAATGTGGGACAAGTGCCCGGGTCAACTTAGTGAAACAATTTAAAGGGCGAAAAGCTGAGTTTTCAGTTAATCCAGTTTAGGTGTGTATTTCCAACACTGGATTCACAGTAATGCTGTGCACAGGTAATCTCTGGGACTCAGCAGTTGGTTGGACACTTCCAAATGTTTTAGCATCCAGTGGGCAGCAGGCACAGGGCACATCCAGTGAGGGCCTGGGCCTCGACACATTCCCAGGCAAGGGTTGCTCTCAAACAGGGTGTTTATGATGTCCAGCTCTAAAGAGCTGAGTAGGGCTCTCAAACACTGTGGCAAAGCTCCCAAGGGGGAAAAGGTGGCACCAGAGCTTCACCGTTGAGCAGTCACCCCCTTCTGCATTTGGCCTGCAGGCAAGATCTGGGTTTGGTCTCATTGGAGTCTCTGGGAGCTGAAACACCTTCCTGGTCCCCACTCCTGCCTGGTGCCAGCTCCAACTCCTTCTCTCCCAGGACAAGAGAACAGGAGAGCCATGGCCCAGCTCCAGTATAGATACAAAGACACTTGTGCCCCACAGCAGGGTGTCATAGAACCATAAAATCCCAGAATAGTCTGGGCTACGAGTGACCTTAAATCCCATTCAGTGCCACCCCTGCCATGGGCAGGGACACCTCCCACTGTCCCAGCTGCTCCCAGCCCCAGTGTCCAGCCTGGCCTTGGGCACTGCCAGGGATCCAGGGGCAGCCACAGCTGCTCTGGGCACTCTGTGCCAGGGCCTGCCCACCCTCACAGGGAGGAATTTCTGATCCAAACCCTCCCCTCTTGTCAGGACCCTGAGGCTCCTCTGCTCACCCCTCTCCTCAGACTTTTGCAGGAGCATCCCTGATGCTTGTGTCCCATCCTTCACCAGCCCCTGCACTCAGAGCCTGTCCTGTATCCCGAGGGAACAGGTGGACACTCTGTGTGATTCAATCTCTGCTGAATCAGAGCCAACAGAGCCTTGCCCGGCTGCTCCCTCTGGCCCCAGCTGTCAGCACAGCCCAGGCTGGTTTGAGGGGATGGACGCCCATTCCAAACAGCCCCGTGGCAAACATCAGCGCTGCCTTGGAGCAGCAGAGGAAACAAAGGAAGGCAGGGGTGGGCTGGCTGATTCCTTGTTAGGGAGGCTCTTCCCAGCACACACAGTGTCCTGCCGGGCAAGATCCGGAGCAGGCTCCAGGCTCCAGCCTGTCTTCAGAGCATCACTGCCGGGTGCTCTGCTACCCCTCCACTATCCCTATTAATTGGCTTCTCCCAGCCTTCTCCAGCCCCTTTCTTCCCAGTGCTCGTCAGGGAACAGAAAGGCAAAGCTGACTGAAGCTGACAAGATTTCTTCTTGAAAAAAAAGAGAGAAGGCTTGTATTGGCTCCATCAAAGCCTTTTATTAAAGCCACATGGGGAAAGAGCTGCCCTGTCAGACAGCTTTCAGTATTGAGAAAACATGAAAGAAACCAACAGCTATAATCAGCTCAAGAAATTTATTGCATTTTTGACCCTGATATGGTCACGCACTGCTCGAGATTTCTTTGAAGGTGTTGCAAGTTTATTGATTGTGAAAAATGTCAATGTGTCACATACCCAATTAACTTGGCACATCTTGCAATCAATACTCTAATTGCCTCTCTTTAGAGAGGCCATTAATTTAATTAACCCTCTCCCTCCCCTGATTTGTTTACGCAGTTAAACTATTTTAATAAACAGATGATCCAAGGCCTGTGTTCCTTTTGTGATGGGAGAGATGAAGGATAGCAGAGATTTCTTAGAGATTCAACATCATTTTCAAGGGCCTCTGGAGCTCTGTGTCAGCTTAGGGGGAACAAGAAAGCAGCAGAGGCTGAAGGTGCCTTTTTTCCCTTGCCTGCCTTATCCCAGCCTCTTCTCAGGCATTGGGAGACAAATCCTCTTTAGCAGAAAAGAACAGAGTGAGACCTGACCTCCCCAGGGCTGTGAATGGAGCTGAGACCAACAGCCTGTGAAGGTCATATCAGGAGCAGCATGGTTGCTGTCACTTCTGTGGTTTATTTTTTACGCAGTGCACTGAAATTTCACGGAGCTTTGTGTGCTGAGGTTGTCAAGAGTTAATCTGGGCAGTCTTGCTGTGGTTTTGTTTTTGTAAGTACTTAACAAATGGCTCTGGCATGATTAGGCTGGGTTTAAAAACTGGCTAACTGCTAGATCTGGGATGGAATCGTTGGCTCTCCATCAGCCTTTAGCACAGTCACTCCTAATTGAGTCCCACAGGTATCTCCCCAGGCTGCCGGGCTGCTCGGCATCTTTAGCAGTGATCTGGAAGAAAACAGAAAATCATTACTGATAAAGTTTGAAGATGACACTGAGAGACTCCTGGAGCAGTAAATAATGGCAAGAGTGGAGTAATCAGGTGGTGGTGTTTATATTACTTAGCAAATTGGAGGTGATAAAAAAGGCCCTGGTTGAACGAAGCTAAATGCCAGGCCGTAAATGTGAGGAACCAGAAATACTCGTTGTGCTTGCGGAGTGGGGGAGAGGAGGTGGCAGGAGCGATGTCTCTGGAAAGATCACGAGTTTGTGGGGGAAATCCATCAGGATTATGAGCTTCTCCTTTGCTGCCATAATTAAAAGTGGAGGTGCAATATGCAGAGGTAGGCCAGCTTGAAGTTTAATTTCAAACAATGGTATAAAAAAGAATTAGTGAAAAATAACCTGAAGGTAATTGTTCTTGAGAAGTTATTTCCCTCCTTTACTCCTCCCCACCATTTATTTTTGACCAGCCGAGGCAATGGTTATTTTTCCAAAATCTGATACTTTGATAGTATTATTTGGGAGGATGGAGAGACTGGAAATCAAACCTCATCTGGGAAGCATTCCCATTCCCTTTATGGGCAGCTGTACTTAAATCTGAGATCAAAGATATGAAGTGCAAGGCAGCAGAGCTGTTTAAGCGGGGGCTGCTGTCCTTGGGGAGCAGAGGCGTGGGCTGAGGCATCCACGAACCCCTTGATCTCAGCCTGTGGAGGGGAAACCCTCAGAAAAGGGGATTAACAGGGAGCAAACAACCCCCTACCCCTCCTGTCAGCCACGGAGCCCTGGAGAGAGAAGCTACAGAGAAATGCCATCTCCTCTCTGCCCAACACTCATGAATTACTTAATCAAGTGAATCTGAGCCAGCAGGAGCTGCCGCGCTTATGTTAATGCTGGAGACCCTCGTCCAGCAGACCTGGGCTCACACTTTGCCACCTTTCTGGCTCTGGAGTGTCCTTGTCCCAGCTTGGGACCACCTCCAGGGTGGTGTAAACTCTGCCAAAGCTGCTGGATGCACTTCCCCTTCCCTCCCTGTCAGTGCTTCCTGGGCTCTCTGATTTTCCTGCACCTTGCATGTCTCAGCCACATCCGTGGAGACCTCTGCTATGCGTGGGCCAGAAACACTTGAGCAAGACTGCCCCTGGAAATGGGACGCTTTGGTTTTGTCTGTCTTCCTCCTGCCAAAGTGCTCTGGGAACCCAGAGATGCTCTGCAGGTGCCAGAACGGAGGCTTTCAGTCATTCATGACTTTGCAGTCCTGCCTTGCTCTGGACCATGGCAAAGGTGATGTGGTCAATCGTGGACCCTGCTCTAAACCACTCCCAGCTGGCACTTGAGCTCAAACAGTGGCTCCCCATTGCTGTGTGGCTGTCCCTGTGATGGCAGGACAATCCCATGGCACTGCTCAAACATGAGTCTGGGGGCTCTGACTGTTTATTTGCAGCCCCTTTTTGGAGGGAAACACTAGCAAGGGTAGAGACAGGGGCAAGGCTGAGGGGCTGCAGCATCCCATGGTGCCAGGGTGTTTATGGATTTGCTCCTGGCCAAGGTAGAACTCATGAGCTGGTTCTCACAGGAACTGTGTGCAAAGGGAGGGGCAGGAGAGGGTGGTGGAGCATCACCCTGGCAAGGCATGGGATGTGTGGATGAAAACATGGGAGAAGCAGCTGAAGGAGGCTGCAGAAGCATGTGGTTGAGGATGACTTCATCAGCAGATGGAGGAAAGACAGAAGCAGAGCAGCTGAGAAGCAATTAATGCTTCATCATTCCCAAGGTTTCCCCTAAACTAACAGCCCATGAACAAATGGCACCTGGGGTAAGCCTTTTATAAGCAACTTACTGCCTGTAGGGACTGTCCCCAAGCACCTCCAAAGGCTCCTACCTGCCTGATCTGTCTCAAACAGATGCACTTATTTTGCTGGTCCCTTGAGTGGTCTCTTAGGACAGATTTCTTTGGGCTGGCGAAGGCAAAACTGTAAAGACTTTACTGCTAGTCCCTGCATCTCAAAGCTGCATCTACTCATAAGAAACTCACAGCATATCTTGAGGAGCCTGCTGCTGGCTGGGCTCTGTTCTCATATGGGCACTGAGCTCAAAGGAAGCTCCTGGCCCCTGGTGTGGCTCCTTCCTGGGAAGGAGGAGTGCTCTCACTTCTGTGCACCTCACAGATGACGTGCAGAGCCCAGCAGGAGAACAAAACAGGGAAGATGCTGGAAGGAGACCTTTAGTCATGCTCCAGGCAACCTCTGTGACCATCTGTGCTCTCCCACAGCAGTGGTGACTGTGCAGACCCCAAATCCAGCAGACTCCAGCCTGAGGGAGGTCAGCTCAGTCCAGTGTCACCAGAGGTGGGATCTCCCCAGTGCTGCTGCAGGGTCAGAGGGTCAGGGTCTGGAGAAGAGCAGAGGGATGGTACTGCCAGAAGGGAAGCAGACCGAGGAGAAGGCTTGAGGAGAAGGCTGGGCCACAGTGCAGGAACCTGATGTGGTTTCTTGATGTTGAGGAGAGCTTTGTGAACACCCAGAGCATGCAGAGAAGCTGGGGATGGGCAGGGCTGCTGTGGCCTTTCTGATCCAGAGAGAGTTAATGAGCTGCAGAAATCTCTGCCTTCGTGCAGGTTTTGGGATGACACATCAGCAGTAGAGGGGGGAAATCCGTAACTCCTGACGAGGAGCTTTGCTTCCCAGGCCTTTCCTTCCTGCCTTTCCTCAAGAGCTGGGTTTTCTCAGAAGACACCAGCTCTCTGATTTCTAAGGATTAACACTCCTGAAGCCTTTTGCAGAGCTAGCAGGCATCACATGTTCTCTGCATGGCTGCTCCCAGCAGTGACTCATCGTCCCTGCCCACCTGGGGATGTTGGAAAATCTCACAGAAAGGTCTGGGGAGCCTTTTGGGAGCCAAAGTTAGCTCTGAGCGTGTGTGTGCATGTGGAGCAGCAACTCCTCTGGCCATATGGTGCCAGATCTGCTCAATGGACAGACCCACCACATCTCTCTGCTTCCTGAGAGCAGGGAAGGAGGGTGATTTCTGAGCTGAGCTAGTCAGTCAACCTGAGGGCCCCATGGCTCCCTCCAAAGAAACCCCCCCGGTGTTAGCTTTGTGGGAGCCATGTTGTGTTTCTCTTCCTGATGGGGGAAGGAGTTTGGCCTGTCCATTGCCAGGTGTTTCTGTGGCAGGGAGGGCTCTGTGCTGTCACACGGGGACAGCAGGGCTGGCACCGGACCCTTGGAGCATCCAAACCACTTTGTCTGCCAAAGTACCAGATTAAAGAAATTAAGTATGCTCCTGGTGGGTCAGTTTGGGCCTCCAGGAAGGAGGAGAAGTGTGGAGGGAGGACAACAAGACCTGTGTTCTCTTCCCCATCCCTTAGCATAGAGATGTATCTGTCACTGCCCATCCCTTGCCTCAGCCCATTCCTACTCAAACACTTCAGGGTATTCCCCACTTTGTAGGGGTCGAGCAGGGCTACGAGAAGGGGTATTGGTATGAAGAGAGGTTGTTAACATTTTGAACAGTCCCTGAGGGCCCATGGAGAAGAGCAGGATGTGAGAAACACTGCAGACTAACCTCCCCTGTGGAGAGGGATGCATTTGCCATTCCTAGATGAGCTCTTCAGTCTGGTTTCCACAAAACAGCTTGTTACTCTCAAGCAGGTCCTTGCTTCAAGTCAGTATCCCTTAGGCAGAACGCTTTAATTTAACATGTGTGGTGTGGGTGAATCCCACCCAATCCTCAGTAAATTAGTTCCAAATCTCCCTGCTAAGACCTCTGTGCCCTATGCTCAGTGCAGGGTGGCATGCTTTGTATCTCCTTAGATCTGGGCTGGTTTGAAGAGCTCAGGGCGATTGGATTTCTGCTCCCTGAGCAGCAGCTGCAGATAATAATCCAGTCACTCTTGACCTTTTCCCTGATAAATGAAGCAGAGTGAGAGTCTGCCACCCATTTTCCTGATTCCCTCCTGCGCCTTCTCAGGTTTATTGGTGCGATCCTGGCGTGGGACTCGCTATTCCAGCAGTGATAAACTCAGAGCCACAGACTCTGCCCTTTCCTCAATAACTTGGAGTAGTTATTTGTCTCTTTGACTTAATGTGCTGAAATCACTCTGAACTTGTTTCTTGCCCCATCTTCTCTCTAACATGGGGCTCCCAAAGATGGAATCCCCCACTCCTACACCCCCTGATATTCTCAGTTGGAGTTATTAATTCCTAGGTGAGTCCTTTCACATCTGGCAACTTTCACAGGCTCACTACAAAACTTTTGGGGTTGTTGTGTTTACCCAGCCCTTCTTATTGGCGTGCTGGCTGTGTTCTTTGGAAAGAATGGTGTCCAAGCCCAGCTTGGAAAAGGCTTGGAGCAATCTGGTCTAGTGAAAGTTGTCCCTGCCCATAGCAGGAGGTGGAACAAGATTTTTAAGGTCCTTTCCAACCCAGACCACCCTGTCATTCTAGGATTCTATAATACTGTAATTTTCAGATTATTGTAAAGGGTAAAGTCGTAGGGCTAAGAGGTACTCTCATTTTCAGCCCTTAAGAAACACCCCTGTCCTGTGATGCCTTTTGTGAACATTTACATTTAAGACCCCACTCAGGAGTCAGAGAGAAGATCACTGTGCTCTTTCTCCATTCATTTCAGGAATGTGGAGCAATTGTGGCTCCAAGGCATCATGTGATAATGCTGTGGGACATGAAGGAATAACTGGATCCCATCTTGCTCTGACAGCATCTGCTGAACTCTTGTCCCATATGTCTGCTAAGGGGGAAGAGTCATTTGGGAGCATGAGGAGATGGGAGGCGTTTGATCATCAGTCCCCAGTCTCTGTCTGAGCGTGTGCTTTTGCTTCCAAACAAACAAGTGGGAGAAAAACCTCATCATTAAATATTCAAATACCTTCCAGGCTGAGAGCGGGGAGGGCTCTCGCCCCAGTTCTCTGCTCCTCTCTGGAGCTCACCATCAAAAGCTTCTTCATTGTCAGGTGATGAGGAAGGGCCCGGGCGTGGTCCCTCTCTCTCCCCGTGAGGAACGTGCCAGGCGTGTCCTGATTTGGAGAATGCCAGTGGGAATCTGGGGGATTTGCTTTTGGCTCCAAGCCTGCTAGCCAATATTATGGGAAGATTAAGGGATTGTAATAGGAGAGATCCAAATCCCTCAGCTACTTCCAAAGGCAGGGAATCCCTGCTCTGCCTCACCAGCACTACCCCAGCTGTGTCAGGAGGCAGGGGGTGAATGTCAGCCTGGCTGACTCCTCTGGGCCGGGTTGGACAGGGCTTGGAGCAGCCTGGTCTAGTGGAAAATGTCCCTGCCCATGGCAGGGGGTGGAATGAGAGCAGCTCGGAGGTCCCTGCCAACCCATCCCATTCTGGGATTCTGTGACTCTGGGATTCTCTTGGCCCCAACCACAACCCTGCTCCCCAGTCATGCTGCTGGCCAAGCTGTCACATCTCATGGGCCACAGTTCTGGCAGCCTGACACTCCCTGTACAGCCAGCAGTGCAAATAGCAGAGATGTACCGTGGTCAGAAGGACAAGAGCACCCCAGCATAATCCCTGCACCAAGGAGCTGCACTGGGCTCTGTGCTTGGCCAGGATGGGGGGGAGAGTTCTGTCTAAGCATCCTCAAACCAGGATGCCCCAGAGAAGACAAGTAAGAACTGAGTAATCCACAGAGGGACACTCCAGGACATGGACACACCTCAGGGCACAGCCAGCTCCTCACTCGTGGAAAGAACCCTGCAAAAAGCAGGGCAGTCCACTGAGCCTGCAATCTTTTTCCCTCAAACATATTCCTTGGGAACACCTTCCTGCAGGTGATCTGTGTGGAGCTGCTCAGGATTCCCAAGATATTTATAGGGTACAATGACAGGTCTGCATGCAAGTGAAGAGATCACAAGGATCCACCTTCTTTCCCTGTGATTGCCTTGATTTTTGATGGTTCGACTTGCTGATCTTCGAGGTCTTTTCCAACCTTGATGATTCTGTTGATTTTGTATTTCTATGATCTGATCTGAGGATACAACCTGGTTGTCACCCAGTTCCAGGTGAGATTACACCCTTTCCTGAGGTACCTCTAACCTGCCTGGTGCCTGTGGCTCGATATGAAGCTGTTTTGGGGTAATGCCTTGGATTTTTGCTTCATTTCGACTGTCCCTGGGTCTGAATTACACATGGTTCCCTGCGTCTTGGTTTGAACCTAAGTACTTGTTTTCTTTCAGGAAATGCAGGCAAACAGGGCCCCTCATGGCTAGGGTTCAGATCTCCTATCCTGAAGTTCCCAAAATGTGTGAAAATTTGCCCAAAGGGGTTTCAGAGAGCACTGCAGCCATCCAAGTGGATTTTCTTGGTCAGCCTGAACACTGGTAGAACTTCCCCAGCAAATATTAAGGGATCAGCTGTTTTCCAGCAGCTGAGTTTGATCACAGAATCACAGAGTTACAGAATCAAATCAGCTGAGCTCATGATGAGAAGAAATCCATCCCTGGCCAGGGCTGACCCTCCTGCAGGTGGTGGAGGAGGAGGATCTAGTGTTATATGAGCTCAGTCTTCAACTCAGGAAGAAGCTGAGAAGTTTGAAGCTTTTTGTGAGAGGAGGAGGGTTTCAGCAGAGTGTCAAGAGAACATGAGCTTATATCACTGCACTTATTTATATCCCCAAGCCGGCATCTGTTGTGCCCAAGCTCGCTGCAGTCCTCAGCATTAAACATTTCATTAGCCCACAGCCCCTCTGGCAGTGCTCACACCCGCACACAGGCTGTTTAGCAGCCAATCCATCCATTTAATTTCTCATTAAACTTTAGATGTAATGAATTTTTTAGTGGTCAAGAGAATAAAGCAGTTAAAGTAAAAAATGGCTGGATAGCAAAGGTTTGGCCTTTGCTATTTTCAGCCTTTAATGATGCTGTGGTGAAGCCAAGAAGTGCCTGTGCTTCTTTGCTGGGTGAGCAGGTCCCTTCTGGGGGAGGTTCTTTGGAAATACCATCCTTCCAGCATGTGCTGGAGGCTTTGATCCGAGGAGGGAAAGCCAGGGAATAGTCAGACCCATCAACAAACATCTTGAGGAGGAAAATGTTTGGAATCTTTAAAGGACCAGCTTTCCTTTTTTTTTATTTTTTTTTTTCAAGCGACTGCAGTTTTTTTAAGAAATTATGCTGAAAATAAATAGCCACCATCCACCTTCAGCAAAGCTGACAGATCTTCATATGATCAACAGCTGCTGCCTTTAATGAGCTGAAAAGAAATGTGAGAGCCAGGCAGGAGGGAGGTTTGGAGCTGTGCACAAAAGCCATGGGGTGCCCATGGGGCTCTCACAGTGCCCTTCTGGGGTGACCCTGCATTTGGGTCACGAGTGGGTGTGTCACTGCTGGCTTTCACAGAGGCCCTGCTGGGAACGAGGGGCCTCTGCCACGGCCATCCTTCACTTTTGGCAGATGGCTCTGTATGGAACCTACTCTGGAGAGCTCTCCAAGCAGTCTGGAGCTGGGCTGGGAAGAGGCTCTGCCCTTCTTGGATCAGGACAGTGGAGGGGCAGCTTTGGGCATTGCTCAGCGCCTCTGTGGCCATGACCCCTTGTCTTGAGTTGAAGACAGGTATCTGCTGGGAAAGGCAGAACCCTCCCTCAGAAACGCCCCTCTCTCCGAATTACTGAAATTAAGCGGCCTTCAGGCAAGATATGGGGAGGAAAAACAGTCCTTTACTAATGAGTATAACAAGATACAAATTAACAATAACTACGGTATTAACAACAACAACTACTACAAAGAATAAAAGAAAAAACGGTCAGGGACACCCCCACCCCGCGGCAAAGCCGGCAAGAGGGATGGGGAAAGCCTTGCTTCACAAACCCCGTAGGCAGTCTGTAGTTGTAGATGGCTCCAACGGGCTCCTCTGAGGAGAGGGGAAGAAGCTCCAAGATGGAACTCAGGAGTTCTGGTGCAGGGATGGATCAGATGGGTCCCAGCGGGGCAAGCAGAAGCAGCAGCAGCAGGAAAAAAAAACGGCCTGCTCTTTTCCAAGCAACCACAGCTCTGAGCGTCTTCCCTCCTCCAAAAAACCAACCCGGCGAAAACCCTTCTTCTCTTTCCTCCCCCTTCCGGCCCGGCAAGCCTTTGTCGTGCAAATCACTTAAGCATCGGCCATCAGGTTCCCCCACAACAAATGGGACAAAAAATTCCATAACTAAAGAGGACGAAAAAGAAAAGAAAAAAACAACACCCCAACCCCCCACACCCCTCCTGTGCTGCATGGCCTGGTCCAGTCCTGACGCTCAGCCAGGACAGTGGCTTTGGGGTGCAGGGCAAGAAGGAAATGTATTTATGCAGGTTCTACCAGAGAGTGGCTCTGTGGGAGGGGGTGTCTGAGTCCCCCTGTGCTCAGTGGGGCAATCCAGAGCTGCATTGCTCCCACTGAATGCAGGTTCTACTCCAGGCCTCTCCTGCCACCTGACTGACTGACTGACTGACCTTGCTGACCTGACTCACCCCTGTCTGGCACTGCAGGTCACAATCTCCGTCTTGGTTTGGGGGGTGTGATAAGATCAAGGATATCCCCAAGTAGCCAAAAGCAAAGGAGTAGCAGGAGGAAGAAGAAGAGGCCTGGAGTTTTGGCCATAAGAAGGTGGGAGCAGAGGCAGGAGGTGCGCCAGCAACCTGGGCTAGGGGAGAGAAACACCCTGCAGAGGACCTTGATGGACTGTTAGAGTTTGGAAGGTCTGGGGAGAAAGATTAGGTAGCAGCATAAAGAGTGAAAAACATCTCTCCTTTGGGAAAGACCAGACACTTCATTCTGGGAGAAGGCAAGTTGACACTGAAGGGGGAGAGGAGAAGGTGCTGCTGGAGAGGATGGGGAGATCGGAGCACATGTGGAGGCAGAAGGTGGAAATCTGCAGGAGGAGTCAGGGTGAAGGAGGAGGTTCCCTGCAAGGGAGCACTGAGAACTTGTGAGAGCAAATGAGGTGCAGGGAACACCTCTGAGTGTCTCTCTGCTGTACTCCCTCAGCTGCTCTTTACATTTGCCTTTGATGAGTACTTTTTTATGAATAAGAACAGGGCCTGAAGTTGTACTACCAAGGAAGAGGGAAAAAAAGTGTGTTAACAAGTTTCCATCTCCAGAGGAGAGGTTCACACCTCGTCAGCTGGGACAGGAAGGAATCAATGTGTCCTGAGGATACGGGTCTGCACATTCAGCCTTGGATGTGAGGTGACTCCCTTCTGGGAGCCAGGTCTGTGGGACTGGTTTCTTCGATATATTGTATTTATTATCATCTCTTCCATGATTTCCCTACAGGAGCCAGGCTGAAGAGGCACAGGTAGCAGCTCTGGGGTCCCAGCAGGAGCAGGAGAACATGGATGGTGCCTCCAGAGCCAGATCCTAGCCCCTGGATTGTCGCCACTTTCAGCACTGCTGCTGGAAATTTACAGCTCTTCATTCCTGTGAGCCAGGAGTCTGATAAATAAATCAGTAGAGATGGGCAAGGAATAAATTAGCTGTTGGCTCTGAGAAGCTGTGGAGGTCGAGAGGGGGACATCTCCTCACCTTCCTGGGCTTGGCCAGCCCAGGGCTGCCTCCCCCAGTGTCCCCAGCACTGGGATGCGCACAGGGACTCCCCTGCATCAATCACTGAGCTCAAGCCCAGCATGTAGAAGAGAGAAAACATCAAAAGGACACTTTGACACATACTTAACATTTTATGTATTTTGTATAAAATAGAAAAAAGGAGTGTTTTAAAATATTCATCTCCTGGGAAGACAGCCGGGTGGATAAAAGGCTCCCCGTCTGCAGGGAAAGTGGGGGAGATGAGGCTGATGTCAGTGTTCTTTGGCTGGTGAAGGAGAGAGCAAGAGATTCCTGAGAGTGCCCAGGGTGTCTTGCAGGTGCTGAGGGTGAGTGAAATGGGGAAGAGGCCCCAGGCTCTCCCTACCAAAGCCAGGCATGTTTAGTAACCCGGAGGTGCCAGTGCCACCTCTCAGGATTCAGTCACAAATCTTGTGGGTGAGATTCTTGTCAGGGTGACTGGGCCTGGAGCCCTGCTGGGAATTGTGGTTCTCAGGCTGGATTTCACAGAGGAACATTTAAAGCCTCTGGCCTTGGAGAGGTTTGGAATTGTTGTCACAGCACAACTCAAAGGCTTGGATATGGGGGGGATAAACAATTGGGGGTTTTGGGTCTGTTTGTTTGTTTGTTTGCTATATTTTTAGTGTTCTGTTGCAAAGCCAGGCCCCAAACTCAGGGAAGGGGGAAGGACTGAATGTTTGATTTTTCATACTGGGTCCAGTGGTGCAGATGCGCAGAGGCTGGAGGGACTGCACCGCAGATCCCCTGAAAGAGCACAGCTGAGAGCAGGTGTATGAGATATGGGATATGGGAAATGGGATATGGGATATGGGACATGAGATCACCCCCATGCATCGGCCTGAAACTCTTCTTCCTCCATCGGCAGCAACACCTGGCACACAGCAGAGCAGGACAAAACCTATTCATAACCCCCAAATTCTTTCTCTCGTTCTACCCTTTAATATCCACCTCTGATCTCACAGGTCATCCAGTTCCTCCTGGGTTATGTATATCTATCTTTCTATCTATCTGTCTGTCTGTCTGTCTGTCTCTATTTCCATACCTATTTCTGTATCTCTCAGCTGTCTATATCTGTGTATCTGCAGAGCTTGCTGTACTCCGTTCCAGAGCAGACACGAAGGTTTTCCCTCTGCATTCTGCTTCCTTCTCTCAAAGGGCCAAACAGGGCCCTGGGCTGTGAGAGATGTTGAGCTGTAAAGGTCTGGATTAGCTTTTCTTTTCCCTGTTCTCCCATTTAGTCCTAAATGTGTCCATGGATGCTAAAACTTCCTCTTCTTTGGCCAGAGTGCTTGCAGGATGAGCAGTGGTTCAAATGTGCCCACTCCTGTCCATAGACACATAGGGTGACCACACTCCTCCTTCTCTTGCTGATCAGGAACCCCAAATTCCCTTGCTGTCTTAAGTGACATCCCACTCCTTTCACGAGTGATGTCTGTCCATGGAGGGTCACACTGGGGACAAGGACAGAATCTGGGGCAGGTGCCAGAAGCTGGGACAGCTAAACCAGCTCCCTAGTTAGTCAGAAGAGTAACATCTCATTTTTCAAACCATTCCCATTTCCACTCCCTATCTTGTTTTCCATGAAAGATGTGAAAGCAGTAATAGAAAACTACCCACGGAGCATTCTTGTTTTGACAAAAGATCAATTTTCCATTGAGCAGATATTTTAAACCAATATTTCTGTCTGCTGTATGAGGGATCAGTCACACTGCGGGGAGGGAGTGGTGTGCCATGGCACAGTGACTGTCAGAGATGCTTGGGCTGGTGACAGAAAACATCTGCCCTGAACTCCCTGGGCAGCACCGTGTGAGCTCGGACAGGCTGCTCTTCTTTGTGTCCAGCCCTTTTCCTTAATGCTGGAGAAAGATGAGGTTAATATGGTTGATTCACCCAAGAGAGGTGCCCTGAGCAGGGTGGATGCTCTGGGACACCTTGGTTGGACTTGGTGATTTTAGAGGTCTTTTCCAGCCTTAATGATCCTGTGATTCTGTGGCTAAGGAATAGCATCGCCCCCCAGGTTTTGGTGAGTGCTGCCAGCTCAGTTAAATAAGGAGCATCCCCTCTCCGTGGCACCACACCCATGGGGCAGCAGCAGGGCTTGGCCATTCCCTCCTGGAGCAGCAGGGTTTGCCTGCTTGGCTTGTTCTTTTTATGTCTCTTGCTCCTATGCAGGAAGGATGCAATGGTTAAATGAACCCCGCAGGAGAGAGGAAATCACTCCTGTCCCAAGATCAGCTTGGACAGAGGCATTTCTTACCTGCGAGGCAGGAGCAAGAGCACAAAGAAGCCCCAAAAGGGCTGCAGGATAAACAGCCAGACATTCAGAGAGCCAGTATCTGGATTACCTGTGGATAAAACTTCCAGGAATGAAACTTCCCAGGACTGTGCACAGTCTGCTCTGGCTCAGGAAGCCTGAATTGGCTGAAAAGGAACCTGGAAAACTGGACCCACTTGCAAGGGCTCTGTAGGTGGGAGAGAGCTGTTAATGAGCCTTTTCATGTCTGTTCTATCTGGTCTAATTCTATTCTGTCACTTTGATTTTTCTTTCTGTGTAAAGTTAATGCGGGTTATAAATAATACCTGTCTCTAGAACTGACTGATCTTCTTTGGGGAGCTCATTTGGGGAAAAGGCAAGGCAGAGACACCTCAAAGCTATGTCTAAATTGGGGTCTTGTTACAACTGCACGGGGTGCATCACACATGGTCCAGTGTCTGTTTCCAGGCTGGGAATAAGAAAGGGTTGAGAAGGGATTTACAAAAGCACAGGAAACCTGTGCACTATGGGAGGTTAAAGGTCATTTTGCCTAATCTTATCTTTTAGAGGAGCCTGAGGTACAGCATGGGCTTTTCTTTCAGGCCTTGTGCGGGAGGTTTCTAACACAGTAAAGATTTTCCAGTTTCTTGGACAAGGGTAGGATATCGCTGAGGAAAAACAATTGAAATGAAATCAAAATGTAGAGGAGCTCTCAGAGAGTGGGACACTGGTGGCAGATGCTCTAAAAGCCTTTAGAAACCTCCTTCCAGCTAAAGCTGGTGCCCAGGTGAGTAGGTTCCCTCTAACTGCCATTCTTCACCAAACTGAACTCTGCAACGATGTGAGGAATCCATGAACCCACGAACCCAGCACCGGGGCAGCAGAGCTGCCAGGGATGTGTTCCTGTGAGGTGCTGCTCCACCTCAACCATCTTCATTACTGAACCTTGTCTCCCTTTTACTTCTAACCTTTTCCTGTCCAGACTCTGCCCAGTTTGGACACTGTGACAGCTGCAGGCTGAGCCACAGCTTGAGGCTCCACCCCAGCCAAGCACACAGAGCAGCTTTGGCCTGTGGAGTCACAGCCCATGGCCCCATTGAGCAAAATCTGAAAAGAAGCCTGAGGGTGAGGACGGCAGAAAAATAAATGAGAGGGAATCGCTCTGCAAAGTCTTGCTCTGTGCACTTACTGCATGGCTAGGTTTTTCATTCTGCAGAGGAAAGCTGGAGAGCAACTATCCACATGTTCATGGGATCGCATATCCATGGAATGGTTTGGGTGGGAGAGGCCTTAAATCCCATCCAATGCCACCCCTGCCATGGCAGGGACACCTCCCACTGTCCCAGCTGCTCCCAGCCCCAGTGTCCAGCCTGGCCTTGGGCACTGCCAGGGATCCAGGGGCAGCCACAGCTGCTCTGGGCACCCTGTGCCAGGGCCTGCCCACCCTCCCAGGGAGGAATTCCTTCTCCATATCTAATCCAAAACTAACCTCCTTCAGCTGTTGTCTCCTTTTCTGCTTCCATTGGCAGTTGAGGAGCACAAATCTTCTCAGTCCTCTGCTCCTCCCGTTGGCCATAAAAGTATTTTGCTTGATCAACCAGCTACTGCAAAGTCAGGGAAGGAGAGATCTAGACAGGAAAGAGGGCTGGCAGCCAGGGAAGTGCTCCTCTGCACCATTGGCTCGATGCTAACAGCTGGAGAGCAGGCACATGGGGAGTGCCCGTGGGAGCCTCCTCCTGTGGGAACTGGTGTGCACATGGGCTGCTGTCTGAGGGGCTGGTGTAGATGGGGCTAGTGCTGATTGAGAGCATTAATGAAGCTCATGGGGGTGGTTCCCTGCAGGTTGGCCAAAGCAGGCTGCTGGAATGGAGCCGGCTGGACGGGCTGGGGAGGGCAGGAGCCCCCAGGCAGGAGCCTTGTGCAGCCTAAAATCCAGGGTTTGTGCAGGGGGTGCAGCACATGGCTGGACTGCAAATGTTGGCAGAGCGTGTCAAAACAGGGCCCTGGTCTCACTGTTGATAGGACCAGGAGTACCCAGAGAAGGGGGAGATCCTGGAGGGGTGACCCTGGAGAATTCCATCTGAGTGAAGAAACAGTTTGCTTTTCAACCTGGAGGCCTCAGTGCCTGGGCACACCATGAGGGCCAGGATTTGGAGTTTAACTTGACAAGACACACACTAAGTCCTTGATGTTTAATCATCTGCTAAATTATCCTGTGGGTTTCCACAGAATGACAGAATAGTTAGAGTTGGAAAAGCCCTCTAAGATCACCAAGTTCATGTCAACCCAGCACCATCACAGTGTTCACCACTAAACTGTGTCCCCAGGTGCCACATCCACATGGCTTTTGAATGCTTCCAGGGATGGTGACTCCCCACTGCCCTGGAGAGCCTGTGATAATACTTGCCAACCATTTCAAAGAATAAAACTTCTTTACTATACAATCTAAACCTCTCCTGGTGCGACTTGAGGCCATATAATCTTGTCCTGTCACTTGCCGGGGAGAAGGGATTGATGCCCACCTCACTTTTGGGGTAACCAGCCATACATGGGGTTAGCAGTCATTGGGACAGGACCATCCCCAGTGCTTGCTCAATCAGCTGATGGAAAAATAAAACTAAAGCTGAGAATGTTGTTCCTGAAGAGTTAAAAATTTGCTGAGAGCAGCAATTACATCCCAACGGTGTCACCTGAGCTTCTCAGGTCTGAGTTAAACCTGGAGGTGTGCAGGGGAGCCCTGGGAGTGAGGTGGGCACTGGTGGAGTAGAGCAGAGCAGAGTCAGGCAGGGGATCAAATCCCCTCGGCAAGGAGCAGTGGAGGCCACGAGCTTGGGGCAGATGTGGGGTGTGTGATGGTGTGGAGGGGAATGGGGACAGCTCTGCCATGCCATGGGTCTCATACTGTGAGCTGGCTCTGGGTTAGACCCCACTTCAAACTTGTGGACTCAAGTATCCCAGCAGGTTCTCCTCTGCCCTCCCAGCACTGCAGCATTTCTAGAGAAAGTGCAGTGAGCCAGTAGAACCTCTTGGAAAATCCACATAATGCCCTCAGTGCCCTCAGGCTCTGCTCTGAGCAGCTGAAGGAGTTCAGTGGTCTCTGCCTCCTTGCTGTGGCACTGAGAATGCTCCCCGTGTCCTCACTGTGCTGCCCTGTAGCTCTCTGGAATTACTCAGAGTTTATTTGCAGCTTCCCTTGCAGTGTTGGACAAGGGCTGTCTCTGCTGCCCTGGCGTTCCTGAGCTCCCAAGGACCTGCTGGCTGAGGACTTGGTTCCTTCGCTGCACTCATATCAGGCTGGGAAGCTTTAATTTCCTGCCCTGCAGTTCTTTCAGCCTCTTCCCTTCCTTGCTTGGTTGCCTTTCCTTCCTCTTGGCTGTCTCCTGAGTTGGATGAGTTTTCTTCCCAAACTGTCCTCACTTTTATTTATGGGGCAAGTTGCATTTTATTATTTCCTGCACACACTTCAGAGCTTTCTCCTGCAGTTATCTTTCCTCTCTGGGGTTCCTCGCTTCCTTCTGTTCAGCATCATCCACAGGGCTCTATCCTTGCAGCCCTGCTTCAGCTCATTTCCAAACACTTTTCTGTCTCCCTGTCTGTGTCTGAAGTCTGGACCACCTGGAGGCTCTCAGCAGGTGCCCTGATTTACTGCCTCAGACCTTTTCACTATTTAAATCCATACAGAGCAGCGGCTCCTATTCTTAGCTCTGACCTGTGCTCCTTTATCCAGCCCTGCCACAAAAGTGGCTTGTGGTTGCATTTTATTTTTTCCCCTCTGTTTTTTATTTATTTATTTATACATTTTAAAAATTATTTTTCCGTGTGGGCTGAAAGAAGAACCGCTGTTCCCATTGAATTCTCACTCTGACCATAAAGAGATCCTGGCTAGAAGGATGCCCAAACACTTCTGGCTTTTTGGATTTGAAGACTTTGACAGATTCCCCTTTCTACATTTTTCTTAAATCTGTAAAGCAAAAATGCTCTGCTCTGCTGACTCCTGAGCATGTGGGGAGTGTGTCTTGCCCACCTCCTGCCTGTCAGAATTCCTGTTTCATCCCCTGACCCTTCACTGAAGGGCAGTTCCCAGCTCCCAGCCGGCTCTTCAGACTGACAGGAGAGAGAAGAGAATGAAGTGTGAGGATGCCAGGACTGCCCGCTGGGACCAGTGAACGTTTGGGACCCCTTGGCAGCTCCGGGCCTGTGCTCCCTTGCCATAGTGGCGGAATTCTAACTGGGAAAGGAGCTTTTAAAGCAAACTTCCCATCACTGAATTTCCCTCCCTTGAAGAGGACTATGGACCATGGGATTCCTCTTGGGCAGCAGCAAAGTGGCAAATTTGGGAGCACATTTCTCCTGCTCCAGCCCAAGGACTGGGTTAGAGCTGGGTTCAGTTAACCCTGTGTGACTCCTGTGGCTCTGCGTCTCCATCACCATCAACTCATCAACTCCGCTCCCTGAAGGGGACAGAACAGCTCAAGCCCTTCCAAACCCCCTCCAGAGCCATTAATAATAACAATAATAACAACAACAACAACAATAACAACAACAACAACAATAACAATAATAATAATAATAATAATAATAATAATAATAATAATAATGGATTTAGCAACAAGATAGAAGGATATGGGTTACTTCTCACTGAGACTGAAATGTCTCAGCTCCAGACTGGTGCTTCAAACAGAAAGATCATATTTTTTTGGCTATAAATGCTTCTTAATGGAAAAATAATGTTTTTTTCCAGCATCTTTCTTCCCCCTCCCATTCTCTCTTCTCTCCCCATCCCTTCCCCCTCAGTTCCCAATACTATTTTACAATATCATCACCGAACATCCTAAGTTGGAAGGAACCCACAAAGACCATCCAGTCCAGCTCCTGGCCTAATATGAGCTCCTTTTTCAGCAGTAGGTTTAAAACCAAAATTCTGGTATAGATTCTTTGATATTCTTTATTTTTATTCAATTTTTAATAACCTTTTTTTTATTAAGTCTTTAAACTTATGTGGTTTAATTTTTTTCCTCCCTTTCCAGCCTGTTTCCTAATGACAGGACATTTCTTTTATCAGCCTTTTCCCAAACTGTCTATCTGCGCATTTTTCTGCTATTTACTTATCACTCCCTCCTACTCTGACACACCTCCTTCAAAACCCCTGCCCTTTTCAAGCTGTTTTACTGATTTCAAAGCATTTTGAGGTAGGACAGGATCTGAAAGTTCAGTTCTTGATTAAAAAGCTGCAGCGACACTCAATTATTGCTCCCTCCTTTGTCCTCTAGGCTGGGTTCCTGCATGGATAGCTTTGGGAAGGGTCATGGCTCTGCAGGGATTTAGAAGCTCTGTCAGAAGAGAAATGTGATGAGAACATGAGGAAGATCCAGTGACATGCAGCTAAGGAGGGATTAGGATCTAGCTATAAAGACAGATTTTAGTTCTGATGTTTACTGAACAACTTTTTGCTTCCTGCCCTTGTATTTGTGCTGAAAAGGGAAGCAGGTGAGCCCTAAATTTTTTTCTCCTCCATGAAAGTACATGGAAGTGAGTCCTGAACAAAATGATGGGGAGAAAAGTTTATTCCTTCTAATTGGTCAGTAAAAGGCATTTAATTTGATTTTTCTCTCTAATCCAAAAATGTGCTATTTGTAAAATTGATACAATGCAGAATATAAAACCTCACAGATCCAGCACTTGTCCTAAATTCAATCCAAGTTTTAATCATCTTTTCATTGTATTATAAAAATTCCAGATATTAGCAATCCATTGATTCATTCTAATTAGAAGGAGCATTTGCATTATGCATTTTCTCCATTTCCTAGGTGAATAAGAAACCAACCCTTAGAACAAAACACTATTATTGAGTAATATATTCCATGGTCAGAAAGGAGGCAAAGTATCCTGAGACAAAACCAGATAATTCTTTAAATGGCAAAAGGAACAATTTCACAGCCAAAATATCGCCCTGGCTGGATTTCCACTGCAGGAATGATTTTATCTCTTGATCCTGAAAACCTCTTTCAAAGAAGAAAAAAATCCCTCCCCAAAAAACCAAACAACAATAACAACAATAACAACAAAAAAACCAAACAAGAAAACCCCACCAGCCAAAACCAAACCAAAACAAAAAACCCGACACCCCAAAACCCAAAACAAACAAACAAAAACCCCCAAAACAAAACAAAACAAAACAAAACAAAACAAAACAAAACACTCCAAAACAATAACAACAACCACCAAAAAAGACCCCGAAACCATCCAACCAACCAAACCAACAAAAAGCCTCCCAAAAAAAACAACCTCAAAACATGTAGGGACATATTTCAACCATACATTATTCCCAATTCTCAGATACTTCTCAGATTCAGGATGATTTTGAATAACGACTCACCCATGGGTACATCTTGATTGATTTAAATTACATCCTATCCACTTATTTTAAATATATTTGCAACCACAGGGGATTTTTTTTCCCCAACATGAAATTTTGGCCAGTTCAGCTTTTAAAACCACTGGGGATTTTAGGGAAGTGAGGCAGAAAGAGTTTAAACATTAAAGCTCCTATTTCAGGGAACTGGTGGGTGCTCTGGGTTTGGAAGGGGAGAACAGGAGCCCTCTGGAGCAAGAATTACAGTTCAGGCATGGAGGGAGTGTCCACCTGTCCCAGGTGGGACAAAATGAAATGGGTGAATCATGTTCCTCTGTACTTACCCATGAAAAAGCTTCTGCTCACAGATTGATTCCTTGGCCCTGCTTGGGTCGGTACAATGCACTGACCCCACACCAGTCCTGAGCTCCTCAGCCTCCCGCTGCCCTCCATCCCACCCTGGCAGAGTGGGCTGGAGTGGGAAGAGGGAGCTTGGATGCACCCTGGAGCTGGGGAGAGGCTGAAGCTGGGTCACCTCCCTCCTGCCCTCCCTGTCCCTAGCTGGCTCCTGGTCCCACTATTGGACGAGCAAGGTCAGCTGTGTCTGTGGCTGCCTTTTGTCACCGTGTCTGGGTGTGGCACTGCCACCCCTGGTGGGACTGGGGCATCCTGGAAACAAACAGGCCACATGAAATGGGCGGAAGAAGCACAGCCATGATGGACTTCTGTGCTTGTAGTTGGACTTGATGATCTTGGAGATCTTTTCCAACCTTAATAATTCTATTATTCTGTGAGATTTCAGTTCCTCTTCAGAACTCCACTGGAGGAACCTCAGCTCCTGGTCATTTCTCTTAGGCTTGTCTGAAAACACCTCTACTGCCCCAAATCAGAGAACCACAGAATATCCTGGGCTGGAAGGGACCCCCAGGAATTACCCAACCCAGCCCCTGTCCCTGCCCAGACCCCCCAACAACCCCACCCTGTCCATCCCTGGCAGCGCTGCCCAAAGGCTCCTGGAGCTCTGGCAGCCTCGGGGCCGTGCCCATTCCCTGGGGAGCCTGGGCAGTGCCAGCAGCCTCTGGGGGAAGAACCTTTCCCTGCTCTCCAGCCTGAGCCTGCCTGGCCCAGCTCCAGCCGTGCCCTGGGCGCTGTTCCTGTCCCAGGGAGGAGGGACACCATGAGCTGCTCCAGAGCCAGGCTGGACCTGTGCTATCAGTCAGCCTTGGCTGCCCTGAGCAGGCCAGGGCTGAGCATTCCCTGCCTTTCCCAAAGAGAAGAATCATCTGCATCAAATTCCATCTCTCGGCTGCAGGTTTTTGTGACACCTCCTGTCTTTGAGACCTCTCCCGCTTTCCCAACGTGCCTGGAGATCACTCAGGCAGAGGGGCTGGCAGAGGAGTCCGTGTGATCCTGGCAGTCTTTGTTCTTCATGAACTCAGGCTAAAAATGAGTTTTCCTCAGTGCAAGCAAGTTCATATTATTTCCAAGTGTTCTTTGATGATCAAATGTTTTCTTATTTTATGAAGTTTTATACTCCCTTCCCAAAATAAAGGATTTCCTATTGGAATCAGCAAGGTTACTATTTCTGACAGCCTCTGCCATAACCTAACTGTTTGTTCTCAGTCTGGCATCTCAGATTTGACCAGACTTATCGCTGCACAAGGCAGAAGGTGCTTAGGATCCTTAGTGGCCAAATCTGCCACAGAATCACAGAATCTCTCAGGCTGAAGCCACATTTGAAGGTGCTCGAATCGAAGCCCTGCTCGAGTAGGTTTCCCTGAGCAGCTTGCCCAGGACTGTCAGGTTTTGGGAATCTGCAGGTTGGAGAGTCCACAGCCTCTCTGGGCAACCCATGCTTGACCTTCTTCACAATGAAAGAAAAAGTCTTTTAATCAACTTAATGGACTTTTGCTGAACTTGTTCCAATAAATTCATATTTTTCTTGTTCTGGGGGATACGGAATTGGGCTCAGAACTCCAAATGTGGCCTCTCCAGTGTTCACCAGAGGGAAGGATGACCTCCCCTGAGCTGCTGGCCATGCTCTGTCCAACACAGCCCAACACAGCTGGCCTCCAGTACTGTGAGGGTGCATCCCCAGCTCACACGGAGCCAGACATGCACTAGAGTCCCACAGCCCTTCTGTGCAGAGATGGCTGGTCCCCAGCCTGTGCTGCTGCCTGGAGTTATTCCTCCCCAGGGGCAGGGGTTTTTGTCCACCGTGAGATTCCTTCATGCAATTTCTCTCTGCTCAATTCTCCGGGCTGCTGAAGACCCTTGAATGGCCCACAAGCATCCCCACCACCATCTGGGGTGTCATCCCAGACTGGCTGGCTGATGGGGCACCCTGTCCCAGGCCATTAATGAAGTTATTAACTAGAATTGACAAGAGCAGTGACCAGGGTGCACCTTTAGTTATTTACCCCCAATGGGACCTTGTGCTGCTGACAGCAACGCTCTGTGTCCTGTTCCTGAGCAGACGAGACACTGGTATAAATTCCATATTGGTTCTGAATCAGTCTCTTCTTCCAGGGAACAAGCAACAGGATGAGAGGAAAAAGCCTCGAGTTGCAGTAGGAGAGGTTTAGACTGGATATCAGGGAAATTTTTTTCACAGAAACAGTTGTAAAGCATTGGCACAGGCTTCCTAGGGCAGGGGGGGAGTCCCTGTCCCTGAAGGTGTTCAAAAAATGTGTGGATGTGGCACTTGGGGACATGGGTTTGTGGTGAATGTGGTGGTGCTGGGTTGTTGGTTGGACTTGATGAACTTAAAAGTATTTTCCAACATTAACCACCCCATGATTCTGTGATTTAAATTCTCATTTTTTATCCTGTTTTATATTTTATCCATTTTCTGGTCATACTTCAGGAATTCCAGTCCATTAGTCTATTTTACCTCTTTAACCTAAAAAAAATGGAAAAGAAGTGTGACAAGGAACCAGTTAAAGCAGGGTGATACAGTGAATCCAGCAGGATGAGCTGCTCCTGCTCCTTTGGGCACAGATCACTGCTGGAGAACAGCGCTGGGCTCTGCCACTCAGCAGCTCCTGCCAGGAGATGTCAGAGTTGGCAGCTGTTTGACACCTTGGGCATTTCCTGACGCCTGGATAAGAATTTATAGGAATTTGACTGAGTGCAGGATGCAGCCTGGCATTAAACCTCCCCGAAGAATGAGGTTAGCTGACAATTACTGCTCCGTAAGCAAGTCAACAAAAGACTCACTTTCTGTCCAGAGAGACTAATTATAAAATGAAAGCCAAGAGGGAAAACAAGCATTCAGGGTGGATAAAAAGGAAATTGTTTGGGGAAAAATAATCCACAATGCCTCAGCATATAGGCTTCCTAATATTGGCTTGATAACTGATGTTTAATTTGTTAGAGAGTATGAGGGACATCTCTCTTGTGGGTCTGACCTTCCGCTTGCTCTTTTAAAAAGATGTTTCAAAAGTTGAAATTTAATATTTCTTTAAGAAACATGATATCTAATCAAAATCTATAGGTTTTTAGCCACATAATGTTGTAGGACATGGAAGTGTTTCAGTAGTTATTAGTCTTTGACTCTCATGTGTCTTTCTCTTCTGTGGAAAGGCTTTCTTGAAAAAAACTCTGCTTGAATTTCTCAAGGTCTTGCTTCCCCAGGCTTGGAGCATTTCACCTTTAAGTTGGTTAGCACAATTTACATGAAATAAGAAGGCTTAAATTTAGATCATTTGGTTTCACCAGATAATAGGTGGGACCTCTCAACATTTAACTGGATAGCCTTGCGCATTTAGTGTAAAGAGGAGCAGATATTTATTCTCACTGAGGGTTCCCAGCTGTTTCCTCCACCCTGTACCTTACAGATTGGTCCCCAGTATGGGTGACACTGAGCCCCCAGGATTTCTCCTCCCAGAGCCATGGGTGCCTTCATGCATGAGGAAGCATTGTCCAAAGGCCGAGGTGAGGTGCAGGAGGGACCCGCTCTGTTCCAGGTCCTGCCAATGTCACCTGAGGGTAGGAGCAGCCACTGTGCCCTTTTCAATGGGCTGGCACCCAGCAGGAGTGTTCTTCCGACATTGGTGGGACAGATGTCCCTCCTGGACAGGAGGACTTGGACTGCTTTCCCTTGGCGAGACCTCTGGGCCATGACTTCTCTACAGTCAGATCCATCTCCAGCAGCACAACTGAAGCTTCTTTCTGAGTGTGATGCTTTACTGAAGCCCAAGGGCCCCGTCCTGCTCTCACCTGTGTGTGGGAGATGAGTCATGAGGAGGTGGCTGGGCCCCTGTACCGTGGCTGAGAGGAGGAGCAGAGCCTACTTACCCTGCAGCTTAACCATGCCATTTCTCTGGGATTGGTTTTTGTTTTGTTTTGGTTTGCTCATAGGTGCACAACCATCTGCCCCTCTACTACAGAGCTGTCTGCCATCTGTCCTCGCAAAATAAAATAACTGTAAACTCCAAATGCTCATGAGCTGCAGAGTTAACAGCTGAGATGTTCCTGAGCCTGTGGAACAGGAGGCAGCAGAGCCATCATCTGCTCCAGCAGCTTTCACTGAGGGGTTTGTGTCTAACCCGGGGTGTTTGGGCACATTGGGCCGAGGCAAAGTTTAAAGAATGGAACAGGCAGAGCTGCAGCTTTGGGCTGTGCTCATGGCACAATCTCTGCCTGGAGAGAGCTCTGCTGCCCTCAGGGAAGGGCCACTGGGGCTTCAGTGACAGGGAGCTGCTGCAGGTGTTGCTAGTACCCAGGAGTTGGTGCTCAGACAGAAAGGACCACAGAATCATGGAATTATTTAGGTTAGAAAAGCCAGCCCAGACCATCCAGTCCAAGCTGTGCTTGATCCCCACCCTGTCACCAGCCCAGAGCACTGAATGCCCCATCCAGGCCTTCCTGGGACACCTCCAGGGATGGGGACTCCAAACCTCCCTGGGCAACCCCTGCCAAGGCCTGGCCACCCTTTCTGTGGAGAAATTCCTCCTCATGTCCACCCTGAGCCTCCCCTGGCCCAGCCTGAGGCCGTTCCCTTTCCCCTGTTCCCTGGAGCACAGCCCGACCCCCCCGGCTGTCCCCTCCTGGCAGGGAGTTGTGCAGAGCCACAAGGTCCCCCCTGAGCCTCCTTTTCTCCAGGCTGAGCCCCTTCCCAGCTCCCTCAGCCTCTCCTGGGGCTCCAGCCCCTGCCCAGCTCCGTTCCCTGCCCTGCACACGCTCCAGCCCCTCCAGGTCTCTCTTGTCAGGAGGGGCCCAGAGCTGCCCCAGCCCTGGAGGTGCCCCAGCAGTGCCAGCACAGGGACGGGCACTGCCCTGCTCCTGCTGCCACCCCAGCGCTGGCACAGCCCAGGTGCCTTTGGCCTCTTGGCCTCTTGGCCTCTGGGCACACCTGGGCACACCTGGGCACACCCGGGATCGTGTCCAGCCACTGGCACCAGCACCTCCAGGGTCTTTCCTGCTGGGCAGCTTTCTAGAAAGATGGATTTGGGGTAACAAACAAGTCCATGTCCAAGTGCTGTACTCCTGCTTGGACAGTGCTGCAGGTGACCATGGCCATACACAAGCAGAGGGGCTCTCACTGGAGGGCTGAAGTCCCTGGCAAAGTCCTCTTCCTCCCGAGGTTTTCCTTCTCCTTGGTGTTCTCTCATGCCACAGGACACAACACAGACATGCCACAGGAGAAGCTGTGCCACAGCTGCTCTCAGTGCTGGGAGCGCTGTTGGAAGGAGCCTCCTGCACCCTCGGACTATGGAGCTCTGGATTGAGCTGAAGAGGTGGCTAGAAAGAGGAAAAGAACAATCCCCAGCAACCCAAAGGTCCAAGCTCCAGGGAGAGAAGCTGGACCTCACCCAGTGGTCCTGCTGGGTGATCATTCTATCCTAGGCTGTGCTGCAGAAGAGCACCAGGACAACCCCACGGGGTGTGGGAAAGCCTGTGATGGTCACTGGGAGCTGCTGCTGAGGGAACTCTGACCCCCTGGAATATAAACCACAAAGTTGCAAGGACAATTGACTCAACAGGCAAAGCAGTTTCTTCCCATCACATTTTCTCTCTGACAGCTCCCTTCTTTTTGTTTTACCTTCAAATCAGCACAGGGAACACCTGGACAATATGTGTGCCTTCATTTTGTGTGGCACAAGGGGTGGCATGAGGCTTCTGGCCCCACTTTGAGAGTGACTCGTGACTCTACTCAGGGCAAACTCTGTAGGGAAAGCAGTCCATGAGGAGCTTCCCTGTGCAGGGACTTCTAATCTAAAAGTTTCAAAATGCTGAACCAAAATATGCTAATTTACCCAAGAATTTTAATGAGAGGTAAAACAAAAACTCTTAAGGCAGAGAGAATTGGGATTATTCAGCCTGGATAATAGGGAGAGCTCAGAGCCCCTTGCAGGGCCTGAAGGGGCTCCAGGAGAGCTGGAGAGGGACTGGGGACAAGGGATGGAGGGACAGGACACAGGGAATGGCTTCCAGTGCCAGAGGGCAGGGCTGGATGGGATATTGGGCAGGAATTGTTCCCTGGCAGGGTGGGCAGGCCCTGGCACAGGGTGCCCAGAGCAGCTGTGGCTGCCCCTGGATCCCTGGCAGTGCCCAAGGCCAGGCTGGACACTGGGGCTGGGAGCAGCTGGGACAGTGGGAGGTGTCCCTGCCCATGACAAGGGGTGGAGTGGATGGGCTATAATGTCCCTTCCCACCCAAACAATTCCATGGTTCTGTGCTTCCATTGCTCAGACATCCACTCCCTGCAATCACCAGCCATCCCTCGGGCTGGGAGTCTCCTATGACGACTCACACAGGACTGGGATTTTTTCCGGTTTTTCTCCATTTCCTGTTTGTGGGCAAGGGGCAGCCAGCAGCAGGTCCTGTCCTGCTCCCCAGAGCCCCCCAGGGCAGCAGGGGCTCTGCGTGCACCACAGCATTTTCAGAAATGAAAAACTGGCCCTAAAGGCCCTCAGCTGCCCGTGGGAGTATGAGTTTGGAATACAGGTGAGAGCTCTGTGGGCCTAAAATGCTCAGGGCAAACTCCTGCTTTAATTTCGCTACATCAAGGACTCCTTTTCACTTCCTTTCACTCCCAAGGTTTTTAATAGCTCTGGCCTTGATCTCTTCACCAGCATATGAATGACAGCTGCAGGAGAACTATAACATTTTAACTGACATTTGTGTTTAGAAGCTCATCTATAATTAGAGACAAGTGAATCATCTGCACAAAATAATTAATTCAGGCCATGCTGCATCTCTTTCTCTCTGTGAATTTTCCAGGAACAGGTTGCTGCACCCTCAGACCCACTCTCCATTCAGAGCTGGGGGTTTCCTCAGGCAGATTTCCCTTGCTCTGCTGCCTCAGCACCAGCTGGGGTTGCCCTGTGTGCAGGCCCTTGCCACAGGGACGTGCTGCCATTCCCAGCCCTGGGCAGGGGAAGGGGCCATGGCACGGATCTGAATTCCATAGTTGAGTGCAGGAGCTGTGCTTTGAAGAGGCTGCGCTGAAGCAGAGTGTGGAGGGCTGGTGCTGAGAGAGCCGAGGGGTGGACCGGCCTCTCTGGGCTGTTTGGCTTCACACCTGCTTGGACCATGCTGAGTCCCTCTGAAATCAGAATCCTGGTGATCAGAATCCACCTCCTTCATTACTGCGGACATGAGTGATGTGCAGCCCCACAGCTCTGCTCACCACCATCTCCCCACCTGCTGCCTGGAGAAAAGGAGGCTCAGGGGAATGTTCAAAACTCCCTGACAGGAGAGGGCAGCCAGGGGTGTCAAGCTCTGCTCCCAGGGAACAGGGACAGCAGGGGAGGGAATGGTCTCAGGCTGGGCCAGGGGAGGTCAGGTTGGATATCTGGGAAAATTTCTCCCTGGAGAGGGTGGTGAGGCCTTGGCAGGGGCTGCCCAGGGAGGTTTGGAGTCACCGTCCCTGGAGGTGCCCAAGGACCACGTGCATGTGGTACTCGGTGCTCTGATTGAGTTGACCAGATGTTCAATCCCAGGCTGGAATCAATGGTCTGGGAAGCCTTTTCCAGCTTTACTGAGACTGTGATTCATGCACTGTGACTTGGGGTTTCCCCAAGGACCTTAACTTGCTGGGTGGTGCTGCTGTGGGCCTTGCCTGGGCTGCAGTGCCTGGGATGGACCATCCAGATTCCTGAAAGCCCTGCACAACTTGGTGGTCCAAGCAGCTCTGGTGTGGACCCCCTTTCAGGCTGCAGAACTGGTGAAATGAGTGGTGACCAGTCCCGATGGAGAGATGGGAGCTGGTTCCTGAGGACCTGTGTGGGCCAGGCCTGTGCCCTGCACCCAGCACAGAGTGGAGGGACAGAGCCAGCTGTTGGTAAATTTCACAAAGAATACCTCTTTCTTATCTAGACTTCAGTACTTTATATTTACATTTCTCGGCTCCCTAACATTTCAGTTTTAAGTCCTTTTTTTGCTGTTTTGCAGTGAAGTTCATTTCTTCACAAGAACCTGACACAAAGTCCAGTGAAGCCAAATGTGCCCTGAGTTATTCTTATGTCTTTAACAATCTTAATACAGCTTTTTAACCAGGTCCTGTGGTTTTCATCTGGGACTATCAATAAGCTCTTTCAATTTTTATGAACTTGCTATTAGTGGCCCAGACAATGAACCTGCAGTTTGTGCAGAGCTCTGGAGCCTCCTCTAATCCAGTCTCTCTGCTTCGCTTGCCTAGGCAATCAGCCGCATCCTGAGAGCTGGGAGGGGATGAACCTCATCTGCCAAATAGCTGAAATGACAGAAAAGGACAGAAGCTGCAAAGCAATTATTAATTGGTGAGGTTTTGATTGAAGTTCTCTCGTTTTGATCATCATTTGCTGTAATGAATGAGGCTCATAACACTGAGCATCGACACTCCTGCTCCGTCCCCATTGATCCCACATACACAGCAAAGTTGTTTACATCCCATCCCTGGAAATCGATGAGGAGATCACATCGCACAGTCTGAGTCCAACTGTGGCATTTGTATTGAGACGTAGCACAATGCCACCACCCCAGAGGGATCCATCCCCGGGACTCAGGAGACACCCCACTGTGGGATACACGGGTGTCTGTGTGGGTAAAAAATTAAAAGCAGCAGCTGCCACTTTGAAATCCTTGTCTACCAGCCAGTGAGGGGTTTGATAAGATTTTCTATTTAAATCTGCTGAAATGCTTTTCTAAATCCTTCTCCATCTTCTGTGTGAAGTTGCTGTAATTCATCCTATGGAGATTTTTTTACTGCACCATATGCTTTCCAACCAGAGCTGTTTTACACAGTTAACAAAACCAGAGGATAAAATTAAAGCAAGGTCTTACTGCACTGTTGTGTCATGGTGCTTTGCCAGCTGACAGCCAAGCTTGGAATCAGCTGTGGGCGGGCTGGTGCACGCACCACCCAAATTCAGAGCAGGGCCTGTGAGGAGCAGCTTTGCTGGGCTGGCATCACCCCGAGCTGTGGCACTGCCTGAGCTGAGATCCTGACCAGCAACAACTGGGAAAAACCGCTGCCTGAAGATGGGAACTTTGATGGATATTGGCTGTGGGAGTGGGGAGGCCCTGGCACAGGTGCCCAGAGCAGCTGTGGCTGCCCCTGGATCCCTGGCAGTGCCCAAGGCCAGGCTGGACACTGGGGCTGGGAGCAGCTGGGACAGTGGAAGGTGTCCCTGCCCATGGCAGGGGTGGGATGGATGAACTTGGAGGTCTGGCACTGCATGCATACGTTGCCTGGCACAGCCATGGTCCAACCTGCTGATCTCGCTTTTTGAAGGACAGTCGTCACTTCCCAGGTGCCTGTGGATTTTTCTGTCCATTCCACCATTTACTGTGTCCTTCAGGAGCAGTGTGGGAGCAGCTCTTCATTTCTTGTACCTCCCTGCCCATCTTCCCAATTTCTTCTGATCCCAGTTCAGAAATTTGTTCTATGTAAATCTGCTTGGAAAGGGTCATCACTACACTGTCAACATCTTTCTGTAAAGTTCTTTGCAAGGTTTCTAAAACAATCAAATTAGTTCCTGGATAATTTCTCAAATTCTGATGAAGTACCTCCACTCCATATATTGCTGGTTTGTGGATAACCAATTTTGAGGCTGCAAGAGGCACATGTTGGCTTTCTGCAGTGATCTCTGATTTGCTGAGCCACCTGTTGCTCCTTCAGTGGGAGTTCTTTATGTTGGCAATGAAGGATGTCTGACAGTTTCCTGAAGTTTTCTGACAGTTGGGATGAGCCCATGCTGAGTTGCATGTGGAGCAGTTTGGGACCTTCAGAATAAGTTTTAATTTGAACGAGAGAAGAAATATGTGTTTGTGTCTTCTGCAGATGCCTCATTCTGTTAGAGCACCTCACGCCAGGACAGCCCTGGCTGGGATTTTTTCATTTTTGTAGTTGGTTCAATTACCCAATGAAGCTGCTAAGTATAATTCTGCATTTTTGTATTGTATAATTCTCTAAAAGTCCTCTTTAAATACCATCACTTAAAAGAAAGACAGATGTTAGATTAGGTATCTTCTTGCCTCTCTCCATCCATCCATCCATCCGTCCATCATCCATCCATCCTCCATCCATCCATCCATCCGTCCATCATCCATCCATCCTCCATCCATCCATCCATCCGTCCATCATCCATCCATCCTCCATCCATCCATCCATCCGTCCATCATCCATCCATCCTCCATCCATCCATCCATCCGTCCATCATCCATCCATCCTCCATCCATCCATCCATCCGTCCATCATCCATCCATCCTCCATCCATCCATCCATCCGTCCATCATCCATCCATCCTCCATCCATCCATCCATCCGTCCATCATCCATCCATCCTCCATCCATCCATCCATCCGTCCATCATCCATCCATCCTCCATCCATCCATCCATCCGTCCATCATCCATCCATCCTCCATCCATCCATCCATCCGTCCATCATCCATCCATCCTCCATCCATCCATCCATCCGTCCATCATCCATCCATCCTCCATCCATCCATCCATCCGTCCATCATCCATCCATCCTCCATCCATCCATCCATCCGTCCATCATCCATCCATCCTCCATCCATCCATCCATCCGTCCATCATCCATCCATCCTCCATCCATCCATCCATCCGTCCATCATCCATCCATCCTCCATCCATCCATCCATCCGTCCATCATCCATCCATCCTCCATCCATCCATCCATCCGTCCATCATCCATCCATCCTCCATCCATCCATCCATCCGTCCATCATCCATCCATCCTCCATCCATCCATCCATCCGTCCATCATCCATCCATCCTCCATCCATCCATCCATCCGTCCATCATCCATCCATCCTCCATCCATCCATCCATCCGTCCATCATCCATCCATCCTCCATCCATCCATCCATCCGTCCATCATCCATCCATCCTCCATCCATCCATCCATCCGTCCATCATCCATCCATCCTCCATCCATCCATCCATCCGTCCATCATCCATCCATCCTCCATCCATCCATCCATCCGTCCATCATCCATCCATCCTCCATCCATCCATCCATCCGTCCATCATCCATCCATCCTCCATCCATCCATCCATCCGTCCATCATCCATCCATCCTCCATCCATCCATCCATCCGTCCATCATCCATCCATCCTCCATCCATCCATCCATCCACCTCTCTCTCCCATCTCTGTGGGTAACTAAACCATTCCAAGGTAAATCACATCTGCATTCCAAAGGAGGCTCCCACATTCACAGCAGCCAAGCCCATGAAAAGCAGATTCTTGCTGTAAAAGTAATTTGCTGCTGGGGGTGAATTACCAGCCCTTGTAAACATTGTGCTTCTGATGTAATTTATCCTCATTTAGCTCCCGTTGTTGTCCTGTGTTGTCTCTGAGCGCGGCAATCCTGGGAGCGCGGGCTCAGGGACGGTGCTGCATGCGGAATGTTGGCAAGGCAGTGTTTGCAGTTCTGCTTCTCTACCTGGGGACACTTCAAAAAGAGTTGTTTTGTGCTGTCATCTTCTCACTAAATAAGGGTTTTAATGTTTGGGGTTTTCTTCCAAAAGTACATTTTAGCAAATAAAAGGTAGCAGAACTGCAGATTTCTAGCCGTGGACAGCTATTAATTTGGGGGTAATTCTTAGAAGTGCTGGCCAGGTTGTTCTGGCACTGACTTTCCACATCCCACCCGCTCCACAAATCTGGGCCACTCCTCCCTGCACAGGCCTGGGGCCCTGAGGAGCAGCATCCATCCCTGCCCCAAGGAACTGCAGATGCTGGGATTCTAGCATTTCGGGAATACATTAATTAGCATAAGTGTCCTGTTTCTTTCCCCTGGAAAGGGACACCACTTCTAATGCCTCATTAGCCACTGGCATGGCCTTGGGTGCTGCAGTTTAACCCAGTGAGCTGCCTGTGCCTAGAGTGGGTGCTGAAAACAGCCACTTCCCAAGGGACCCCCATCCTTTGGTCAAAAAGTACTTGGGAGTGTTACACAGCACAGGACACAGTGGCAGAACAGCAACTGCATGAGCCAGAACTCCAGTTTCTCCCTGCTGCCGGATGGGACAGAAAGAGGAGGCTGGAGTGTCACTGCTCTGAAATGGTGACAGTTCCTCTTCGGGACGCATGAGAAGGGGTACTGTGTGAATAAGGCTCCTCCATCTCTTGGATGCCTTCTGTGGCTCAGCTCGAGGCTCCTGAGGTTCCCAGAATTCCCAGGAGGTATTCCAGGGAGTTGGACAGTGATAAGGGCAACTTCCTGTGAGGTTCTAGGGATGGCCCCAAGTTCTGTGGGTGATGGGTTGGATTTGTTGCACTGATTGGGGATAAACCTTGGCATGGGACCCTGGTACTGCTGTGCCACCACGGGGGCTCACTGGGTGGGTACCCTCCTGCAAAGGCACCAACTGGGAGATCTCACTCCTGGGCTTAAGATCCATCCCTCTGGACCCAGCTTTTCCTCTTCTTGCCGTGAGCCACACTCATGGAATCATATCATGGACTCGGAGAGTGCTTTGGGTTAGAAGGGACCTTAGAGCACATTTTGAAACCTCCCCACCCTGCCAGGGAACAATTCCTTCCCAAAATCCCACCCATCCCTGCCCTCTGGCAGCAGGAAGCCATTCCCTGTGTGCTGTCCCTCCATCCCTTGTCCCCAGTCCCTCTCCAGCTCTCCTGGAGCCCCTTCAGGCCCTGCAAGGGGCTCTGAGCTCTCCCTGGAGCTTCTGTTCTCCAGGTGAGCACCCCCAGCTCTGCCAGCCTGGCTCCAGAGCAGAGGGGCTCCAGCCCTGGCAGCATCTCTGTGCTCTCCTCTGGACTGGCTCCAACAGGTTCCATCATTCCTGTGCTGGCCCCAGGGCTGGCTCCAGTGCTCCGGGGGCATCCCACACTGGTCCCAGACAGGCAGGGGAAGGAGGTTCTGGGCTATGCTGAACTCTGGGATGCCATGAGGGAGGTTTTCCATGTTATTTCAGAGGATGTGACACCAAATATCAGTGGCACACAAGCCCTGCCCCGCGGGTTCCCATCAGTGCCCGGCACTGGGAGCTGTGCCAGTCTCCGGGTGCATTCATGATCCTGATTCTGTCCCGCAGAAACTGCAAGGGAGCATCCCCAGCTTTCCCAGGGCTCCCCTGTGATGATGAAGGCAGCCCCACAGGGGGCTCTTGGCACACTGGGAATTACTTTCCCAGGTGGATAAGCTCCCCCAGACTCTTTGTACCCTTCACTCTCCTCACTCGGCAGTGCCTCACCAGACTGGAAGGGCGCACTCAGCTCTTTTCCTGGGATCTGCTGAACTCCCTGGGGTTTTCCTTTGCTATGGCTCCTGCCTGGAAATTGGCAAGTTTAACTCTGCCTCAGCTGACCTCGCTCAAGTGTCACTTAAATTGCCGGTAGTGGTTTGGAACTCCCGTCGCTGGTTATTTCCAGATCTTTGTCCCTGGGTATCACCTCCTGCTCCAGCCACACAAGAGGTAATAATTAGGAAAGAAAAAGTAATAATACACATAATTTACTCCAGGTTTAACAGCCCAGGGTGATGGGCTGGGCATGGGTCCCCCCTTTTCCCTCCCGGACAGGGTCTGCTGCGGGATAGGGGCTCCCAGGCAAAGAGATGCAGAGAGTCTTGCACTTTCACACCACTTCTGTTGCCAGTACTTCTCGTTTTGGCTGCCGTAGATGATCCACGACCATGGCCGTGTGGGAATGGTGAGCAAGGAGAGTTATCCTGGAGGATGCGGGTGTAGGAGCTGAATGAACCCAGCAGGACCTAGGCACGGCTCAGCATCTGCATGTCCGGGGAAGAGAGGGCTCGGGGGGGACCTTCTGCTTCTGCACAACTCCCCGACAGGAGGGGACACCCAGGGAACAGGGACAGGAGAGGGAACGGCCTCAAGCTGGGCCAGGGGAGGCTCAGGGTGGATACTGGGAAAATTCCTTCATGGAAAGAGTGGTCAGGCACTGGCACAGCTGCCCAGGACTGTGCTGGAGTCCCCATCCCTGAGTGCCCCTGGGCTGGTACAGCAGAGATTGGCCCGTGAAGAACAGCACAGCTCTGCTCTGGGGATTTTTGGCTGCTGTGTGGCCACAGAGCTGTGGGCTGGACCCCAGGGGCAGAGGGATGTGGGGTGTTCAGTGTCCAAGGGGATCTATGGGCTCTTTGGGAAGGCTGCCCTGCACTCATCCCCTGGGGCTCTGATGTGGTGACCCTGCCTGATGGGCAGCAGGGCTGTGACAGAAACTTGTATCCTCTCCCCACCAAAAGAAGAGAGCTCTCTGGATTACTGCACTTCTGAGAGTGGGCAGAGCCTTCAGCACTTGTTTGGGGAAAACCAGCACATTTATTAAATCAGAAACAGCTGGCTGTGCCTGGCAGAGCAGTGGGGGCAGGACACTCCCAGGCACTTCTCCATCAGTGTGACAGAGACAGGGCTGCACAGCGGTGAAGGATCTGCCTTAGATCCCAACTGCTGAAGGACAGGGGCCCCTTGTCCTCCTGAAAGCATAGCCCAGCCATTTGTGAGAAGAATAAATGGCAGTTTATAGCTCGGTTATTTCCAGACCACCCCAGCAGGGATGGTTTGGTGTGAGGGTGAACCCAAAATGGTAACACTGCATGGAATTGTAGGAGATCCTGAGCTGGAAGGGACCCAGAAGTGGCACTGAGTCCAACTCCTACATCCACAAGGACTGAGGACATTCCCAGGAGCAGTGTAAGAGCTCTCCCAAACTGGCCTCATCACCACAGACAGAGCTTCCAGGTGGGAAGAGGTCCCAGCCCGTCCCGTGTGTCCTTCCCTAGGAGCAGTTCAGCTGAGGGAACTCCTGGATGGCACCTCCCAGGTCCCTCCAGATGCCTGGGACACAGACAACGCTCCATGTCCTCATCCTGGAAACCCCCAGCTCCCAGCCTGGCCTCTCCCTGCCTGCCAGCAGCATTCCCATCACTTTGGCTGTGGCTCTTCCACATAAGCTTTCTCCAACAGCAAGGAATTTGGGAAGAGGCATTGGAATTGCTCTGTGCTGGAGTTCCCTCCAGGAAAAAGAGCCTTTTCACTTGTCTTCTCCATTGCTGGGAATTCCGGGCTTGTTGTGGTTTGGATGGAGCAAACAAGACTCATCCTCAGCTGTAGGTGCCATCTCCAGGGAGGCTTTCAAACCTCCAGGAACTCTTTATACCAAATATGTTGCTACTTTTATCTGACGTTTTTCTGATCTGCTGCTAGCAAGGAATCCTACACGTATCATTTCTTAGCTCTGGTTGCTCTAATATGCTCAGAAAAGCAAGTAGAAGGCAGTAAAGCAGTTCTGATACTTGACAAACTGATCTGATTCTTTATTTACACGAGGCTGAAGCTTTTGGCTGACATTTTTCACAATAAAATATGATAGAAAAATATTCATCTGCATGCCGTGTTCCATTTTTAAACAGGAGATTCTAAAGAAAGTCCTTAATTTCAGCTCAGAATTTTGCTGTAATCACCCTGACTGCAGAAATGGGAACAGAGGCTGCAAAGGAGAACAGAGCTTTTTTATAACCTTTCTCATTTCTGCCAGGGAGGAAAACTTGTGACAATCTTCCTTAGACTCATTCTCCTGCACGGCTTGAGCGATGGTCCCCCCTGAGCTCAGAGTTTGTGTCCTTATGAAAACAGCTCACAATGATTAATTTTTGTTGTATTTCTCAGTGCTCCTTGGTTGAGGTTTCATTCATGAGCTGATGCTCAGTCCTGCAAATGGATTCATTATTCATACGGATGCTGGAGGTGCAGGGAAATAATTTTTACTCTCCAGTGTTACCAAAGGCTGTTTGTTGTGATGACTGACTGCTAATTAGCCATTCCCTGCGTGTGCTGGGCCAGATGGGACAACTTCTGCACCTTTACTGGTTCTGAGATGTTTTACCAGGAGAGCAACAATTAAAGGTGAATGAAAACCATCCCGATTCCCTTCAGCATGCAAAAATAGTGACCTGCACGCTGAGAAAGTACTGGGAAAACATCAAAAACCACAGAGAAACCAGCAGAAAATAATCAACAGTTACCCAGTGTGTGTGTGTTAACAGGCACTGGAGGGTTTCTGCAATATTCCATGTTTTTTCAGAGAAAACAAAGGTTGGAAATTTACTTTTGATATTCTGAGAAAACTACACGGATTCAGCAGCTGGGGCTTGACGAAAAAACATGAGGTATCAGCTGACTTGAGAGGGAATTTGTGAGAGTTAGACAGCAGGCATTCCCAGGCCGGCAGGCAGCAAACACACCAGCTGTGAAATCCCTGACACTTCCAAAAGCTGCCTCCTTTCCACAGATACTGATGGCATGGAGAACAAAGAGCTCTTCAGGCTCAGGGTGGGTTTCACTGGCACTCGGTGGCTTCGCAGGAGGCACTCCTGCCTGACAAACGCAGGGAAGAGCTGCCCGTGTTCCACACAAAGCAGGGTTCATTTGGATAGAAATGAGCTCCGTGCCACAGATAATGGGTTATTATCGCACTCCCTGGATCTCCATTCATCCCCAGCCCATGTGACTCCAGCTACAGCCAAGTCAGTTTGAATTAATTTTTCAAGTATGGCTTCGTGAGACAATGCATCAGATGTTTTAATAAAACTCAGACAGGCTGCTGCTATCACGGGTCTTTCATGCACTAATTAGGGGCTTCTATTATTAAAAAAACACAGCAATCAATCATTCCAGTAATGTCTTTTTGCGATTCTGATACTCACAGTTCCATCTTCCTGCACGTTTATAGATTCCTGCCTTTAATATTTAACATGTAGTACACTGGTTTGCCCAGGATTAGGTATCTATCACAGCCAGCCCTGTGCCAGCCCCACTCAGCTGAGCTTTGTTTGAGGGGCTCTCGTATCTGCTTTGCTTCCCCCACTCCTGCCTTTCCTCTGCACTCTAATGGATCAGAAGGAAATGTCAGTGGGTTTGTTCATTCCTGAAATACACTCTGTGCCCTTCTGGTTCTGTCATCTGCATCCCATGATTTGCTGGAACTCCACTTTTGCCTTAGATGCTGTTCATTAATTTATCTTATTCTTATTCTTATTCTTATTCTTATTCTTATTCTTATTCTTATTCTTATTCTTATTCTTATTCTTATTCTTATTCTCATTCTCAGTATTTTCCCAGCATTACAGCCCAGTTTAAACATGAGGGTTAAAGCATCCCTGGCATTTCCAGTCCCTGGAGTGGCTCCACAATCCACCTGACATGTCCAAATCTCCTGGACACGAGGCTCTCAGTGATCCCTGGCTGTCACTGTTTGATCAGGCTTGGGCAAATGCAGGAGGCACCATTTTGCCTTGTCCTGTGGACAAACCATGATATGTGGGCATGGCAGAGCTCACTGCCAGGCACAGCTGAGCAGCCAGAGCGGGGTTCAGGCTCAGGGACACCGCTGAACTGCCCTGGAGCTGCCCTGCTGGGATGGATGCAGAGCTCTGCCGGCATGCACCAAGCTCCAGACAACAGGCCCAGGACTGTTCCCATTGTGCTAGGAAAGGTTTCTCACCTGGGCAGGGCAGAATGGAGCTCTGGGATATTCGGGGCAAGTGTTCCAGTAGGGAGGGAAGAGTCTTCGCTGGCTGAGGAGACAGAGACAGAAATGGATGCTCTGGGTCTTGTCTCTAATCTGTGATGGGCTCAGTCCTCACCTGGCCCAGGACATGGACCTGACCTGGGAAAGCAGCAGCAGTGCTCTGAGGGAGCCCCAGCCTGGGATACAACAGACAAGTCCTGGGTGACATTTGTGGTTTGTCCCCGCCCCTGAACATCTGAGGGCAGGAAGGGCTGTGACACAGAGGAACTGAGGCCTACAGAACTTCCCAGACCAACCATGTTCTCCAGAGCTGTGGGGAGCACAAGGCTGCTTTGGACACTCACACTGGGTCCATCTCACTCTCACGTAGGGTGTGTCCAGCAGCTTTTCATGTCCTTGTCCGAGGGGCTGGAATGATCCCTGGGCACTGCCACTTTCCTGCACATCCTTCTTAAAAGGAAAAAATATCCTGGAAATTCTTTCCAAGAATAGGTGCGTCTGCTCCAGCTTGGCTGCAGCCTATGGGCTTCTCACAGGAGTTTTGGACACACAGTCCTGGCCTGATCCCAGCACCCTCCAAGATCTCAGGCTGGTCTTGGTCTGATTGAGGATCACAGCAACTTCCTGTGAGCAATGACCCATGGAACCATAGAATCAAAAAATTAGGGAATCACAGGCTGGTGTGGGCTGGAAGGAACTTCAAGTCCATCCCATTCCACCCCCTGCCATGGCAGGGGCCCCTCCCACTGTCCCAGCTGCTCCAAGTCCTGTCCAACCCACCCTTGGACACTGCCAGGGATCCAGGAACAGCCACAGCTGCAGTGCCACCCTGTGCCCTGGGTGGGTACCCTCCTGCAAAGGCACCAACTGGGAGATCTCACTCCTGGGCTTAAGATCCATCCCTCTGGAACCAGCTTTTCCTCTTCTTGCCATGAGCCACACTCATGGAATCATATCATGGACTCGGAGAGTGCTTTGGGTTAGAAGGGACCTTAGAGCACATTTTGAAACCTCCCCACCCTGCCAGGGAACAATTCCTTCCCAAAATCCCACCCAGCCCTGCCCTCTGGCACTGGAAGCCATTCCCTGTGTGCTGTCCCTCCATCCCTTGTCCCCAGTCCCTCTCCAGCTCTCCTGGAGCTGCACTTCAAGAAGACAAATGTGACAGAACCAGGACAACTGCTGTGACATGGTGACAAGAGGGGACACCTGTGCAGCTGAGAGACCTCCCGTGGCAGATGCTGTGAGAGCACAGTCACAGCTGCTCCCACCAGAACTCAGTTATTTGGGAAAGTTTCAGCATGAGCAAATGAATGACTCAGCATTATTCCAGTGAGCAGCAGAACAGCTCCATCTCTAATAGAAACAACTCAGATCAATTAACAAATGCAACCCTGAATAGCTCACTTGCAGGTATTTAATATGAATTGCTCCATGGAACTGATAAATCTTTAGAGAAGAGGCAATTAGCTCTACTGCAGCTCAGTGATTACTGACTGTAACACTCTCCACGATATTTCAGTGGAAGCTGGAGAACAGAACTGCCAGAACTGGCAATAGCAAAGGCAGCAGGACCTGCAAAAGCAGCTCAGCCCCAAGAAAAAAACCATCCAGCACAAAATGTGGGTGTCCATGTGCCCAGGACCTGCACTCTCTCCTTGGTTGCATTTCGACCTGCAGGAATCAGGAGCACATCCCCTGACACAGGGTTTTGCCAGCAAAATGCAGTGTTTTAAAGTTGCCAGACCAAATTTTCCTACCAGTTTTTTCTCCCATTGGGAAAATAAATTAGCTGCCCGGAGCTGGTGGCGGCATCTACCACCCAGATGAGAGCTTTCCCTTGTGTCTGTGTGAGATGGCAGCTTGGTGGGCAGGATTTGTGTGAGCAGACATGCTAGCGTGGAGCTTTGCTCACAGGCCTGTGCCGTGAGCTCTGGAATGAACAGAGAGGTTGGACCAGACAATCCTTGCAGCCTGACCCATCCTGGGATTTTTTGAGAGTGAGGAAGGTGCTTAAAGGTCAGCCCTTTGGTCATGGAGGAGCTGTCTGAGCTGGCCAATGGAAATGCAGGAGAGCTTCCAGTGCTGGAAAACTTCACAGGATTTTACCTTTTCAGCCCATCTAGAATGGACAGCCAGAACTGGGGTTACTGTGGAAAAGATGCTGCATTCAGCTGCAGCCTGAGTATGCCATCCCCCTGGATGAAAGATTTCAACTACCTTCATTGGAAGAATCCTTTATCCTCAGGCAGCTGTTGTGCTGCTGGCCCTGGTCTGGAGTCAGGCTGCCCTTGGATGATGGTTTGTAGTTCTCCCTCAAAGACAACTTTTACCCGGCCCTTATTCCCACACAGTGGGAAAAGGCCCGGTTGAAGCACTGGTTGTGTTCCAATGTTTTGTTTGTGGTTGCCCATCTTCTGAAGGGTCTTTTTGAAGTTGCCCTATCAGTTTTGCCTTGCTCCTGTCTCTTCAGGAGCACCCTGGGGAGTGGAGTCTTCTCCTCCCAGTCCAGGTGAGTGCATCCAGCTCTGCATTTGCAGGGGATCTATGACACTGCAGGAGAACAAGTCCTGGAAAACAAGCTTGGCCTAGCCTGGGCTGTTGCAAGGTGCATCCAGGATGGTCCATGAGATCCTTTTCCCTGGAATCAGTGTCACCTGAAGGACTTGTCTTCTGAGAGCAGTGTCCTTGGCAGATCTGTGAACCAGCCTGAAGCTGAGCAGGCTGCCAGGATGAGCTTGGTAAGGATAATTTCCCTGAGGGCAAATGGGTCCTGCTGCTGCAAACACCACTGGGGAGTGTCCCCTGTGCCAGGTGTCTCTGTGAGCTTGTTTGTTCAGCCGTCCAGCCACCCTGGACAGCATTCCCAGTGCTGCTGGGGAATTGGAATGGCCACAGGGAGTGTAAAGCACCAGGGCCCTGTTTGCACCACATCCTGCACATGCCAGAGCCATTCCCAGGGCTGAGGAGAACTCTGCTCAGGCTTGACCTTGCAGTTCCAGCCCTGGCTCATTGGTATGCTGCAAGCCGGGCACAGAAATGAGTGGCTTAAATGCAGCACCATGCAAGGAATATATTAGAGAGACTCACCACGGAACAATGTCCCCATAACTGGGCACCACAGAGCACACAGACCTCACCCCTGCCTGCTGCAGTAACTGCTGAAAACCTGCCTGAGCTGGGGAGAGACACTGCACAATAGAATCTCTGAATTGCAAAGGGTGAGAGACCTCTGTGATGGGCATAGAGGGCACCAGATTTACCCTGGGTACCCCTGGAGCACTGGGATTATGTCCAGTGTTGGTACCAGCACTCTGGCAAGGCACGGCCTGCAGTGTGAGAGCTCTCCACACTCCACACACACAACAGGCTCTGGTTGAGTGTTGCGTGTCTGTGAGCTGGGCAGGCTGTGCACGATTCCTTCCCCACAGGGAGCCCTGGGCTGTCAGAGCTGTGCTTTGGGCACTCCTCCAGTGCTGTCCCTTCTCCAGAGAGTGGAAAGGGATCCTCCTGGCCTTTGGCCCTGGGAACAGGAGAGTGATTGCCAGGATCTGGGTCCAGGCCCTATTTATCCAAGTGAGGTTTGCTGAATTCCATGGAGGAGACCCCGGCAGCCCCAGGGATGGGAGTAGCCAGTGCTGAGGAGGGGATTGGTGCCTGCATAGAGGGAGCAGGGGCTGGGAAGGTGCCAGGGAGGCAAAGGAGGGAGCAGGGAGTGCTGCCGGGTGTGACTGGCAGGGTTTGTGCCTGCAGGACATAGAGGGACCTGCCTTGTGCTGATGTGGAGTTTCAGGTCCTGGGGACAGTGACAGTTTTAGCACAGAACAGTGGCAGGGATGCTCAGGTGTGTGCAGCCGAGCTCCTGCAGGAGGAAAGCAGAGGGGGGCAGGGGCAGAGCTGTGTGTGAGGGAGGGTCTCAGGAGCTGGAGCCATGGGGTGAGGTTGGAGGGCAGGGGGAAGGACTCCCATGCTGTGGCTATGGACAAGGGAGGCAGGGGCTGCAGGGACAGGCTGCAATGTGTGTGCTGTGCCTCAGCCGGGGCACATGAGGGGCACAAGACCTGTTTTCCACATCTGGTTTGCTCTGGCTGTATTTTTTAAGAAAGCAATCATTTTTTCCCTTTGCATTCCCCCCAGCTGCACTCTAAACAGGTTCCCCCAGCTCAGCCACCTGTGACATCCTTACACACCAAAGGTGCTCCGCAGAGGAACTGGGAAGCGCTGCAGGAGTCTGGAACTGCAGGTCCTGTGGGTGCCAGGGGTGTGGATCTAGCTGGCTGTGCCTACCACAGGGAGCTGGGCTGTGGGGCCATGGTCTGGGGGTGACTCCTGTAGGTGATCCATCTGGAATGCATTGTTCATCCCTGGAGGTGTCCTTGGAGGAAGATGCAAAGTTGAGTTGACTGAGGCCCTTCAGAAAAAATGTGCCCGTTTTCCCTCCCACAGCAGCTGGGCCTGTCCAGATCTGTCTCACCTGTCCCAAACTCTGCTCTTGCAGCTGAGGAAGGTCCTCCTGAGGGCCATTGCCCAGAGCACACAGGTGACGGATGGCAGAGGCATTGTGGGCCTGGCCCACCTCTGCCTCTTCCCTTTACCAGCCAGTCTGTCTTCTCCTGGCCTGAGGAACAGCTGAGGGCACTGGGTTTGTTCAGAGGGAGTGAAGTAAACTGAGCTCTGACCTCCTTGGGGCTGCAGCTCCTCCCAAGGGCAGCTCTGATCTCTGCTCTGGGACAGGGACAGCAGCCAGGGCACGGCTGGAGCTGGGCCAGGCAGGCTCAGGCTGGAGAGCAGGGAAAGGTTCTTCCCCCAGAGGCTGCTGGCACTGCCCAGGCTCCCCAGGGAATGGGCACGGCCCCGAGGCTGCCAGAGCTCCAGGAGCCTTTGGGCAGCGCTGCCAGGGATGGACAGGGTGGGGTTGTTGGGGGGTCTGGGCAGGGCCAGGAGCTGGATCAATTATCTTGGTGAGTCCCTTCCAACTGAAGGTGTTTCATAACTCTGGGTCTCACCCGGAGCTGTCCTGAGCAGTTTTGTGTTCCTGCCTCCGTGGAAGGGGATTTGTGTAATTGACTGGTGTGAGAAGCCACTACTGACTTCAGCATGGGTTTCCCCTCTGACTGTAAGAAGGCACAGGAACGAGCTGCTGAAGGCCACCCCGGGCAGGTGACACATTCCTGCTGCGATGTCGCGTCCCCGGGAGCACAGCCGGTAATGAATGAATCCCCGACGCCCCGAGGGGGGCACCGGGGGGGCTTGGGAGCTCAGGATGCTCATTTCGGCCGGGTATGACCCCCCTGGCAGGGGTCTCCTGTCTATCCCTGCCGCGGGCAGGACGCCGGGCCATCCCTGCATCCTTTTTTTGGATGAAAATGCAAACGCAGCCCTTGGCTGAGGGCAGGGGAGGCAGTACAAGCGGAGCCAGCGGCACAGGGAGGCTCTGATTAGCGAAGGGCCAGCTCCAGCCGCTGATCCGCTCCCGCGGCAGCGCGGCTCAGTTGCTGGAACAGGCCAGAAGATGTAGCTCTCTGGCACCTTTTGTGACTCTGGATGTCTCTAAAGCCCTCCCTCCCACTGCTGCAGCGCTCCCTGGTCAGAGCCAGGCAGCGCAGGCTACAGAGACAAAAATAGGCTGGGATCGTGAACCTGGCAAAAGTTTCCAGGCGAGTTTTACTCTAGTTTGAGAGGAGATCTGGGGCTGAGCACTGACAGGTTTCTTTTCCTGTCAGAGGGGATTTAAACTGATCGCATCAAGCCCTCCCATTAGCCACCGATGTGATTAATGTCTCCCGTATTTTTACAAAGTGATTCCCTGCTGTAGATCTTTATGAATGCCCCCTGAATTTATTATTTCCATGTCCCAGTTGCTATTGGTGACAGCCTTGGTGAAGTCCCTAGCAACATATAGAATGCAACATACATGGAAATTAGTTGAATACTTATCAGTATTATAGTCATAAAAGGACCTATTTATTAAATATATGGCTTAAGTGACACCTTAACAGCCAGAGGTACTAAATGACATGGGTAACATTCATTTGTATGTTGGTACATTGGTATGATAGTGCTCCAGCTACACTGAACTTTATTACCAACATCAAATTAAGATATATTGTGGGTAACATCATTAGGGCTGCTTGGACTGAACTGAATTCAAATAAAGTCTTTAAGATGCAGATTTTTTTTCCACGGCTTCAAAATGCTCCACAGCTAATCCCCTGTGGCCCAGAAGTGCCAGCGATGAGCAGGAGCCTCCACTCGGAGGAGTGCCCTGATTTAATGATGTCCTTCTGCTGAGATGAGCTACGGGTCCTGAGCAAGACCTGGAAGACGCTGCCACACTGAATAAAAATTCCTGGGGTGCAAGATCAGTGGTTTTGTGGAGATGAATGGAGATCTCACTGTTTAACTCATCACAGGGAAGGTGCCAAGATCACAGGGAGAACATTTCTGATTTTGACAGCTCTTTAATGACACAGCCAGAGAGAAAACATTGGGACTGGAATTAGGGAAGATACTTGTAGCAGGCAGTGGAGGGAACTGCTGGACACCAGGAAGGCTTTTCAGAACTCAAGCAGCAGTCAGGTGGGTTTTGTACAAGAACCATTATAACTGAGCCAGGAGTTATGGAGTGTGAGGCAGAAGACATAGGGTGAAATTCTTCAGCTGAACTTATGGGCTTAATTTTAAAATTTTAGTTTGCTCATAACGTTCACCAGGTCATGACAAATGTGCTCCAGCCATGTGAGATGTGTCTAGACCCTGATCTTCTCTGTCCCCATGGAGAAAGAAATCAGCATTTTCTTACAGGGTCTGACAGGGGAAAGAACGGGAACGTCTTTATGTAAACCTGGCATCCTGGCACCCCTGAAGTTGCTCCAAAATCCTCTTGATCTCTGCACACTTCCAGGGATGGTGACTCCACCACTGCCCTGCAGCCTGTGCCAGTGCCTGACCACCCTTTCTGTGGAGAAAATTTCCCTCATAGCCAGCTTGAATCTCCTGTGGCACAACTTGAGGCCGTTTCTTGAAGTTGTGTCAGTCATTACCAGGGAGGAGAGAGTGATGCCAAATGAAACCCGTGACGGGTGGAGAGCAGGAAAGCTGCAGAGAACAATAAAGGGTCTGGTTCTGGGTTCCTGCTGGCACTGTGCAGTGGCACAGAAATGGGACAAGGGCAGCAAACACACAGTCTCTGCTTGCTGGGATCTGTCTGCATCTCAAACCTTAGAAACCCCAGTAAAGCTGAATTGTCGTCTCCTTAAACGTTAATATCTTCTTCCAATTGCTTTTCACAGCTGGTTTTGGCTTGGCTTCCTGAAACCTGACAGAAGTTCCTTGGAGAGATGGAGGTTCAGGAGGAGCTCAAGCCCTGACTGTCCCAGCAACACCCAAATATTAGAAACCCCAAATTCAACAAATTAAATCAAATGGAGACTAGGTATTCAAGAATTTTAGTTTCTCTTTTGAAAAAGCTGCCTTTGACCTGGGTTTGTACACAACCCTTCTTCAGAACCTGGGCCATTACTTGGTTGTGTCTGTAAAGGTTCAATGCTTTTAGGTCACAAAAATGGCACTACTCATGCCACCACTCTCCAGAGGAAAGGAGCAGGATCAGAGCCTTCCTCTGCTTGACAGCTTTTGAAATCAGTCTGATTGAAGAAAGGTCAGTTTGAACCCACACATGCTGCACACGGTTAACATTACTTGGGATTTTCTGTACCCAAAACCATAGCTGTCAACAGAGAGAGCCTTATTGCAGCCCACCCGCCTTTCCCTTTAGCTGCAGCAGGAGTCTTGGAACCTCCCAACTTCCAGATGGGCTTGAAGCGAGGTCAGATGGGCTGGTAAGAGACTCTTTAGCTTTGGGAAGGGATCCACCCTAGCTCTACATCTGGCTTCTCACAAGTATTCCCAAAGAATGGGAAGGATCTGGGCAGGTGCTGACAACTCATCTCACCTGTGTCCTGCAGCAGTGGACACAGTGCTGTGGGTGCCATGGCATGGGATTGTCTATTGTTTGTTCAGGACTGCAGATTCCCTGGAGCAGAGCTGCTCCATGTCTGGGCACTGCTGTTCTGAGAGGTTCTACAGCTGGAACAAACTCACCTTCCTGCCCTTTGATGAGGGAGAGCTGCCAGTGAGATTGTGTTACCCACTGGAGCAAGGAATTCACAAGGAGAAAAAGCCAAATATTTGTAATCCTTCTAAAAGCAGGCTTTGCGCTTTGGGGCTGGGTTCAGGGTTTTCAAGGTCCAGCCTTTCTTTGGAAGCAGTGATTTTGCATTCCACAGCTGGGGTTTCTGATAACATCTCAAGATTGTTGTTGAACTCCTGCTCCCCATCATGTTCTGCAGCCACAAGGGCACTGACCTGAGGATCACAGAATCAATAATGTAGGAAAAGACCTCAGCAACCATTGAGCCCAACTGTCAACCCTTCCAGCTCCACACCTTGGTGTGAGGGGGAGCTCTGTGAGCCGAGTGTGGGATCAGGAATAGGGCTCCTGAGGACTTCCTGCAGCAATACCTGGGCTTATTGGATCAATGTTTACAGGAAATCAACTTTAAAATGCACGTCCCTTTCTCTCTGTGCCTGGCTGCCAAGCAGCAAGGCCGGGGCAGGGTCCCCAGCTGGCCCCACATGCGGACGTGGCGCAGGGCTGGTGCTGCTCATTCCGCTCCAGGGTGATTATTTGCGTTCCTTATGCCAGACCTCATTGCATCCACGAGCTGCTCTGCCTCTGTTTATTACATGGCCATTTGCTCTTTCTGTTAATGTGCATTTGTGATGCAAGAGGCGTCCCTGCCCAAATCTGAGGCTTCTGCCAGTGCATCCGTCAGCCGGCGTGTGCGGGGCTGGGGATGTGTGGGGTATGTGCAGTGGCTGCTTTGCCTATCAATTTGCACTAATTGCAGAGGCCCAAGAGCACAGTGAGCTGCGCAGTCCTACATGTCTGGCTCACCGAGGGCAGGACAGCAAAATGTTTGCAACGTCTGGTGTGGAGATACTCACCTGTAAAAGTCAGAGGATCTGCAGGATCCTGCCCCAAGGGCTGATGGAAAACCTCTGAATGTAGCAGCCCGGAGAGAGTTAGAGAGTGGCTGTGCCTCAAACACCGATGGTCAGGGAAATTAGAACAGGATGTGCCTGGAAAGGGGCTGGAAAGGGGCAACCATCCCTGAGAACAGCTCCTCTCTGGAGCCCATTTTCCTGCTCGGGTACATGGTGACCACACAATGCGCAGTGCTAGTGCAGAAGCGGGGTCAAGGAATGGGCAAGGTCAATAGGGAGGCACTGAGACCACCAAAAGACCCTCAAAGCCACCTAACCCATTCCCAGACAGGTCCAGAAGAACAGGATGTACATGTCCACCATTTACATAAAGAGGGAGAAACCCAATCTCAGGGTAGGTAAATCTTCCCTATAAAAATGTGCTGCACAGAGCCCAGGTGGTGCCCGTGGACTCCCTGTGGGCTGGACTGAAGCTGGACCCAGGGCTGGTTATCTTCTTTCAGCTCCTCTCTGCTCTCTTTCACCCTCTCCTTTCTCCCTTTTTTCCCTCTATTCTTTCATTTCTCTTTGTACTAAAAGACACAACAGACCGGTTTCTATGTCTTGTTTGCTAATAAAGCTATACAATTTGTAAGCCTTTCTTTTTTTTTGGCTCTTTCTGGCTTTTTCCATTATTTTCAACTTTGGGCATCTCTGAATCTTGGGTGCTCCCTTCCATGTAGAAGTGTGCTGTGGCACTGTGACATAGGAGTGTCACAGGGTGACACAAACACAGAATGAGGGTTGTTCTAGAAGAGGTGACAGTTTGGACTTCCTGTTCTAATTTGGGTTTTTTTTCTTACTCTTCGAAAATATACATCTCCTAATCCTAGGAACTATCTAGGCCTATGCACTGCCTGCTGTCCCACCATTTTTCACACATTTCAGTTCTCAGGAGTTTTGCACAAAGTAAAGCGGCTTGATTATCTCACAGGGGATGAGGCCAAAATTGCTGACTGTGGTTTTATCTGTGTGAAGCTGGTGAGGTCTGTGTCCAGCAGTGCATGGACAGAGCTCCAGACATCCCTGGCAGTCCCCCCCAAGGGCTGCAGCTCTGGCAACAGAATGTGGGAGCACAGCTCTGGGAAAAATGGGTGCTGGGATATTCACCTGACACCACCAAGACCATCCCACCCCACTGATGCCGGGAGGCCATGAGAACTGGAGCTGCTCCCTACAGTGACCTGAAAGGAGGCTGGAATCAGGCTCTGCTCTCTGGGAACAGACAAGGAATGGCCTCATGTTGTGCCAGGGGAGGTCCCTGTTGGACACCAGGAAAACTTTCCTCATTGAAAGAGTGGTTAAGCCTTGGCACAGGACTGTGGTGGAGTCACCATCCCTGGAAGTGTTCAAACAGCAAGCAGGTATGGCACTTTGCATTGTGGTTTGGTGGGCCTGAGCTGTTTGGTCAAAGGTTGGACTTGATGATCTTGGAGGTCTTTTCTGGCCCTGAATGATCCCATGATTCCCACAGGCAGGAATGGACATAGGGAAGCGTGTCAGGACCAGGCCCTCATTATTCCAGAGCCCTGTAATGGCTCAGCCACAAACCTCCTGATGGCTTTCTGATTATATGAATATAAACAACATCCACAAACTCATGCTCATTAATGAACGAGATCTTAGAGAGGGGCCATTCAATGCACAGAGCAATTAACACAGCAGTTGATTAAGGCAGCTTGAGGATAAGTTCTATGAAGAATTCAATATTGCTGCACTGCTTCATGTAGGGGCTTGGCAGAGGCATAAAATCATGACAAATGTGACCTGCTAGCATCAGAAATTCAGGGCCCCTGGAGAAGCAGGAATTGCTCCATCCGTGTGGCTCCCCCAGTCCCCAGAGACATTGAATCATTACTCTGCAGAAGGGCCAAGTGCTGGTGTGCTCCCCTGCCTGAAGATTCACAGCACCTGAAACTTGTGCCCGCAGCCCTGTCAGGTGTCCGGGAGGTGCCATCTGTGGGGAGGCAATTTCTGCTAGGATGCAGCAGCCCATGGAACTGGGGATGTTTCCCAGAAAACCCCCAGAGTGCGAAACCACTCCCAGGCCCAGCCATGGTCTGTCACTGCTCGGATGTGCAGCCACCCACAGAGCAGAAGGAAGGCTCTGCACACCCGCCCTGTCCCGGGAAGAAGAATGGGATTTGGCCAAGGAATAGAGGGAATGAGTGACCTCTGTGAGGCTGAGCACAGAGGCACTGGCAGACCTCAGCATCTCACACACTCTGGGCTTTCACCCTGGATTAAAGCAGCCAAACACAGGGAGAGGTGCTTGGAAGGGGGGGGCATGCCTGCCTCAGGTCAGAGCATACAAGAGGAGAGCGAGAAACGAGTCACAGAGACACTGAATGGTTTGAGTTGAGAGGGATCTTAAAGCTGATCCAGTTCCACTCGTGGCAGGGGCTGGAACAGGACAAGCTTTAATGCCATTTTCAACTCAAACCATTCCATGATTTTGTGATTCTTTGTGTCCCCAGGAGTGCTGCAGGGTTCCAGGCCATCTTTGCCTCACACACCACCTCAGCACATCTTTGAAAATGTGACAGGGATGCTTTGCATGTGTAGGATGAGCCTGCTCCAGTAACCACTGCAGCCTTGTTGGGCAGGACTGGCACAGCAGCTGCAGGGCCTCAGTTTCCCCTTCCAAAGGATGGAGGTGGCAGCTGGTCCATGCCCTTTGCTGAGTGCTCTGGGTCCCACAGAGACTCTCACCTGCCCTCAGCTTTGCTACTACTATGATTGCTAGGAAGGAGAGAAGCCTCATTGTCCTAGGAAAATACTGCTTTCATTCAGAGCCTGGAGCATTTTCCAAAAGTAATTAACTAGAAGAAGCTGCTAATTAAAAGATCTGGTGCCTACGGAGAAGTGATGGCAGAGATGGGTGTCACCTTGCTGAGTCTGACATGTTGAGCTACAACACTTGAGCTCTCAGCTGCCACCAGACCTGGCCTCTGCTGCTGCCCAGTCCATCCCAGCAAGGTCTGAGCTGCACAGGCTGGGCCCCAGGACAGATCTGCAGGAGCTTGGTCTCCCCTGCCCTGTCTGGGAACAGGTTGATGTCTGGCTGTTGAGCCTTGCACATTCCAAGATTTGTCTTGGTGCAGCTTTGTCACCTGGTATGAGATTGCACCACGGTCCTCTTGGTCCTGGGGAGCTGGTCACCCATCCCTCAGCCCCGGCCTGTAAATGGGGGTCTGTTCCCACACTTCTGAGCAGGATCAGGAAGAACATATTGTGCAGAAAAACTCTTCCTCGAGCCGGACGTGTCCTGCTGAATAGCAGTGGCTGAGGCAGGAAATGTACAGCTCTGAGTTGTGCCCTGGCCAAAGGGGGGCTCAGTGCCCAGCTCTGCCGTGGTGCCTCTGAGCCAGGCAGTTTTGAGGACATGGTGTGAGAGCTGGGCCTAGTTCACGTGTGGCACTACTCCTGCCTGCTGTGGTTACCTGTTACTGTCCAGGCTTTCAGCTCCACTCTGTGTTTTACAGCGGTTTTCCAAAGAAATTTGATGTGTTCCACGTTCCTGAATGGAGAGCCAGGAATGCCTTCTGCAGCGTGCAGAGATCCATTCTGACCTTTCTGCCTGTGGCTTGCCTTGTCTCCTGCCCTGGGCGGGTGTGGCCCTGCTGGATTCAGCACGGACCACTTTAGCTCCAAGCACACCTTGGCTTTGCACGACTGAGCTTTCCCCAGGACCGAGCTGGTGGGCTCTGACCTGACAAACTGAAGGAAGCAGGATTCCCTCTCTGAAGTGGTAGCTCAGCTTCAGGGGCTCTCCAGGGAAGGAGAGATTATGTCTGGCAAAACTCCTGTGGACACCAGGGAGGTTTCACAAGGCTCTCATCCACTGCAGGAAGGTCCTTCAGATGCCTGGCTGAGCTCAGCTGTTCACAAATAACCTAGCCAGGAGAGAAGGAGGGAGGACCCCGAGGCACGAGGATCTCTGGGATCACACTGAATTGCATTCTGCTGCTCTGCTATGAGCAGTAGGAGCTGCTTTTTGCAATCAATAAAGTGTTAATTTGCATTGTCTTTAGTTTGACTGCGGGTGGGCTCATTGTCACCCACCTGCTACAATCAATAGCCTGAACTCCAGAGCACTCGGGGACAGAGTTGGGCTTCTTTTGTTTGGTTTGGTTTTTTATCACCAAGCAGTTTTACAGCTCCTGAAGTGAGAACGCTGTGCCAGGGAGGGGGGACGCTGCTGTTGGAAGGGTAGGCAGGGGTGGCCCTGGAGGAGATCTGCAAAGCTGGTGAGGCCGTAGGCACAGAGCCCAAAGACATCCGCAGGTGCCACCCTGAGCCAGCCTAGGGCAGGGAGGGGACTTGCAGCCTGTGTGGCTTGTCCCAGCACCTCGTGTGCCCCTCGGGAGGAGCTGCAGCCCTGGGGAGCTCTGAGTTGAGCACTCAGAACAAACCCAGTGCCCTCAGCTGTTCCTTTATGTCTTCCCCTCCAGACCGTGTGCTTGCGACCTCTCTCCCCGCTATCACTCGCTGCTCTTGGCGTGGCTCTGTTGCCATGTTCCTGTTTTTCCTGGCTGTGCATGGATCACTGCCAGGCACAAGGAGCATTATCATCTGTACCATGCCCAGCAGCTCTGTCAGGTCAGCTGCTACCTCTGGGGCACGTGTGACCTCCTTGGGGATGCAAATAATGCTGCTGGCATGCAGGAGGGGCTGCTGAGGTGTCTGAGGAGCTGCTCCCCTCTGCTGGGGCTGAGGAAAGCTCCTGCCCTCCTTGGCTCCCCCTCTGCAGCTGTCCCGGCACGGGGTGTGAATTCCCTGACCCTGAAAGCTCTTCCCAAGGCTCTGCCAGGACTGTCCTGCCTGCCTGGGGAGGAGCTGGCAAACCCCAATCCCTGCCAGGGCTCAGCCTGGGACTGCACTGGAGGGATTATCCCACGGAGGATTCCTAGCACGAGGAGTGAGTGCACCCGGGACTTGGCAGAGCTCACACTTTGCACACTTGTGGAAAAACCTCATGACTGAAGTCCCAGAGAAATCTTCTCCATTGATATTTCCTGCCCAGGTCTGAGGGACGCTGTGTGCCTGCAGAGGCAGGAATCTAAGCTGTGTGCCTGCAGAGGCTCAGGGGGTCCTGGGCAGGGAAGTGTTCCCTGAGAAAGTCTCATGGAGCTGTTTTGGGCATGGGCTGAGCAACAGAAAGGCTCCCTTGGCAGCCACCAGCCTGATTGTCTTCTCCGTGTGACAGAGTTGTGATGAGGGACTGTTTCCTGTGACATGGGAGCATTCTCTTCTGGGTGGCCTCTCCAGGGATCCTGACTCTCTAAAACAGTGCAGAAATAAAATTAGGATTGTTTGAAATGAACCTTGATAACTGGACTACTCTTTGCTGTTTTTTTCTGTGCAAGCACAGCTAACACAGCCCTCCACAAGAGCTGTATGCACACTCCTCTCTCCTGTTCCTTCTCTCTCCTTGGCCCTCCCTCTCACACACCTCCTGGAGCCCTGCTCCGCTCTTAGAAAGATCACTTGGATCCCTCAGTCCAGCCTGAGCTTCACAAGTCCTGGATAGAGCTGATCATCTCTTACCCCTGGGAAAGACCTCAGTAAATTCCTGCCTCCGGGAGCAGAAATCAAACTCATCCCTTGGTCCTGTCTGAAGTGTTGGGGTGGTTCCACATTCTCCTCTCCAGGGCAACTCCCTGCTCCACTGGTGGCAGGGAGACTCGCTGGCACTGGGAGATTAAAATTGTTACTTCTTCTACCTTGACATTAATAACTCCCAAATGTCTCAAGTGATAAAGGGGATAACTGTGATCACATGCTGGTGAAGCTGGAGTGTGGGAACAGCAGAGGAGCTGTTTAGGACTCAGGAGCCTGACTGAAGGCTCTCTGTGCCTGCTCCTGGGTAGTTCTGTGTTCTGCCAGTGGTGGAGTTCCTGTCCCAGAGCTGCCCAGGTGAGGCTGCTCAGCACGGGAAGCAGGAGCTGCTGACACCTTGGGGCTGTAGCTGTGCCCAGACAGGGCTAATCAGGTGTCACGAGGGATTGTCTGGCCCTCCTCTCCTGTCATTCTCTCTGTGTGTCACTGCAGATTCACTGAAGTGACTCCAATTTACTCCTCATAGGGACGGAAGAGTCAGGTCTTGCATTTTGAGTTGTAGTAAACTATTTTTAACAACCACGGCATTCATCATGAAAGGCTCTCTGTCTCCTGCTGCAAGGAAGGAAGGAGTGAATAATGAATGAACACAGAGCTGTGCTGATCCCTGTGCTGAGCCAGCCAGGGGAGAGGGCTGGGCAGGCTCCGAGGCTGCAGGTGTGCAGAGCAGGCTGGGGAATCACATCCTGGGAGCTCCTGCACTTCCAGAGCCCTGACTGCTCCATCCAGCCTGGCACAGCTCTGGCCTTTAATTGCTCTGCCCCACCTGCTTTGGAGCTTGGATCACAAAGTGCCTTTAAGCTCAAAGGTGAGGCTTTGGCTTTGGTTTGAGCTGGGTTTGGAGTTGTTTTGTCTGCCCTATACCCTGGACATCACCATAGGCTCACCAAGCATTCTGGGCTGTTGGCCCTCATTGCCAACGCTGCATTTGCGTCTCTTGCTGGGGTACTGAGGCACTTTCACATTGACCCTTGGGCTTGTCTGTCCCAAAAAACAGCCCCACTTGACCCTCCCATCCCTGACAGCTCGGGATTCCTGGAGCCCTGAGGTGAGATCCCTGCTTCTGGCCCTGAATCTGTGCCCCCACAGTGGCCCATGGCTGACATCCACATCCAGCAAGACCTTGGGACAGGTCCCAGCTGTGATATTCCCTGAAACCATAGTGACCCTGAACACTTCTGTGGGGTTTTGGAAAGTCTTTGGGAACTTTATTTATCAGATGTGGCTGATCTTTACCTGTCTGGAAGGACTGTGCAGAGCCAGGAGCTGGACTCCATGATCATGGTGGGTCCCTTTCAGCCCAGCATATTCTGTGATTTCATGATTCTATGATCATGTTTCAAATATTGTTTACTCAATGAAAATAATGGGTGGATGGCCTAGTAAAGGCAATTAGACTCCCTTGATTTGCTTGGAGTCTGAGCAATCTGCCATTTTTAAGGACTGGGAGAACTTTGTGGGGCAGAAGGCTTTGAAAGGCACTTCCCCATGCCCTGAATCCCTGTGGCAGCCGAGCTCCAGGTGCTTGGAACACGGGCCTTGCAGAGGTGCCGGCTGTGAGCTGTGTCCGTACCTGGTGTGTGGCACCGGTGACACAAACCCTGCTGTACCCTCAGGGACAGTGCCCTTCAGCCAGGCCGGGCTGCTGAGCTCTGCAGGCCCATAAGGGTTTCAGGTCAGGTACTGACAGGCCTGGCACCAGCTCCTGTGCAGGGAATGATGAATGGCCTCACTCTGTGCCTAACGAGGGCGGGGATTATTGGGTTATAAATCAATTAGGTGGTTCTGAGGAGGTCACAAGCCACAAGAAGAAGCAACAAAGAGAGAGAGTAACCTCAGGATATTCCATGATTCTGTGATTCTGCAGCACCAGGGTTTCCCTGTTCAACAGACTCCTCTCTTCTAGGAGAATACTGGAGGGGTTCATGGGCACCCTGTAAGCCCTAGGGTCAGCTCACGAGTGCTGGTGCCAGCTCAGCGGCTTGGGATGTTTTGGGCTCTTGGGGCCAATTCCCTCTCCAAGTCCCTGTGTCAGAAGGACACTCCCAGCCTGTGCAGCAGGGGCCAGCCAGGAGCACGTCCCTGGAATGCTGGATGAGGTCCATTCCTGTCCCTCCACACATGGCCAGGCCAGGAGAATCCTCAGGCACCTGTGTTAGGCCTACTCACCCACCCCTGCAACCCATGGCCTGACAAAACCTCCGTTCCTGGGACTTTTCCAGTGTCCAAACTCCATTATCTTTTCCGGGAGAAGGCACTCACCACCTGTGAGAGTTTGATTCTGGTTTTCTTTGAAAGAGGCTCCAACTGCCTCCTGTGCCCCACGTGATGTGGGGGAAGGTGGTGGGAGCAGAGGAAAATGGGCAAAACCACCATTCTTGGGCAGAGATGTGGCCCAGCCTTGTTGTGGTGCTGTGGGGACCAAAGGTGACAAGGACACGTGCATCTCCCAGGTTCCCTGCGTGCAGCTGCTGCAGGATCATCCCTGCAGGGGCAGGCAGGTAAATCCAGCTGTCCTCAGCAGGCAGGTCCATGCCTTGCATCCATCACAGGACATATCCTCCCACTGCACCTGCAGAGCCCAAGGCTCCCAAGCAGAGATGAGAACACAAAGTGCACTTTTCTTTCTGAGGTGGTTTTCAATCCAGCGCTAGGGCTGGAAAAGTTTCCAGTGTGGGACTAGTGAGTGATGGCAAGGAACCACTTCTCTGGGAGTCACATGGCTCCCGTGCTACTCATTGTCCTCTAAGTTCTTGTTTTGCTCTGTACGAACAAACCTCCAAGAAAACAGCAATGCAGCATTTTCTACATTCTAATGAGCTTCTTCCTAATAGTTCTCTAATGAGCTGTGGCAAACAGCAAGGCAGCCTTGTTTGCTTTAATCTCTTTAACTGCAACCTATCCTAGAGGCAAGGCAGCTCCGGGGACAATGAGTGCACTTGAGGCTGGACAGACACCTCGGGGATCAAGGCTTGTCCTCTGGCATCTCTGCTGCAGGCCTGGAGGTGCCAGCACAGGCATTAATTAAACCATGGGGTGTGTGAGCTGTGGGTCAGTAGGAATCAACTTGCAAAGCTCCACAGCCTGCTCACAGAGGAGATCCTGTCTTGGCTGAGATTTAGCTGCTCTTCAACAGTTAAAATTTGAGGAAAACAGAACACTTTCAGGGAACAGAGGTGAAATGAGGAGCACACATCAGGGAGGTCTCAGGGAGATCTCAGTACAGCTTCCAGTACCTTTAGGGGCTTATAGAAAGGAAGGAGAGGGACTTTTCATACGGGCACACAGTGACAAGACAAGGGACAATGGTTTTAAACTTACAGAGGTCAGGGTTAGATGGGATATTAAGAGAAATTTCTTTCCTGTGAGGGTGGGCAGGCCCTGGCACAGGGTGCCCAGAGCAGCTGTGGCTGCCCCTGGATCCCTGGCAGTGCCCAAGGCCAGGCTGGACACTGGGGCTGGGAGCAGCTGGGACAGTGGGAGGTGTCCCTGGGACAGGGGGAGGTGTCCCTGGGACAGGGGGAGGTGTCCCTGCCCATGGCAGGGGTGGCACTGGATGGACTTTAAGGTCCCTTCCACCCAAACCAGTCCCTGATTCCATGCTCTCTATGAGTTGTACCCATCTGGGCTGGGTGCTTGGCCCTGTCCCTGAGCCTGGCACAGAACATCACACCCAGACAGCTCCTCCAGGGCAGAGCTGGGACAAAGATCCTCTCAGGAAAACACTTTCATGGAGGCATTCAGTTTTCTGGCCATATCTCAGTGGGGCAGGGACTTTGTCAAAATCCCTTCTGTGCTGATTTTTGCCCCAGCCTGGCAGCTGGTGGTGGCTCCATTGTTCTGTCTGAGGACATCCCTTCATTTATAGCTGCTGGAACCCAGCAGGCTCCTTTTGGCTCCAGAGCAGCCCGAAGGCCCGTTCTAGAGGAGAGGGTGACAGCTAAAGGGCGACATTGAGCACCTCAGTGCATTTTGTCTTCATGGGTTAATATAGGATCAGTTTGTTTTATCCTTTGGAATATCAAGGAAGCCTCCAGAGAGGATGAAGTCTCCCGAAGAGCTGAGCTGTGCCTCTCTTTGCCAATGTTTATGGATAGTAAGAGTTCCACCTCATCACCTAATCCTCCAGGAAGCAATTTTTCTCCTCCTGATGAGGGCACATTGAGGCAGGGCACAAGAAATAAAGTGCTCAGGTTTTCTGCATCTGCACAGAGAGGCCCAGAAAAGGAGGCTCCACCTTCAAAATCCTGCGGGAAAGCCTTGAGGAAATGCCGGCGTCTTCAGTATTCTGGTGCCGAACTTCCCACCAGGGCGAATGCTCAGGTGATAACTCTTTGCTTTTGATCTATTGGATTTTGCAGTGTCTTTGGTATGGTGATGAGACTGCAATATCCCATAATAGATGGCTGTTTCTAGCAAGAGCTCTGCTATAATTGTATTTATGAGCAGAATACTTATAGAGGCCTTCAGGGAGCTTCAAGTGTAAAAACATTCCTATAACAACATATAGACAGCCAAGCAATTAATTTCTGGGCTGAGAGTGGTGTTGGGGGCTCTGTTCTGTTTTAGAACATCCACTAAAGCTACAGAGGCTCTGCTGGAGGCCATGGGTAGCTGGACACTTGCTCCTTCCTCTGTGCTTTCTGTGCCTAAGATTGGCTTGAAATAAAGTTCACTAAAACTAAAGGACACCACTGAAGTTCTGATGTGTTCTGGGGGAACCACAGATTTCTGTCACAGAATATCCTGGAAGGGATCCACCAGGATCCTCCAGCCCAGTTCCTGGCCCTGCACAGACACCCCAAGAATCCCACCCTGGGCATCCCTGGGAGCAAACACTCCTGAGTCTGTGGAGTTTATGCAGTAACAACCCTCCCTCCCAACTTGTCCTCCCAAGGGAAGAGGCAGGCATAGATCCCTGAGGTCCAGGTACCAGAATGGGAAGTGCGATCAGTTTTCCACACCTGATCCTGCCTTGCTGGGTGTCCTCATCTGTGTTTTCCTGTTTGCTCTTTCTCTTCTCCTCCCCAGTTCCAAAGGCCCAGGTGATGGCATCACGCTCTAGGTCTGGTCATGGCTTTACATCAGTAAAGTCCAAAAAAATTCTACATCCCTTGACAGGAGTCTCAATGCCTGTTTTTGTCACTGCTTTGGCTGAAATTACCTTAATAATGGGATATTCACACGATACCAATCCCTAATAGAGTGGCATTAATCAGCCTTGTTCTGCAGGGGAAGAAATTATACTTATTTATGGTTTCCGATTAGTAGGGTGAGGAAAGGAGGTCGTTTTCATCATTTTATGAAAAAAAAAAACCCAACCAACAGGCTCTTCAAATAAAAACTGTTGAGGAAAGTTTCCATTCCATGGATAAACTCTGTCTTGGAAAATGGCAAGGACTTAGCAAGTGGCAAAGGGCTTCAAAACACTCCTAGTAGGATTAAAAATAAATTCTGTTGTTATAATATGGACAGTTCCAGTATTATAAAACAGAGTGTATTAAGAGCTGATTTGTATCCTCCAAACACCTTGGAAGGGGTTCAAGCTGGCAAGGACAGACTCCAGAGCTGCACAGCCCCTCCCAGAGCAGATGTGAAGAGCTGAGCCTAAGCTGCTCAGTCTGGGTGTTAAACTCAGGATTTTCTTGTGCCCCCCTGGTTTCTCACATACCTCTGCCTGTGTCAGGATCAGCTGGGGGAGGAAGGCACAGAAATAGAAAAGGCTGGTTTAGGGCTTGGGGCTGAGCTGCTCATCCACAGAGAGAGAATTAAAGGTACCTGACCCCAGGTGGGCTCAGGTGGGCACCTGAGCCATGCTCGAGGCTTTTCTCAGCCCTATTTTGGGAAAATGTGTCTTTAATAACCCCAGGTTCCTGTGTTCAGCTGGCCACCTGCAGCTGCCAGGATGAATTTCCCTGTTCTCCTCTTTAGGGGAGGGTGTTTCTCCTCATCTCCTCAGTGCGCCAGGATCACTGCAGCTGGAGATGCAGCGCTGGGGGTAAGCTGTGCACTGGAGCAGCTCTGCCTTGGAGCCCCACCAGAGAGGCGTGTCTGTGTTTATCTCTGAGCCTGGCCCCTGGCAGGGCTGTCCCAGTTACCCAGGATATGCTTTACAAACCTGTTTTTTTGTTTTCATTGTGTAAAAAAAGAGACACAAAACATTCACAGGGATGCTGGGAGAAGCAGGAAGTGAAAGTCAAGGAGAGAACAGCTGCTGCTGGTGCTCGCACTTCCTTTGGACTCCTGGTCCCTCTTTGCTGCCCCAGTGACCCTCATGGGGTGGGGTGAACCCAACTCCTCTCCAGCAGATGGAATCCCATGGGATAGGAGCTCCCACCTGGATCTACAGAGCCCTGGACCTGAGTGCTGACCTGAACCTGAGACTGTGGTGATCTCCTTTGCCCCAGGAGACCCCACAATGTACAGAAAAGTCCAGGTTTCCGGCCCGTGCTGCTGAAGGAGTCTGGAGTCGTTTGTTCGTGTTCTCAAGGCAGTTTATTACTTCCTTATCAAAAGTAGATTTCTCTGCCCTGCCAGGGTTGACACAGAACGTGTCCAGAGACACACTGTGCCCGCCCCGGGTGAGCTGTAATCTTTTATACTAAAAACTACGTATAAAATATTTAGAATTAATTACCAATCCATGCCACTCACATCACCATGTCCAGATCTGTGTCAAACCAATCCAAAAGTGCCAGCAGCACCAAGATGATGGAGGTTATGAAGAAGAACATAAGATAACATGCCACGTGTAAGAATTCTCCATCTTGTGTCTCAGACCCCCCTGTACAGATCTCCAACCCCCCTGTACAGGGCTTTAAACCCCCCTGGACATACATTCAAATTCTCTTATTTTTACTTATAGCTACTACTATTTTTCTATCTAAGTTTTTGTGACTTGAAATTCCTCATACAAAGTTGACAACCTGTTCCATGGATTAGAATCAGAGCCACGGGCATTTTTAGTATCATTCCAGGGTCCCTGACACCTCTGGCAAGGCTGAAAAGCCTCCTGACCAGGTTTTGGGTCTGCCAAAGGCATCATAGGAATGCCCTGGGTTCCAACAGAGACGGGCGGCAGGACTGAGTTGGGAGGCAGGGTTCCAAAAGACCAGATAGGCTGGAAAGAGGATATTTGGGAGCCAAGAAGGTTGGAAGCTGCTCCCAGAGGCCACGCTTGCTGCCCAGGAGGGCACTGCAGGAGGAGGCTGGGGGTGCAGCGAGGGTGGGGCACTGAGGGATGGCTCTGTTGGCAGGGCCAGGGCCAGGGAGCAGGGTGTGGGAGGGACCTGAAACGCCAGCTAGCCTTTGGCACTTCCCCGAGTTTGGTAGCATTTTAGGAGTGGGGGATGGCAGAATAGCGTGAGGTGGAAGCAGTGATGTCCAAAACCCAGGCTGGCTACGGACGCTGGGGAGACTGAAGGGCACAGCAGGTGCCTTGCTACCTAGGATAATAACTTCCAACCTTGTGAAATAAAGGCTATAAATTGATATGTTTTCTTAAATAGTGTGGCATCATGCAAAGTTTCACTGAGCTCACAGCAGGTACTGGTGCTGAGCAGGGCTTGCCAAGAGCCAGCAGGATGTGGCTGTTTGCTGGCCAGTGGAGGAGCGAGGCCACACAGAAGCTGATCAGCCACGCTTGAGGTGGAGTCTGGGCAGCCAAAGACATGGAATGAGACATCACCAAGACTGAGAGGGACCTTGGCTGAACTGAGAACTCACAGCTGAGCTGCAGCTGAAGGGAGCCCAGGAGGGACAGGGACAGAGAGTGAGTAACATCCAGCCAGGCATGGTGTCAGGAAGGGCAAAGCACGGCTGGAAGATGATGGACAATAAGAGGAGCTTCCACCAGTGTGACAAAATAGGGCAAAAATAGGTAATAAGGAGACTGGGTTTGCTGCTGTATAAGAAGGGGGTGACTGAGTGGGGACAGAGGAGATGGAAGGACTCCCTGTCTCTTTTTGTCTTCTCCACTGATGTCTCTCAGACCTTTGGGATTAGAGAAAAGGTTCAAAGAGAGCAACTCAAGTAGTGCAGGAGGGCTGAGACAGGGATCTCTCGAGAAAACTGATCCCTTTGGGTTCCTGGGAGAAAAGAGGATTCAACTGAGGGGTGTCTTCCAGGAAAATAAAGGTGTTGGTCATGGGGCCGGTGCTGGTGCCAGCCAGGAGAGGCTGAGGGAATTCGCTTATTCAGCCCGGGGAAGGGAAGAGTGAACATAAATACCAACCTGACAGTACTTATAAGGAGGTTTTGAGAAGATAAAAACAGAATCTTTACTGAGGAATTTGGTGGGAAAATAAGGGACTGTGGTTAAAAACTGAAGTAAAGGAGGTTTTGGCAGAATATAAGAAAAGAAATACATGTACGGATAGGGAAATGTTGGAATATAGCCCCAGGCAGATCATGGGATCTCCTCCTTGGAGGATGTCAAGTCCTGGCTGGACAAAGACCTGTGCAGCCTGGTCTGATACAGGATTTGGGTCTGGACATGGAGTGAGGGCTCCTGATGTCCCATCCTGACTGAGTCCCTCTGTGAGGCAGCTGGCAGTAATCAGGGCAGTCTTTGGGTGTCTGATCAAAGGTTTCAATGTGAGCCCTGGTTTGGGGCTGCTCTGTGCCCCTCCTTTGGTGCATCTGCCCCTGGTCTGGGTCACAGTCACCCTGGGACCCCTGTGCTGGGGGCAGAGCCCTGTGCAAGGCTCTGCCTGTGTTTGCTGGGAGTGCTGGCACAGCTGAGGAGAGTGCAAGTTGTGGAGGTCACTGGATCTGCAGTGTCACTTCCCTTGCCAAAACAACCTCCCCAGCACGAGCAGAGCATTGCAAATACTTGGGACAAGCTTCGCCTCCTTGTGCCTCTCTGAGACAGCCCCTTGGAAACGGAGCTGGTGTCCTCGTTGTCCTCCTCTCCTCCTGGGTGTTGGCCCAGCCATTGACTTGAAATATGAGTTTGTCCGCAGCAAAATGACCATCACTCACTCCCAGAGTGGAGGATTTTGGCACACCTGTGTCAGTGCAGCTGTGTCAGGCTGTCTGCAGATCCAGGAGGGAGCCCACACCCATCTGGCTCATCCGGAGGGGATTTGTGCTCAGGTTTGTGGTGCTGGAAGTTCACAGCTGAGTGGGGATTTTCTTGGGCTGCTGCTCCAGGGCAGTCTGTGCAGCCACTGCCAAACCAGGATCCAGGGGGACGTCCCTGTGCGTCACAGCTGCCTCTCATCCTCAGCTCCCAGCTGTGTGTGGGGAATCTTGACCCATGAGAGGACCCCTGCACATCTCCAGAGCCTGGTACCCACCGGAGAGCTCTGCAGGGACGTGGGAGTGGGGGGCCTTCATGAAGAGGCTCACTGGGCTGCTCCTGCCTCCTCCTCCTCCTCGGGCTGCTGGGGAGGTGCAGAGCTGCTTCCACCAGAAACTGCCGCTAATTGGACCTTATTAAAAATTTACTTCTGTTTCATAATAAAGCTGGAGCATTTATTTTCCCCCAGCCAAGGCATCAATTACCAACACAAATGGGCTGCGCTGGCAGGAGAACAGCAGAGCTGGGGCTGTCGATTCCCTGACCTCAGTGCAGCCCTTCCCACCACCCCCACAGCCCCGGACAGCTCCACCTGCACGTTCTACTCCTCCCTCAGAGGATTCAAGCTTCGGATTTCCCATTTCCCCCAGGAAGACACTGGCATGCAAGGGTATGCCTTGGCAAACAATATGTATTTTTTCTTAATAACAACTGATCACCTGATTGAAGCAAGGTACCCAAAGGTTGAGAGTATTTAAAGTAATGGGAACCCACAGGTATCCCTGCAGGATATCCCACTGTCCTGGGGAAATTCCCTGTGGATAATTTGTCATGGGGGCTTAATGCAGGCTGGGTCCAGGGGATCAGACAGACCCCCTGCTGCCGCAGATGGCTCGGACAGCGAGGTCCCCGGAGGGACTGCCTTGTCCTGGAGATCCTCAGCAGAGACCCTGGCCCCCAGGTTCTCCTAGCAAGCTCAGCCTGAGGCAATCAGGTGGTTCAGCTCTCAGTGATTTCAGCTCTTAGCTTGCCAGGTTTGGCGTGGCTAGCTCAGAGAAGAAGAGACGAGAAGGCTGTGTAGAGGTTCCACAGAATGGTTTCATGCAGGTTCTGTGAGGGGGGTCCAGTGATGGCTCTTCCACCGAACTGGGCAGAAGTAGGGGTTTTTATAGGGTTAGTTAGGATTGGGAGACTAGCCAATGGTTTAGGGTCACAGTGAACTAACCTATAGTCTTAGGACATCTGGAATGTAGCCAATAGTGTTACAGAGAGATAAGAGAGGGTCTTGAAGCGGAAAGCAGAGCCTCGTCCATGACCAGGCATTTTCTCTCCAAGGAGGCCTTGCAGAGGGCTCTGTGACTGCAACAGGGGCTGTCCTTCAGCATTATCACACTTCCATCTCTGGCGGGGATGTTGAAGTCTTGACACTGATGTTTTTGCAGAAGTTTCTTTCTGTTGGGTAAAACTGCACAAGGCCAGTGCCTGAGCTTGGAAGGTCTGTGGGATTTGGGAGACAAACACAGGACTGGAGCATTGTACCCAGAAAAACAGGTCTTCATGAAATCATGGAACGGTTTGGGTTAGGAGGCATGCCACTCTCTGCCATGGGCGGGAACATCTTCCACTATCCCAGGCTGCTCCAAGTCCCTGTGTCCAACCTGGCCATGGGCACTTCCTGTAGCAGTGGCTACAGCTTCTCTGGGCACCCTGTGGCCTCCCTACCCCCATAGGAAACAGTTTCTCTCCTCTTTTATTTTAAAAATGCTAAAGATGTTGTTCTGTCACTCTCTATCTGAGTAAAATGCTCTCCGTCTTTTTTTATCAGCCCCATTAGGCCCTGCAAGGGGCTCTGAGCTCTCCCTGGAGCTTCTGTTCTCCAGGTGAGCACCCCCAGCTCTGCCAGCCTGGCTCCAGAGCAGAGGGGCTCCAGCCCTGGGAGCATCTCGGTGCTCTCCTCTGGACCTGCTCCAAGAGCTCCATGTGTTTCTTGTGCTGAGGATTCCAGACCTGGACATAGCACTGCAGTTTGGGTCTCAAGAGCACCTTCCCTTTGGCTGATGTTCTTTCCCAACTGTCCATGGCATTGTGGTGAAGCCAAACGTGAGTGTGGCTGTGGCTGAGCAGCCATGGAGTGACCAGATGGTTTTGCTGGGTGGGGTTTGGCAGTTTCTGTTCCTGCACCATGAAAAAAAGTGCCTGTTCTCTTTACTGCAAGAATCAGAGCTGAGTCTGCAGCAGCCGCTGGGGCCAAACCTTTCCCCGCTTGCAGCTTGGGCGGGGGGATCCCTGTGCCAGTGGAGAGAGGTAAGGGAACAGAGTTTTTGTCTTTTTGCTTTAGGAAGCTGTAGCATCCTAAACTCTCTGTTGACCTGGTACATGGTTCAATGACTGGAATGGCACAACTTCACAGAATGATGGAATATCCTGAGCTGGAAGGGACCCTCAGGGATCACCCAACCCATCTCCTGTCCCTGCCCAGACCCCCCAACAACCCCACCCTGTCCATCCCTGGCAGCGCTGCCCAAAGGCTCCTGGAGCTCTGGCAGCCTCGGGGCCGTGCCCATTCCCTGGGGAGCCTGGGCAGTGCCAGCAGCCTCTGGGGGAAGAACCTTTCCCTGCTCTCCAGCCTGAGCCTGCCTGGCCCAGCTCCAGCTGTTCCCTCAGGGATGCAATGGCCCGTCCCCAAGGAAGGGCTTCCCCCTGCACAAACACTCAGCAAAGCTTCTGCTTTCCCTTCCACAGGAACCTGGTGTCCCTTGGGACATGGGACATTCCAGCAGAGCAAAGACATCCAGGACAGAGGTGACAGAGCCCTGTGAGCTCCTCAGGCCAGGCTAAGTGACAGAACACAGGCTCTGGGCAGGGGGTTGTGGCATGGGCTGCTCTCCTTCGCCCTCTGTCCCATTTCCCACCTTCCACTGCTCTCAGAGCTGCCTCCTGCTCTGCAGCCAGGAGTGGAACCACGCAGTGCTCCACTGCATCCCAGACTGCAGCCCCTGCCTGTGTCTGCTCAGCCTGGGGCGGAAGGAAAGGAGAATTCCGCCAGTTACACTCACAGGAGCAGCTGTGGGAGGGACGCTCCAAACTTGGTTTCTAATTAGGGGCAGAGCCGTGGTACCTGTCTGGATGTGACAGGATAATGCACCTGCTAAACATTACAAGAAGCTTCCGAGATTCAATGTGACATCAGCGAAGCAGGAGCTGCAGTTTAGTCAACACTCCATCAGTTAAAAGTCTATATTTCCAATTATCTGAGGACAGTTTGCCTTCAAGAATAATTGGCTTCCCACAGCTCCTGGAACAGATGTCAGGAATCTCCTTCTCCTCCACCAAGGAAAACCTGGAATGGTTTGTAGCATGCACTCCAGGTGTCAGTGTCAGGGATTTGGGGACTGTCCTGGGACAGAGTTTTGCAGATGCAGTGGCCCCTAAAACCTGTGGGGTGCAGGTTACCTCATCAGGTTGCTGCTGAGCTGCGGAACTTGTGGGCCCACACTGTGACGCAGGCCTGGCACAGTGTCCCTGCCCTGGGGACACTGCCAGGAGGCTTTTTCATTTGGTGAATTGTCCCCTTGGCACAAGAGGTGTCATCCTGGCAGGAATATTTGCCTGTTTGCCTCCTGGATGCCACCCATGGAGGGTTCGGAGAAGAAGAGGATGTTTTATTTGAGAATGGGTATTTAAGGAGCTGCTCCTAACAGGCCTCCTGTGCCCATGGCTGGGGCAGTCCTCAGGCCACCAGGAGACAAACCCAGCCCCACAGGCTCTGCTGACACCTCCCCAGCTCCAGAGACATCCAGCACTTGTCACCTCTGCACGGACAGGCTGCACAGCCCAGGCACAACTGGTAGAGGAAGCAGGAAATCACAGCAGGACCGTAGAAAAAAATCCCAAACTCCAGTAAGGAATGGAAGCATAAGAATTTCCTTGCAAAATTTAAATGTCTAAATGGGAAATTGGGATTTTATTACAACAGACTGCTTCTGTGTCTAATGGGAATTGTCATTCCCCACTCCAGGCAGTTCTCTATGGATAAGATTTGATGACTGATCCACAGCTTCCAGGAGTCACTGGATCTCTTCTCCAGACAGGGTAGGGGCAGCCAGTGTCACTGTAGCCTCTGGGAGAGGTGAGAGATGGAAACCTGCTCCAATGTGATTCCCAAAAAAGCCCAAGGGTGAGGGAGGGCTGAAGGCAGCCCGGGAAGGCTCTTGTGCCATGCTTCAGCTCTGTTTCTGAATTACAAGTTTTGATATACAGTTCCTAGATTTTGTTTTTAAGATGAAAAGTGAGCAGTTTCCATGGGAAAAGAGTATTCCCTGGTGGAAAAATGCACAGCCCTTTATTTTTTTTCCATTTGGAGTAATTGTAAGGTTTTGGGATTTTTTTTCTAACCACAAAGAGCCATTTATACAGTGATGCCTGAGACTGCTCCTCCACATCAGCTGGAGAAAGATAATTTCTGGATGTGAGTGCCTTCCCAGATGGTGTTGGGAAACCTGTGGAAGGGGGATGCTGCAGCATGGGCTGCGAGGGCTGTGAGAATTCTGGGGGACAGTGAAGGCTCCTGAGCTGCAGCTCCTGCTGTGGCCATGGGAAGTGTGACATGAGGGGCACAGGACAAAAGGAGGAGCCCAGGCTGTGCACATCCACAGGATGCTGGAGAAACTCTAAACACAGCCTTTATTCCAAGGAATTACCAGCTCCTTCGTGAACCATCTCCTGTCACATTCTTCTCCCCAGGCACAGGGGTTTGGCTCAGCACAGTGACTGCCATCCCTGAGGGATGCTGGGCTGCTCCTGGGCTGTGCTTTCCCGGAGAACCCTGGAAGAACGAGGAGCCTCAGGGCTTCAGATCCACCCGTTCTTTGTGGTGCTTCCCATAAAGGGGATGTGGGCTAATGACCCGAGACACATTGAGGGCCGCCACAGCTGTGCAAGCAGAGGCAGGGACACAGCTGTGCAAGCAGAGGCAGGGACACGCATCCCTGTGCTTTCTGAGCCTCTCCTTCCCCCACCCGGCCCAGGCTGGCCCCCAGCTGGCCCCTGACCTGCTGCTGTGCCCGAGGTGTGGTGTGGGAGAGGCTGGTCTCCTCTGCAGTCTGAGCGTGCCCTGCCTTCAGCAGCTCCGTCCCTGCTCTGGCTGCTGCTGACTGCTAATGAGCCGCTAATTGGCTCCGTATCAGCCAACAGCGGTGTCCAGAGACCAGGGCTGCAGTTCCCAAAGGAGGGACACTGGGAGAGCAGCGCTCTGGGCTCTGGCTACGGCCTACAGCAAACCAGAGATCAAGATTATTTCCTTCTGACCAAGTGACCAAGTGTCTCCCAGCAGTGGGAACAGCCCTTGGGTGGGAACAACTCAAGGGCTTCACCCAAAGAGTTCCCTCTGGGCAAATCCTTCTCCAGCACACACTGGGCATGGGCTATGGCACCTCTGCCCTCATTTTTTCATGTAATTTATGGAATAGTTTGGGTTGGAAGGGACTCAAAGCTCATCCCATTCCACTCCTGCCATGGCAGGGACACCTCCCACTGTCCCAGGCTGCTCCAAGCCCCAGTGTCCAGCCTGGCCTTGGGCACTGCCAGTGGTATAATTGTACATTGTATTATTGGCTTTTCACAAGTATTAAGATGAATGCTATTTGTATAATGTTAAAATAGCTTTGCTGTATTGGATATAGGTTTTTATTTCTGCTGGTAGCAAGAGTTAGGCATACTGGTAATAGTTGATACAGTGTGTTTGAACTGTCTCCTTGATTGGGATAACATCCAGTGAACAGATGATGGGGCCCTGCTGCTATCAACACTCACCGGCCGCAAAAGGCCAGGACCACCACCCAAATTAAAAGGTGATAAGAAGAGGATTAAAACCACAAGCCAAGAAACAGGCATGCTCTAAAAAGGTGGACCCAAGGAGTGGCCGTGCTAAACAGCTCCCAGAAAAAGTTCGACTATGTGTGGTCTCTGAATATGCAGCAGGTTGATGTACAGTAAAAAGTATTTAAAGGGTGTTCTGGAAGCAGCTGGGGTGCTCTTGGCAGCATGCCAAGACACCCGGCCATATTACCCTTTGCTTTATGTCTGTCTTCTATTGTCTTTTTATTAAGCTTTTTTAAAATTTACCNCTTGTCCCCCAGTCCCTCTCCAGCTCTCCTGGAGCCCCTTCAGGCCCTGCAAGGGGCTCTGAGCTCTCCCTGGAGCTTCTGTTCTCCAGGTGAGCACCCCCAGCTCTGCCAGCCTGGCTCCAGAGCAGAGGGGCTCCATCCTTGGAGCATCATTCCCTCCTCTCTGCACACGGGAGCTGCACGGTGTTGATGCCCTGACTCAGAGCAGCAGCTGTCGAGGAGCTTCTGTTTGCAGATTATTCACAACCGATTTTTTGCTTCCATCTGCCTGTCTCTACCATCTGGGATGATCTCCATTCCTGCAGGATACCAGCGAGGTTCCCGGGCCTGGCTTTCACTCCGATCCATCAGCAGCAATCCCAGGATCATTAGGAGCAGCTTGCTTGCTCAGGCAGTTTGGCTCCCCAGCATGCAGACAGCACACACTATTACCCTGTAAAGTGGAGATGTATGTGCAGTGACTGCATGGAGTGTGCCCAGCCTGCTTCCCATGTGCTCTGCCTGTGGCAATCCCATCCTGCCCGTCCCGTGGCTTTTGTCTGCTCTGTGGTGTGGAATTTAAAGTCCTTTCTCTCTTAGCAAAGGGGCTCATGCAAAACCAGAATTTATGTTCCCATCCTTTGTCCATTTTTGCACCAGGAGAGTAAAAAAAACCAAGCAACATCCTTAGTTGTGTAATCAAACTGTCCCTTGCATGTGGTCATGTGATCAGATAAACCCAGGTATTTCTTTAAGGAATCTATAAAATAATCCTGACATGTAACCCAGTGCAGCCCACAGTGGGAAATGAAAAACCACCATAAAAAAAAACAGGGGGAAGCACTTTGTGGCTGAATTTTCCTGTTTTGGGCACGAGAGTCTGAGCTGAGTTTCCTCTTTCAAATATGGGAAATCTTTATTTGTGACTAACAAAGCTGAGCCTGTGAATTGAAAGTTGTTTGTGGGCAGGAGTTATGCACATGACTGATAATTACCAGAGCCAGGACTCCTAATCAGGGAAAATGGGAGCAGTGCTGGAGTAAAGCACTTCAATACGTGGGTATTTTAACCGTTTCCCTGCTGTCCCCATTCCCCAGCCCTGCCCCGTGAGCTCTGGGGTGGGAAGAGCAGGCTCTAAAAACCCTAAAGGGTGCAGCACAGAATCCCCCAGCCCTCGTTTGCGAGGGGCTTCAGAGTCTAGGAATTGAGGCTCTCATGAGCTATGGGTGTCAAATAAAGCTTTGCAGCTGCTCCTGCAGCTGTGTCTGTCCGGGTCTGCTCCTGGGCTCTCTGCAGCTGTGTCTGGAGTTGCTCACCTGGGCACTGCCCGGCAGTTTCACTGGCCCAGGGCAGCTCCAGTACCTTCTCGAGGATGAGAGGGAATTCTGGCTGCAGGGCAGATGTGGGGCAGTGCCAGAGGCAGGGCTGGATGGGATATTGGGCAGGAATTGTTCCCTGGCAGGGGGGGCAGGCCCTGGCACAGGGTGCCCAGAGCAGCTATGGCTGCCCCTGGATCCCTGGCAGTGCCCAAGGCCAGGCTGGACACTGGGGCTGGGAGCAGCTGGGACAGTGGGAGGTGTCCCTGCCATGGCAGGGGTGGCACTGGATGGGCTTTAATGTCCCTTCCCACCCAAACCATTCCATAATTCCACAATAATGATGTAGAATTTGCAGTCGCTTCATGCACTTCAGGACTCCAGGTGAAAAACGTTGACCCTTGAGGACAACACAACGAAGCTGAATCCAGCTTTATGCTAATTTATTTAGGCTTCATCAGTTTCGCTTCTAATTCCTCAAGTCCTGGCCTTCCTGGGGTTGTGCTTATGTCACTGGAAGATTCTTTCTGGTGGATATAACTAAAAAGGAAATTTTTTGGAAATGAGAATAAAAGATTGAGCCAAATTGCTAATATTGGTACTGACCTATAGATGAAAGCAACACCATTCCCCAAGTCTTAATTATGCTTGGAAAGGGCCAGATTTTGCTCATTTTTCACAAATCTGATGGATATTGACTTCAATGTTTCTACTGGCATGATATAAAATAAAAACAACTCTGATGTTAATTGCTGCTTAGTCAATCAAAATGCTGTGATTTTGGGAAATAAAATTCAGGAAGTAGCTCAGATTGCTCCGTAGTATTTTGGAGTGCTAAAGACAGCCTCTGGCAAATGTGGAGGGGAAGAGGCTCCAGGCTGAGCGTGGGTTGGACTTGGAAATGCCACTGACAGTGGCCTTGTCATGGCTGGGCTGGCAGGGGAGGGACAAGGGGCTCATTAGACATTTACAGATTAACTGCCACCATCCCCACTGCTCCAGTCTGTGTCAGCTTCTGGGGGCTGTCAGGGCTCCTTTGGAAAAAAACATGGATATTTCTATTTTTCCTGTTTAGTGAGTGTTGCAGCTGACCTCAAACTGCCTTCCTTTCCTTGTGTTGAGAGTCCCGTGGCCAAACACTCACAACAAAAACCAGAGCGAGGATCCATTCACAGTTCATTCGTGCCCTGCGCTGGACAAACTCTGGTTTTGCATTTCTTTGACCAGTCAAGCCATTATTTTGGGTTGAGCAGAGGATTTCACCAGAACATGCCCGGGACTGTTTAATCTGTGTGGTGTCAGGGCATTTTTGTAACAGTTTTTTCAAAGCACTTAAAAATGAAAGGGTGGAAGTGAAGGGAAAAAAAACTAACCTGCTGTACAGAAAAACTGCAAAATTTTGTATCTGGGGGCATTTTAAAAATTTCATCTTTTCGACTGGAGCAGTTTGACAGCTTTGCAAACTGTTTACATTGATAGTTCTATTTTCTGAGGGGAAAAAATTGTCCTCAGCCAAAATAAGTAACGGATCTGTAGCTATGTCACAGATGGATCTGGTACAGCTGATGCTCCAAGGTTCTCCTGTTTGCAGTGGCTTTTGTCACTCGGTGATGGATGGGGCTGATGTTTCCCATATCAACCATCTCGGGCTAGGAGTGTCTATGTGTTCCTTCTGAGAGTTCCATAAAAAAACCTCAGCTGCTCTGAAAATGGGGGCAGGGGATGAGCAGATGGAGCAGCCCTGGGACAAGGATTTGGGTGTTGCTGGGTGAGAGCTGGAGCTGCCCTAACCCTGAAACCCCCCAGTCCTGGGCTGAACCCCAGTGACGGCAGCAGGGGAGGGGGGGATTCCGCTCCTCTGCCCCACTCAGGTGAGACCCCACCTGCAGAGCTGCCCCTGCCCTGGGCCCAGCACAGGAGGGACCTGGAGCTGTGGAGAGAGTCCAGAGGAGAGCACAGAGATGCTGCCAGGGCTGGAGCCCCTCTGCTCTGGAGCCAGGCTGGCAGAGCTGGGGGTGCTCACCTGGAGAACAGAAGCTCCAGGGAGAGCTCAGAGCCCCTTGCAGGGCCTGAAGGGGCTCCAGGAGAGCTGGAGAGGGACTGGGGACAAGGGATGGAGGGACAGCACACAGGGAATGGCTTCCAGTNGAATTCCTAAACATGCTACCATTGTTAGGAGCACCCCATGGCACCTGGCGGGTATTGGGGATACCAGGGAAACCAATAACCATGGACGACCCTGAGGAAACTGCTTTACTCTCCCTAGAAATTCTTGAAAAATCTCATTCTAAACAAACTGGGTAGGAATTTCCCGGTATTCCCAAGCAAAACTCTCTGAAAATCTTGTTTGCACAACTCACAGTGTGTTCCTCTCTTTCTTCACGGTGTGCTGTGAGGTCAGCATTTGTCTGTCCCCAGTTTGTCCCCTGTCAGCCCCAGCCTGGCTGGTGCATTCCAGGGGCTGATGCTCAGCCTGCCCTGGCCCTGGGTGTTCTCTCAGCCCCTTGTGTGCAGTGCTGGAGCCAAAACCTTCTGGGCTGAACAGATGCCAAATGTCTCTTCCTTTCCTGTTCCTTGTAGCAATTGGAGCTGTCCCTTCCAGGTCCATGTCCCTGTTCCCTGTGTGGCTGTTGCAGAGCAGGGAAAGCTCAGCACTGGGGGCTTGGCTACCCTGCCCACGGTGTGGTTTTAATACTCCTCAGCATAAGGAAAGTTCATCCCTGGACTTCCTGGGACAACTACGTGGCTGTCCCATCTCCTCAGAGCAGTGATGGAGTCACTGTCCCTAGAATTGTCCAGATGAGCAGTAGATGTGACACTCCACAATGTGGCCAGTGGGCACAAGGGCATTCAGTGGATTTGATCATCCTGGAGGTCTTTTCCAATCTTCAGAATTCTGTGATTGTGTCTTAATGGAGTCCACAGGGACAACGGACCCCAAAAGGGTCCTCATCTCTGCACTGCAGCCTGCAGAGGGTCCTGGAGCAGAGGATTTGTCCTGGAACAAGGGAATTGTCCTGAAGCAGAAGATTTGTCCTGGAGCAGAGGATTTGTCCTGGAACAAGGGAATTTTCCTGAAGCAGAAGATTTGTCCTGGAGCAGAGGATTTGTCCTGGAACAAGGGATTTGTCCTGGAGCAGGGGATTTGTCCTGAAGCAGAGGATTTGTCCTGGAGCAGAGGATTTGTCCTGGAGCAGGGGATTTGTCCTGGAGCAGGGGATTTGTCCTGGTTTCCTGTTGATACCCCACTCCTGTGGGTGACAGGCGGGTTTGGTGGGTTTGGTTCCTGGCCAGCTGGAGCTGCGGGTGCTCCCCAGGCTGGGCTCGGGGCTCCAGCCCTTGCGGGGTGCCCTGGCCTAGCAGCAGCCCCAGCCCTGCCTTGGGGCACGGTTTGGTACCAGCCAAGGGAGGGCAGCAGCACCACGGACACCGTGTGGGCTCTGGGATGACCTCAGCTGGGAATTGTGTCCGTGCCCACCCGGCTGTGGGAATCAGGGACAGACAGGCTGCTCTCAGAGCCGGTTTCTGTGCAGTCACAGGTGTCCTGCTGCTCTGCTGGTCACTGCAGGGGCCTTGCTCCTGACAGGGAGGTGGAGCCTGAGCTGGTCCTGCTGCATCCCCAAGGTGAGAGCTGCCCTCCACATCCCCTGCTCCCAGTGAGAGCCCAGCCAGCACTTCCACGCACATTCCAGAGGGACTGCAGCCACCCCAGCGTGCACAGAGCTGCAGAACCCCCTGAATTGCAACATCCCTGGAGACAGAGCTTCCTAATAACCTTCAGCTTGGTGATCACACTCAAACAAACCCTTGGGGTGGGACAAAATCCAAGAGTAGCAGCATTAATCCTAAAGAGTGAGACTGCAAACGTTGCCAAAGAACCAACTTTCATATGGTTTTAACTCAGAGGCAAATCTGGAGGATCTGCTCTAATCTATATTCAAGAGAGCAAAATGGCCCCAAAGAGTGCTACATTTTTAAAAATAATTGTCTTGAAATTAAAACATAATTAACTAGTCATTAGAGTTGTGCATTCCTTGAAAATGCTTTCTTTGCAGCCTCCTTCCTATGTTAGGAGCTGTTTGAATCCCAGATTTAGCCACAAAACTCAGCCCTGGCCTCCAGCTGTGCAAGGGCAGTGGCACACCCATAATATAATTTTTATATATATTTATGAGTATAAAAATGGAGTGCATCCATATTTAAAGGACAGACAATATGTGAAACCCCCCTTCTCTGGGCCCATGGAGTGTTTGAGCTCCATGGGAGAAAAGGATGTGATGGATTTATTTCCCTCAGACAGAACAGCTTGGCCACTGGAAGTCCTCATCATTTGGGGAGCTCCAATATAGTTCCTCACGATCTGCGCTAAGCCATGATCCTTCTCAGGCTCTGCAGTGACCAGGAAGAGCCCGTGCAGATTTTCCCCTTGCCAGGGACGTACCAGGGAAACGTTTATTTAATGCAGAGGAGACGAAAAGTCTCCTTATCTGTCACTGCTCTGCAGAGTGAAATAAAGGCACCATTGATTTTGTGTTCGAGCTAATTAATTGTGGTTCAAAGCCTGGTTTGGGGTTTAAAGGCCACATTCCCACAGCCAGGACCTCTGGCTGCAGGGCAGCACCTGGCAGCTGAGAAATGCCGGGAAGGAGCAGAGTTGGCCCAGAGCAGTTTGTTTGTTTGTTCCTAAAACAGGTCGAATTCCCAATGAAGGGATGAGGGATGGAGCAGGAGAGGTGGGAGCAGGGCTCAGGGCTCCCTGTGGACCTGACAGTGTTCCCTGCCAGGCTGCTCCTCACCCAGAGGGGGATCGGAGCTCCTTATCCCAACAGGCTCCAGAGCCACATTTCCCTTGGGCAGCACTGGCTGCTCTTGGTGGTCCCAGGGGGGAGATGCCCGTGCACCCGTGGTTGAAATAGCACAAGTTCTGCAGCAGTGGCTGGATCACGGATGTTCTGAACATCAGTCGTGCACATTTCCCTTCCCTGGAGCACTCTCCTTCAGCTCTGGGCCAGAACTTGGCCAAGGGCATGTTTCTACTGATGACGAGATGGAAGGAGAAAGGGACAGACCTGGCAGGAAGGTAAGAGAATTTGTGAAGGTTAAAGAGACTCAAAGAAGCTGTGTCTGAATATGCAATCATGGAATAGTTTGGGTGGGAAGCTCATCTGTTCCCACCATCCCAGGCTGCTCCCAGCCCCAGTGTCCAGCCTGGCCTTGGGCACTGCCAGGGATCCAGGGGCAGCCACAGCTGCTCTGGGCACACTATGCCAGGGCATCCCCAACCTCACAGGAAATGAATTTTTCCTAATATCCCATCTAAACCCACTCAGTGTCCTAGTGATCTATTTCCCCTTGTCCTGTCACTCCATGCCCCTGGAAATAGTACTGAAGCAAAGGATACCTCGTGTTATGGACTTCTGGTGCAAAACACCTTATGGCTGAATGCCAAAGCCTTCCCAGCAATTAAAGTGTTTGTGTGACTGGTAAGGACAGGCTGAAATTCATGGAATTTCTAAACACTGCAATTAACCTGTTCAAGGTATGGCAAAAACTGAAAGGGCAAACAACAGGTGAGAGGATCTTGAGATGAAATCTCCTTCCTTCTGCCCTAGAAGGATTAGTGCCTTCCCAATTAGCCCAGAATTTGGCCTTAAAGTATAAATAGGAGTCTCCAGGTCAGGGGCCCAGCACAAGAGGGACCTGGAGCTGCTGCAGAGAGTCCACAGGAGAGCACCGAGATGCTGCCAGGGCTGGAGCCCCTCTGCTCTGGAGCCAGGCTGGCAGAGCTGGGGGTGCTCACCTGGAGAACAGAAGCTCCAGGGAGAGCTCAGAGCCCCTTGCAGGGCCTGAAGGGGCTCCAGGAGAGCTGGGGAGGGACTGGGGACAAGGGATGGAGGGACAGCACACAGGGAATGGCTTCCAGTGCCAGAGGGCAGGGCTGGATGGGATATTGGGCAGGAATTGTTCCCTGGCAGGGTGGGCAGGCCCTGGCACAGGGTGCCCAGAGCAGCTGTGGCTGCCCCTGGATCCCTGGCAGTGCCCAAGGCCAGGCTGGACACTGGGGCTGGGAGCAGCTGGGACAGTGGGAGGTGTCCCTGCCCATGGCAGGGGTGGGAATGGGTGAGCTTTAATGTCCCTCCCAACCCAAACCAGTCTGTCATTCTGAGCTCTCTCCTTCCCATCTCTTCCTCATGTCTCATCACCACCCCAGCCATCTGAAGGGCTGTCCTTCGCTGCTGCATCTGCAGAGGTTGGATTGCCAGGCAAGAGCCCTGATCCTGTTGATGTTCACTGGGAGGTTAATCCAGAAACAAGGTTCCATGCCCTTTTAGAAAAAGGAAGATTTCAGAAAATCTGTTCTGTAGTTCTGGGATTTGCCTAGGAACCTTCCCAGGACCATGTGCTGTCCACTAGTGGTTTTCAGCTCCCCGGGTGAGTCGCTGCAGGAGCTACAGAGCTTCTGAGGGAACCTGTCATGTTCCAGGCCAGGTGTAGAACTGCCCAACTCTGAAGATTTGCTTTAAATCCCAAAATCTGTCACAAAACAGTCTGCCTGATTAAAGCCCCAGGAGCCTCAGCTGGAAGAGGCCTCTCCCACTTCCCCCCTGTTTTATAAGGAAGTGAATTGGCCCCTGATTCTGTCCCAGAGCCTTTGCACCTTGGTGGGCTCAGGAACTTGCAGAGCTCAAGGACTCAAAGTGACCCTTTAAAGGCAGAGCTGTGGAGTGTCAGGGGGTGCTTCAGGTTTTCCTGAGCATGGCAGTGCAGTTTGACAATAATGTGGTTATAATAACTCAGTCATTCAGGAAATTAACTCCTGTCCTGGCTGGCTCTAAGGTGGGATTTTGTCTGTTTAGTGCAGCCCCAAGGGAAAGAGCAGAGGGAGAAGGGCACAGAACTGCAGGTTCCCCATACCAGGGGCACAGTGAGCTGCATTCTCCTTTCCTATGAACAGGATATTTTGGATTAGGAGCATTCAGAGCAGCCACATGTCACAGACAATTTACCCTCCATGTGCCCTGGGGGGTGCTTGGGTAAGCAGCCTCAGCCAGGCTCTGCTGCTGTGCTAATGGCCCTACCACAGGTAGCAATGAGATGTCCTATTGATTATTTATCCATTGCTAATAGACTCCTGTATTCCCAGAGGATCACTCAGGTGTGACAGCCAGGGAGAGTGTTTGATGATGGACTGAGTGCAAACAGGATCCAGAGCCCCACAGGTGCCGGAGACTCTTTCCTAGCATACTTGTAAAGAGGGAAAATTAATTTAACTGGAATCAGACTTGGTGGGGGCAGGGGGACACCCTAAAAAAGGCTGTAGCCTTTTCATTGACACCAACAAGGTTTGGGATCCAGTCATGGCAGCATCTTACCTGGTCCTCTGCTATGGGACACACTCACAGTCCTTGTGTTGTGGACACACAGGAGGAGGATTTCCATAGATGAACTCTTCCTTCCAGGCAGGATTTCCCTGTATGGGAAGGGAATGCTGTTGCTGGGGACAGAGGGGGTTTCAGCTCAGCACTTGTACCTTGCAGTGCTGCATTTCACCAGTTCATAAAACTGGAGGCCCAGCCTGGCCTTTAACAATCCAACACCTACTCAGGGTCTGGAGATTTCATAAAAGAAAAACAGTCATTTGTTCATACCTTGCTCTCTGACCCAAATGCACCTTTTCCAGCCTTCCTTTGCATTTCTGAGTTTAGAAAGGTGCTGTGTTCCTTCAAGATGACATCCTGGAACAGCTCTGGGTGCACTGAGAAGGGCACAGAGCAGAGGACAGGTCCCCTGTAACCAGTGGGAGTGTGGCAAAGCCACGAGCAGCCCGAGGCACGAGGGGAACCTCTGCAAGCAGGGTGGGTCACAGCCAGCCTGGAGGCTTGTCTGTATTCCACCACATCCCACACAATTCCCTGGCTCTCCAGCCACGTGTGCTGGCCTGGGGTCTCACACAGGTCTCACACAGGATCCCACCCTGCTCTGTGCACACCCATGTGCTGTTCCATCCAAGCCCTTCGGTCAAGCTCTCTGTCCTCGCAGCACCGGGTGGAAATCGCCCCCTGCCCCCAGCCCTACGGAACAGGGATGGCTGAGCAGCTCCCAGTGGAACGGGATGGAGTGGGGGTCTGCACAGGGGCACAGTTCCTTCTCCAGTGTGGGAGAGCCCTGGGAGTGTCTGCAGAGGACCAGTCTCAGCCACAACCTTTCCCGTGCTGTTTGGAAGGAAGAATTCCGGGACAGGCCCTGTTGAGGGCCCTGCCCGCGTCCAGGGGCAGAATGCAGCAGGGGCTCTGCTGGGGGAGCAGCCCTGGACACGGGGCCATGAGGAGCTGGTGCTGTGCTGCAAACACAAACTCCATCTGCTCAGAGGCACCAGGCCCGGCATTCCTGGTCCTGCAGGGCTGAGCAGGCTGACTGCAGGATGGATGGATGGATGGATGGATGGATGGATGGATGGATGGATGGATGATGGATGGATGATGGATGGATGATGGATGGATGATGGATGGATGATGGATGATGGATGGATGATGGATGATGGATGGATGATGGATGATGGATGGATGGATGGATGGATGGAGGGATGGATGGATGGATGATGGATGATGGATGATGATGGATGGATGGATGATGGATGGATGGATGGATGATGGATGGATGGATGGATGGATAATGGATGATGGATGGATGATGGATGATGGATGGATGATGGATGATGGATGGATGATGGATGATGGATGGATGGATGCCAGAGCAGGGGGATTGGCTCTCCTGGGAATGCTCAGTGTGTGGTAAGGTGGGTGAGGAGGATTCCAGCAGGTGCCAATGCCAAGCACACCCCGAGGAGAACAAAAGAGAGAGGTGACTGTGCTGGTTTCCCCTTTGATTTCTTTGCCAATCACTTTGTTCAGCCCATTGTGCTGCAAGTGCTGCTCAAGTTGGTGTCACTTGCCCAGCATTGGAACATTGAGGGATGTTCCCTCAATCCTCTGGCTGTTTTGCTGAGCAGAGAAGCTCTGGGTGCTGGAAGCAGAGTCTGGACTATCAGAGTTGTAAATGCCCCTTGGCTCACCTTGAAGCTCTGCTGTCCATCCTATCCTGCTGTGTGCTGCTCTCTTCACACTCGCTGCCAACTCCCCCAGCTCTTCCTGGGGGCTGGAGGAGCTTCATGGTGGGGCAGGTCTGTGGCCTTTGCAGTTTTTGGGCCTTTTCTGCTGTGCCCTGAGGTCTCTGTGGGCTGGTGCAGTCCTGGCAACTACAGGGCAAAGGGAGCTGTGGCACAGCAACAGGCCAGGGAGTGTTTAGGGCAGCTGCAAAACCAGGACATGAAACCCAATGCTCTGCTGAGTCCCAAGGACAGCTATTGGCCATCCCAGCTGGGATTCCACTGGGAATGGCACCCCATGAACAGACGGCAGGGCTGGATGGGATATTGGGCAGGAATTGTTCCCTGGCAGGGTGGGCAGGCCCTGGCACAGGGTGCCCAGAGCAGCTGTGGCTGCCCCTGGATCCCTGGCAGTGCCCAAGGCCAGGCTGGACACTGGGGCTGGGAGCAGCTGGGACAGTGGGAGGTGTCCCTGACATTGCACGGGTGGCATGGGATGAGTTTTAGATCCTTTCCAAGCCATGATTTATGGTTGTATGAAACACGTGATACACTCAGAAAGGTCCTGAGGACAAGCTTTGAAAGGCCACCTGTGGGCTCTGATGAAAGGAGGGATTGTCCCATGGGGTCAGCAGAGCTGGCCTTTCTGAGGCTGAACAGAGTCAGCTGCTGCCACCAACAAGCAAAAGGAAAGACAAGTCAATGTTGTTTTCAGGAGTGGTTATGGTTTAGGGAGGGTTTGAGCTGGTGTGTCCCTCCTCGAGACCCTGCAGTGCAGAAAGGAATGACACAAAGCACTCACAACACCTGCAGTGGGTCTGGAGGGTGCTGCTCCAGCTGGAAAGGGAGAGTGCCTTCCAGAACTGATTTATCGGAGTGGGAGCTGTTGGGAAATGCCGGGCTAGGAATGACCTATGTGTTAATAATTCCAGCTCCCTTATCTGTATGTATTGTTCCCTACTCTTAAATGTCACAGCCACAGACCATTTGTCCCACAGACTCCTGCCTCAGTCCATGTGCTGCTGCTGGGAAGGTGATAAAGGAGCACCTCTGGAATATTTTACCTCTTTTGGCCACCTCAGGCCCTTCTTTGCTGCACACACCTGTGCTGCCCTGCTCACACTGTCCCTGCAGGGTGTTCTGCAGTGAGTGTGGCATTACTGAGGGTTTTGTCCTTTTCTGCCAGCAGTCAGTGCCACTGTCCCATGGGCACAGGGAGGCTCTCCAGAACCCAGGTCACAACCTCCCCTTGTTTTTCTGTAGAATCATGCAATCACAGGATCTCCTGAGCTGGAAGGGATCCAGCCCAGCTCCTGGACCTGCACAGACACCCCACCAATCCCTGGCAGCGCTGCCCAAAGGCTCCTGGAGCTCTGGCAGCCTCGGGGCCGTGCCCATTCCCTGGGGAGCCTGGGCAGTGCCAGCAGCCTCTGGGGGAAGAACCTTTCCCTGCTCTCCAGCCCAAGCCTCCCCTGACACAGCTTCATAGAACAGACATAGAGGATCTAACTCTTCACAAGGTGTCTTTCAAAACCTTTCACTTATTTAGTGTGCACGTCTGTCATGCAGATGGGAGGACTTGGCTCTCCTGCACATCTGGGCATGGAGCTGGTCAGCCAGAAAAAGAAGGCCACATGTTTTGAGAACACTTGTCTTACTCTCAGTCAATCTATTCTTACTGTAAGTCATTTGTGAAGGAGCAGATGTGATCCTGTGGGAGGAGCAGGCACAGATTGTTTTTTCCAAACCCTTGTTCCACATCACAGTCACAAGTATGTTCAGATCCTTTGATGACACAGCCCAGACTAATTGCCAGGCAGGTCCAGCCTGCTTGCTGAAAAGGAAAGGTGTTTTGTACAAAAGGCAGTGAATAATCATATGATTAAACTCAGCCCCCTAAGAAGTGTTCACGAGAGGCTCAGTGGTGATTAAGCAGCCAGTCTTGGCTTTATCTGCTGATTGCTTGGCCTGGAGTGGATCCAGTCATGAGTGAGGGGCTGTGATTGTGCCTGAGGGGGGTGTGGGTGAGCAGGAGCATCCACGAGTGTGTGCACGTGTGTGTGCGTGTGTGTGTGTGTGTGTGTGTGTGTGTGTGTGTGTGTGTTTGCGCCTCCACATGCACACCTGCCAACCCACTCTTCCATCCAGGAGCCAAGTGCATCATCAACAGAGCTCTGATGGTGTGTAAATACACCCAGCTCTGTCTGTCTGAATACACAGATTCACTTTGGAGACATTTTTTAAAATCAGAAACCGGTGTAAACCTGTGAGCTTTCTGTTGGCCTTCCCATTTAACTGCCGTTTCTCAGTTCTTCAGTATTTGATGCACATTTCACCTTTGGCAGCAGCTCTCCAAGGAGGAAGGTGCATTTGTGATGGCGCATTTGGGAGTGTGGCCCCTGCTGTTACAAGAGTTGAATTGAAAAGGATTTATTAAATAGATAAAGAACAATTGATCAAGGTCATTTGGGGAAAGTTTTCCTGGACTGATGTAGAATAAATAGATACAAAATGAGGGTCACAACTGAAAAACAGCAAGTGCCCAGGTACAGACAGATCTTTCAGAGATTGAAAGGACAGCAAGGACAATTTACAGCTGAGTTGTGCTATTCCCTCTGGAGGAGGGTTTCTGTCCTACCAGTCAGTTGTCTGGCAGGAACTTTTGGACTTTACTTCTCTTTGGGAAGACAACAATGTGTTTTCAGCCCTAAACCCCTCTTGGCAGCAGGGGGTCATCCACACTTGGGGGAGTCCCACATTGCCATGAGTTCCTGGGCGCTGTTTTGGGGTTGTTTGTCCATTTATCTGCATTTCCCACTGCCCTGCTTGAAGCTCCTGGATGGTCCCCAATATTTAGAGGCAGCTTTTAACAAAACCTCCTTGTGCTCCTTAGTTTGAGGGGTTCATAACTTACCCCTTCTATGGATTGCATCCCTTTTTACTTGTCCTGGCCTCTAACTGCAAGTCTTTGCTTCCAGCAGTGTCTGCAGACAGGTCAGGATTGGATGCCTGTATCTTTCAACATAATTTTCTCCCTTAGGCCATGAAATTTGTGCCATTTCCAGAATGCAAATCCCATTTGGGAAATAAGCTAAACCAAATTAAACCAAACCTTTCTAATTCCTGTAAATATAACAGCCACAGTTGCATATGTTTGAGATTTGTCTTTGGGAGCTGGCAGAGGAGGCAGGGGCATTACTCACCCAGGGCTTATCTCACTCACATGGAAATGTTTGACTCCTGGTTTCAGGTGAAGGACATGCTGCAGAACCAGCTCAGTCTATCTCTCTTTCTTTGATTCACGAGCCACGGAGAGAGATATTTCATCTTTGGAGGTAAACTCACTGCCATGGCTGAGGAGAACCACAAAAATTTGGCTCAATTAATAAAGCAAGCACATCCTAATTATTTTTACTGTAACAGCATTGTCTCCTATCCCATGGTCTCAATTGAGCCCCACTGTTAAATGCAGAATTTTTTCCAGGAAAATGGATATTACTCCTCCTCCCCAGGTCAGAAATGGAAGGAATTTGTAGGAATAACCCATCACTCCTTGCCCTAGTCTGCAGGGTGCCACGGCAAGAGGTGCTGGGAGGGATTTGCTCCCAGGCTGGGGGAGGAGGATGCTGCTTCCTGCAGCTGCTCCCACACAAAGCCGAGCCCAGGGTTTGCACCAGGGCACACTTCTGCTCTGGGAAGTGGTTCCACGTGGCATGTGACACTGGAATGTGCCTCCCGGCTCTCCAGGACTGGCAGAGGAAGCCTGCTGCCCTGTAACAGGGTCTCAGAACTCTAAATCACAGTATGGGACAATTGATTTTATGGAAATGGGCTGCAAAATGCTGCCCAAAGATCCCCAGGGACGCTCACTGCCAGGGGAGCTCCTGCTGCTGTGTGTCCCTGAAAACCTGCAGCTTTGGCAGGTGAAGGCAACTGGCCAGGATCTGCAGAAGAGCAGGGAGGGAAGGGCTTTGTCCTGTCCAGGTAAAAACCAAGAGTTCAGCTCTCCTTTTTGCTGTTTTTATTGCAAAAGGGGAAACCTCTGGACCAGGGTTTGTCCCACCCAGGGCTGTTCTCAGGTGCCAGTGAGATTTTGCAGCTCAAAGGTGTTTAGAAGTGACCATACCCAAAGCCCAGAGGGTTTTCCACAATGGGAACTCTTCCTTAGGAGTCCTCTGCTCCTCGTGGTCCCTGCTTTGCCTCAGATGCCAGGTGCTGAGAGCTCAGAGAGGTTTGGTGTGGCAAACCTTTATCAGGAGTATGTGGAGATGGAGCCAGGCTTTGCACAGCCTGGTTTGTGTGTGGCTCTATCCCCACCGCAGACATTCATGTTAATAGATTAGGGAAAGCTTGAGCTGGATCAGATAAATACATTAACGCATCATCTGCACCCAGCATTAGTGCAAAGCTCCCTGAGTGCTCCTAATACCTGGGATATCTCATTTTTGGCGTGTATTACACGACAAACATCTAGCTGCAAAATCAAATCACAAGAAAGCGAGATGTTCTCTTATAATTTCCTGCCCAGGGAAGTGTCTGGATATGAGTGAGGCTTTTTGCTGTTCCCTGTGAGAGAGCAGTTCAAGCAAAGTCAGAACCAGAGCAGGGATCTCCCTGGCAGCTGCAGATCCAGGACAAAGCTCTCCTCAGCAGGAAAGGGGCTCTGGTGCATTGTGGAGCACCCAGGGGGCTGGCAGGGGGCAGGTACAGCTGGTGGTGAAGTGCCCAGACTGGGTGAGCTGTGTTCTGGTCTCTTAGTGACCACTGCCATTAATCTTAATTAATCCTAATGGTGCTGGTGTCAGACTTGGAGCTGGACAAGTGAAATAACACATGGATTAATTAAATGCCTCTTTTTCATTTACAGTGTCAGACACCACCACTGCCACCACTGGATACAGAGGTCACACCACTGATGTGTCCCTAGAGGGACAATCACAGAATCTCCTGAGCTGGGAATGGACCCACGGGATCATTGATCCAGCTCCTGTCCCTGCCCAGACCCCCCAACAACCCCACCCTGTCCATCCCTGGCAGCGCTGCCCAAAGGCTCCTGGAGCTCTGGCAGCCTCGGGGCCGTGCCCATTCCCTGGGGAGCCTGGGCAGTGCCAGCAGCCTCTGGGGGAAGAACCTTTCCCTGCTCTCCAGCCTGAGCCTGCCTGGCCCAGCTCCAGCCGTTCCCCGGGTCCAATGGGAGGCACCTGAGCCTCCCCTCACATCTAACAGCACCACTTTGGGACACTGAAAGCAGATGAGGGATGTGCAATGGTGAGTTATAACTTTTAAAATAAAAATATTAAAAACAAAAGATGGAAAGTTTTGGGCTTATCAATACCTTCCCCACCACACCCCACACATGCTCCCAGTAAATATCCACACTTGCTTAGAGATGCCTGTTGAGACAAAAAGAGCAATTCTGCACTGAAGTAAGTTGAGGAAGAAGGGAAAGGAATCACAATACATGGCTCCAGGTTTTGTATTTCTGACCACCAGGTCAGGAGGAGCTTCTGCCCCTGAGGGTGGCTAGGTGAGCTCAGAGTCCCCTGAGGCACCCACCCGTCACGTGTCAGGGTGGTGGCACTGGGCACATGGAGCAAGCGCTGGGCCCTGGGCACCTCCAGCATGAGGCAGGTTGTGACCCTTCTGCACCTGCACTTCCATGAACACCCAACAAGGGCATCTCGCTGTCTCCCCTTGAGCAGGATTTGTCCTTCAGTCAGGAAATCAACCAGAAACACAAATGTTCCAGAAACTTTCCAGTATCCCAACACAGCTGAAAGAGGGGTGGCTGAGTGAGTGAACACAGGTGCTAAAATGTGTGAAGACCTGGGAATGCAGAGCCTGAGACCTGCACAGGTGACATGGTGAAGGTGCTGAAGGTGGTCCCACTCAGTGTCCCCTCGCTGCTCCTACCAAGGCAGAGGTTGGTGTGGTGCAAGTGCCGGGTGCTCTGAGCTGCTCAGGATTGCTCCGGCAGAGGCAGAAGACTCTAGCAAGCAGGAATTAACGATTTCTACTCCTGTGCTTGGATTGCATGGCTTTGTCTGGCTGGAAATGCAAATGTCTTTCCAAACCGGGCAATTAGCGGTGGTCTCGGTTGTCACTAGTCAGTTCTGAAGTCGCAGCCAGCCCCTTTGTGATGCAGGACGAGGCTGTGTGCCCCTGCTGGGCACGCCGAGAGGGAGGGGCTGCCCTGGGGTGAGGAAGGGCACTCCTTGGGGAGCACTGCAGCCTCCTGGAACGGCATTCCTGGGGACCACTGCACCCTGCTGAGGGCTGGGGGGCTCCCTGAGGCATCCTCCCCGTGCTGCCCACCCTGCCAGGCGCAGCTGCATCTCCTCCCTGAGGAAGGTGGTCGAACCGTGAGGGACACTGAACCTGGGCCTCGGGGAAGGTGAGGGAGACTCAGCACTGCCCGCCCAGGATGCAGCTGTGACAGCCAGCTCGGCTGGGCTCCACAGATCTGCCTCAGCTCTGTACCAGGAAGGGATGGCAATGTCTTTCCCTGAGGAGCACCCGAGCCTGGAGAAGGCCTCCAGGGTGCAGCAGGTAACTGAGAGAGAATTGTCAGAGTTCTCTACAACTCACACAGGGAGGCAAAAACCTGCCTAGAATTCTACAACCACCACGAGGAACTTTAAAAGTCTTTTCCAATATTCCTTTGCCTTTCCTGATTGCTTTGAAGTTGTTCTTTTAGATGAGTTAATTATTCTTTTTTTATTCTGATGAAACAGGGAACATTTGTGTTTTCCCACTGACCAAGAGCCCTCACAGAGGAGATGGCACAGAGAAGCCCTGTAGAGCCCTGGTGAATGTACTGTCCTTGGTATGTCCAGCCCACAGAGCTGGGGCCAGGATTCAGCTGCAGCTTTGGGGAAGTGAAATCCAAGGTTGGAAAGAAGAGTCTCCTCTGTCCACAGACAGGGAGGTTTGAGAGGCCTGTGCCTCCCTTCAGTGAGCAGAGAGGCTGCTCGGGCATTGCTGTGCTCAGCACCTGAGCCCTACCTGTCCCTGGAGATGCTCTGGGGCACAACCAAGGGGAAGACCTGGTGAAATCTTATTTTCCATGGGCTTTCTATTCAACTACCCTCCTTGGGATTGTCTCCCACCACGGCAATGCTGGAGTCTCAACTGGCTGTGAAATCCAGTTTGGCACTGGCAGTGCTGCCCTGGGACACAGCAGCTGCACCTTGGGCCTGCTGTCACCCCTGCTGCGACACTCCTGGTCCCTCCTGCCACTGAAGATGTCCTTTAACAGGTTTGATGTAACATTTTCCCTGCCTTTAACTTGACCCTGGCAACAGCTGCTGCAAAGCCAGCAGGGAGGTTCCATCTATGACCCACACACACCAAGAGCTGGATGCCTGTTCTGTGGCCCAGTGCCTTTTTTCACCTGCTCTGCTGCTCAGAGCTCAAAGCCAGATACATCCTCCTGTTTCCTCTCTGTTCCACACACCAGTCACATCTGCTCTGGTCCCCTCCCGTATCAGCTCTCTGCAATCCATTTTATTGCTCGTTTAACAAGAAAACCTCTCTGAGGGCTGTGGCAGCTGGAAGAGCATCTGGAGGAGTGATTTGCAGTTTCTGCTGGTAGCTTGGAGGCCAGACAGACAGGTTTTTGCTGTCTCATGCCCAGAGTTTGGAAATTTTTCAGGTGATAGCAGGGATGCTCCTTCCACAGAGCCTGGATGTCTGATTCCAGGAGAATCCAGGGTCGGAGCTGAGCTCGGGATGCAGAGCTCAGCTTACCCAGCACAGAAATGCCACAGCCAGATGTGAGCACAGTGATTCCACAAGTCAGGGCCTCCAAAAGAGGGGACATGAGAGGACGAGGAAGCCAGAGCCTCTCTGGTCAGAGCCTCTCTCCTCTCCTTTCATGGAGGTTGGAAAAGACCTTCAGGATCACCAGTCCAACCATCAGCCCAGCACCATGAAAATCACCCCAAACCACATTCCCAGATGTCACAAGTCTGTGTCTTTCTCACCTGTGTGTGGCTCAGCTCTCAAGGGAGGCTGCAGGGACAAGGACAGTGCCAGCAGCACCTTTGGCGCCGCTGGTTCTGCCACCTCCCACGGAGGGAATAAGCCAGGCCAGGGTTCCTCTTCTGATCAAGCTGACAGCAGAGATGTGCCTGCACTGGAAGAGGCTGGAGGAGCTGCTTGGGCTCCAGGAGGACAACTGCTGGAATTCCTGTGGAGTGGCCAAGGCCTTCTTCTGCTCCGACAGCTGACATCTGTCAGCAATGGGATCCTGATGAGAATGTCCTGCTTCATGGGACACAGGACAATCATTGTCTGAAAGCCATGGGGACAAGCTGGGGACGGTGCTGAGGAGCTGGTTGGGAGGAGGATCTGGCTTCCCCTGCTCCTCCCAGGCATGATTCCATCAGCTCTGCTGTGAGGCAGAGGTGCAGGGTCACTCCAGATAGATTATGCAGGAACAGACAGGTTCCTTGGATCCTGCAGGGAATACATTCCTGGAGGTGGGAGCTGTGGTCAGAATGCTCGGAGGGGAGGTCACAGGGAAGGAAAGCAGCTCCCTGTGCCCATGGGAGCAATGCGAGTAGAGGCAGTGCCAGCTTCACAGAGTACTGCTGCTCAGAGCCACACCAGCTCCTGCTGGGATGGTTGCTGTGGGAATTCCAGTGTTTCTGAGCACTCACCTCATCACAGGTGAGGGCTGGCACCAGCCAGAGCTGCCTTTGCAGGACTCCTCATGCCAAGCCAGGCTTCTCCCACTGGGATGGCACTGGAACTGGGATCCTGGGTCTGGCCCAAGAGCCCCATGTCAATAGGAAGGAAAAAGGCTGCTCTGATGTGGATTTTGGCACCAGGAGGGAGGCAGTGGCTGTGTGAGCCTGGACTGAGCCCACTGTGTGACTGTGACATCAGGGCGGTCACAGCTGTGGCTGCTCCAGCTGGGCACTGAGCAGGTCCTGCTGCCAAACCCCATTGGGAGGGGCAGCTCGGCAGTGGCTGGCACAGGTTTGGCTGTGACACTGCGCAAGGAGGAGGCTGGCAGCAGTCAGAACAGCTGGCTGGGTTGATGGGAAGGTGAAGGATTTGCACCACTGTACCCAGTGTCAGCCAGCACAGGGGTGAGGGGCGTGCGGAGTTTGGGGATGTTCATTGTGAGCCCTGAGGGGGCAGAACGTGAATAAAGAGCTCAAGGCAGGGGAGAGAAGCTGAATGCAGCAGGTGAGAGCTCACAAGCTTTATCCTGCTAACCACAGCTCCCCTGGGTCCACGGGCTGGCCCTGGAGCTGGCACACCTGCAGCTGGGCTGAGCCTGCAGGTGAGGAGGGCAGAGCCTCTGGCTGAGGAGAGATGCAGGGCCTGGGGCACCACAAACCCCGTCCCTGGTATTTCAGGAGCAGAAATCAATACTCCTTTTCTTCTTCCTCTGGCTGCATCCAGATGATTATCAGTGGCATGTTTTGCACAGAGGGTTTTGTTGTTTTGGTTTTTTTTAAGTAAGGATTGTTATGTCTAAAACAGGGCCCAGAGAAAAAGCTGTCCCTGGAGAGCAGCTCTGCCTCCTGATCCAGGTCTGTGCTTTGCCAAATGAGTTCCCACTTGCCTTTGGCAGGCTCCAGCCCAGCTACCCCTGTCCTTCTGCAGCTGCCTGCTACTGGGGGCAGCTCTGCGGGGTTCAGGAGGTGCTGACAACCACCCCATCCCCTCTGTTGGTTTTGACTTCCGCTGGGAAATTTGCAGGGCTCAACTCTTGTCCTGATTCACATCCTTCTGTAACCATGAGTTCTAACCTACATTTGCACCAAGGAGATCAATACAGGCTCAGTGGGAGCCCTCACCAGGGAGAGGGGAACTGCTGCTGCTGGAGGCACCTTTCCTCAGAGGGGAATGGCCTTTGAGCACAAGGTGGTGCTTTGGGCTGTTATCCACAGGGATGGAAATGCTAGATGAATGATGGTGCTCCCGCTGGCGAGGGCATGGCCTGAAATAAGGAAACCTGAAATACGGAGATCAGAAGGATCCCATAAACCCCTCCAGTTGTCCATGTCAGCCCTTCCCTTCTGACTGTGGCTTCCTGGGAGTGTCTCCTTCCTCAAGTCCATGTTTGTAATTCCATACAGCCCACACAGTGTTGATCTTCATGGGATCAGAGTTCCAAGGGCCTGTGGGAATGCACACCCCGTCCCAAAGAACTTTGCTGGGACACTGCAGCCCTGACCCCCCATTCCAGCTCCCCAGCATGGACTTGTCCTGGTTCTCCCCAAGGGAGACAGCCAGCCCTCATGGGTGACCTCCCCTGAGGTCATGGCTGGAGAGGGGGAATGGGAAGTTGGGGAAATATTCAGAAGTCTTCTGGCAGCCATGATCTGGTGCCAAACCAGGCTGGAGCCCCTGGATTTTGTTGTCACAGCCCTTTGTGCAAGCAGTCACGTGCTGCTGGAAGCACATCGAATGCACGGAAGGTGACTCAGCTCCCAAAAGACCCCTCAAAGGAGGTGACTGGGAACCCTCCCAGGGGATATAATTTAGTCAGAGCAAGCCTTTGGTCTCGAGGCAGGGTATCCTGGTGGGATTATCTGCCTTGTGCCACACAGGAGCTCAGACCAGGTGATTGATTGACTGCTCCTCCTGCCTTTGCTGTCTGTGAATCAATCAAAGGTGCCATTGAAGTATTTTTGCAGAGGATGTGTGACAATGGCAAAATAATAGCTCAAAGCCACCTCTGAAAAATGCTGTGTGTTATCAAAAGGGAGAAAGGTTTGGAATAAAAGCCAATTCAAGCCCTGGAAGTGTGTCACCATCCTCTCCCATCTCCAGCCAGCCCCGGGGCGCAGGGGAGACGTGAGAGGCAGCTGAGATGTGAGAGCAGTTTCTCCAGAGCACTGTATCAGGTCCTTCATCTCTCCTCTCCTGACTCTCCTTCATCTTCCTCATCCAACTCGCTCATCAGCCCCTGAATCACACAAGGCTTAGAGCTTCATGTGGCTGGAAGTGACTCACAGGCCTCAGGAAGCGCCAACAGCTGCTGTTACCTGCGAGAGCTGTGACATCAGCGGCACAGTCCCCACCAGACCCTGCTCCTGTTCCTCCAGGTGATCCCTAAAATTAGTCCTGCTGAGATATTCCCAGCAGAGCTGCTGGTGTGACACAAGTGTGATGGGAAGTGGGCAGGAGGCTCTGCTTCCACGTGCTTTCCCAGCAGGAAGGTCCTGGGGGAAAAGCACAGCTCAAGAAGCTTTAAAACTCTTTGCCTGTGGACTTCCCGATTCCTTGTGGGCTTTGCTTCCCAGGGACAGCAGGGTTAGGAGTGCTGGGGAGTGTTTCCATTTATCCATGGGCTTTGCAAGAGTGGTAAATTAAACCCTGAATTTAAAGGACTGTTTGGAAATGCTTCCTTTTAGTGGGAGACAGATTCCTCCCTGGATCATGAAGTCGTGTTGCAGCCGGTGCTCCCAGTGCCTTCTGCACAGCTTTGGGATGAATCAGTCTGGGCTGGGATTTATGTGCAGTGTAACTAAAATACACCCAGGATCTGTGTCCCAGAGGAGGGAGCTTTTCTCCAAGCTCTGAGGAGCTGATTGTCATGACAGCTCTGCCTTTCGGTGCTGACAGAGGTCCCAGCACCAGTGGTCTGCCGTGACAACAATCCCTTCTCATCCCGTGTCCCCAAATGCCACATCAGCCCCTCGGGGTCCTGGCTGACTCCCCAGATCCCCACTGGCACCAGGAATGTGCTCTCCCCTCCCAGACAGCTTTGCTTCTCCACTTGCTGCTGCTCTGCTCCCTGCACTGTTCCCTGAGGATAAATAAGGAGTTTTGTAATGAAGCACCTCTCACCCAGCACATATTAAATAAATTTCAGTTGCCCTTTATTACACAATAATGATAGTAAGATTTAATTACCTCTGCACCCAAAGGGGACATGAATTTTAAGTGACAGGAATAAATTTCCCCAGCAGTGCAATTGGGGTTGTGTGCTGTGGGGGGTCAATTCCAGTGCAGCAGTGGGTGGTGACAGAAAAATCCTTCCTGAGGAGTGCGGATCCCAAACTGCTACTGTGGGTGGATTACAAGGGAGACAGGTAAGGAGCAGCTGATCCAGGGAACCCAATTAAGCAATGATGCTTAGTGGAATTTCTGATCTGTGCCAGAGGCTAAAGATGCAGGAAAATGTGTGAAAATACAGGAGCTCAGAGAGATCAACAGGGTCAGAGTGTCTGTGGGCTCTGCCCTAGGACTGTGCTGCTCTCCTCACTCCTGCTATTGTTTTCCACAAGCTCAAATAATCCCTTTTTTTTTTTTTCTGGGTAAAGAAAACAGAAGAAAAGGCATTCTGTGAGTGACTCTGTTTCCAGGGCTCTCTGCAGCGTCTGTTTTGATTCCTGCTGAAAACTGTGTCACCCAGAAACATCCCAGGCACCGACAGTTCACGCTGTGCTTTTGGCAGTGTGGAGAGAAACAAGTTCTCCAGGAGCAGAGGAACTGGGGAGAGCTGGGAATGGCAGGGCTGGAATAGCCTTCATCCAAGCTCCTCTCCAGCAGCCCTGCCCTGCTCCCTGGGTGTTATTGGAGCTAGGAGTGAAGGGCTGGGGCAGCGTTTGGGACACTGCGCTTGGTCACAAATCACCTCTCGCCCTTTGCAGGAGCTCCATTTAAGCATTTCCTGACCCCTCCCCCAGTTTTGCAGGCGCTGGTTTTGTTCTGCTCACCACAGTAGGATGAAACAGGTTCAATTTGCTTTCTCCAGGTGCATTTTCTCTGTTTCTCCTTTCCCCTTTTGCCTTCAGTTTTGCATCCTGGTATGAAAGGGGCCAGGAGCTGAGCATTTCCCTGAGAGGCTCCTGGGGACCTGCAGCCCCCTGGGGACACCTGTCCCAGCCTTCATCCCTCGCTGTGTCTGTGTGTCAGCGCTCGCAGGTCACGCCTGGCTGCTGTTCCTCAGCAGGCTCCCACTCCAGACCCTCCAAGGACTTCCCAGAGAGGTAAAATCATCTTCTTGTGTCAGTAAACAAAAGGACAAGGCTGAGAGGAGAGGGCTGACAGGTTTTTGTGGTGTTTTCAGCTGCACACTCGGTGGGATGGAAATGCTGGGTTGGAAACCTGCTTGGTTTTGGGGGTTTCTGGCCTGGAGGAGAACCTGGCTTGTGGCTTTTTCCAAAAAGTCATGCTTTTCAACTGGGCTACTCTGAATGAGGAGTCTGTAAGGCCATTTCAAACCTTGCACTTGTGATTCAGCTGCCATTTCATGTCGAACTCCATGTCTTCGTCTTCCAGTCATTGTTCCTTAAAAAACTGAATTGCTTTCTACCCCAGATCTTTTACTTTTCCAAATGGAGTGATAAAGAATGAGCCCATCTGGCAACGGAGGGCTCAGAGCCCTGACAAAGGCACCATGTGATTCATGTGTTACCATTAATTTTGTTTCCTATTTTGGGATGCAGGATCTGTTCTGGGCTCCAAACCATGTCACTCCAGTGGGGCACGGACACCCGTCACCCCTCTGAGACACCCCTGGCTGACCTTTGCAGTGCAGGGCGCAGGAGGCAGGGGATGGAATTCCATCCCTGTCAGTGTATCACGTATGGGATCTGATTTATGGGATCTGAGCAAGGCAATGCTTGACTGTGCAGGGAGATCTGCCCAAGGACGTGGGCATTCAGTGCATTTTTTTGGGAAGCAGTGGGAAATATCTGCATGTTGCAGGCAGAGCTGACCCGCCAAGACCAGTTCCCTATCAAATATTCCCAGTGCTTGTCCATCCCAGCCCTGCTCCTGTGGGTCAGCACAGCCTGGACTCACTGACCACAAACTACTTCTGTTCCCGCTCACTACATCTGTGTCTGTGTTTTAATTCCTGCTGCCCTTCAGCCCCTCCACAGCACATGCTGTGTGGATAAAACCCCTTATTCAAATGTATTCAAACAAGGGCAATGTCCCATCATTTCCCCTCCCTGCCACTGCTTAGTAATCACACCTGCACTTCTGAAGCAAGTCCAAAATTACCGAAGTAGCAGCCACCCCACAGATTGTAATACCAACCCTTTAGGCTTAGGGGGAGCTTGTTCCTGGCTAATTCCTGATGGACTGATTAGGAGGAATTGGTGACCATCTGGTGGGGTCAGCTCTGCCACAGGAGGACCTGCCTCTGGGAGCATTTTTCCACAGGTTCTCCATGATATGCTTGTTCCCTGCCTGTCCCACCCTGCTAGGTTCTTGCTGGGAACAAGGACGTGTAGAAATCTGGCTGTGGGAGTGCACAGAGACCCACAGGATCTTGGAATCCGAATTTTCTCCAAAGCAAGCCCAGCCAGTCTCTGCAGGGCCCAGTCACTGCAACATGTGGAGAGGACCATGGGGCAGGGCCTGGGGCACTGGGGCAGCCTGGACCTGCCCTCTCTCCTCAGCAGTGACACTTGCGGCTGTTGGGCCGAAGTCCTACAGGGATTAAGTTTTCCAGCTGTTCTGGGAATATGTTTCTGATTCCTAAAGGGGAATGACACCCTTGATGCTCAGCTCAAGCTGCACAGCAGGAGAGCCCCAGCTGGGCCTTTATGTCACAGGGTGAGCATGCTCTGGAGGAGTCCCAGAGCAGGAGATTGAGAAGGAAAGGAAGGAAGGGAGGCAGAAAGCCACAGCTGAGCAGAGCAGGAGCCTTTGAGCCCCGCAGTGTGCAGTGGCTGCAGGAGAATGCTGTGGGGAATCTGCCTGGAAAACAGGTAGAGGCTTATTTTAGGGGTGCATTTCCCTCAAATCAGGAGGAACTGCTCCTTCCAGGCTCCTTTGCCTGGTCCTGACTATCCCGCAAAGAGCCAAGATCCCAAGTACGGCAACTTGAAGACCAGAGCAGGAAACAGCTCTGATCTAAGGGGCAGCTTAGGGGTCCACTGCCCTCAGTGCCTTCAGAAAGAGAGGAGAGAAGGAATCTGGGGGCTAAAAAGCTCTTTACAGACCTAGTAAGGATATTTTAGAGCTTTTTATGTTCAAGTCTGTCCTCATTGAAAGAATTTCTGGCTGAAAATGGCACTGACCGCTCTGGCAGCTGCTCCAGCACTCAGGTAACAGGAAAGTAAGGGGAGCAATATGACTTTTTCCTGGGCCTGTAGCACTCCCTCCAGCCACTGCTCCTCCAAGGCAGCCCCTCCATCTGTGATCCCTGATGTGTGCCTTGTGATGGGACAAGGTGTTTGGACGCCTGGCTGCAGTGGGAAAATACAGAGCATTTAATCAACATCTAGGGAATTTGTCTCCTATTTATCTTGTAGGAAATGCCAGGCCTGGCTGGCACAGGGCTGCTGGAGGATCTGTGCTCAGCCTGGCACTGCCTTGCTCATGAATTATTTGTTCATTTTGTCCAGAGTCAGGCTCTGAAAAGATGCTATCAGGGCTGGGTTCATTTGTAATATTAACTTAGACTGGAGCATCTTCAGCACATGGTTTTTGCAAGTCACTGAGCCAGTGAGAGAATCAAGCCCGAGGATGGACAGAAGAAGGAAATCAAGATAAAAATTAATCTCCAGACACTCCTTGGTTTGAGTCTTCTGAATGAGAAAGACTAAAGCTGGACAGGTGCTACAGGAAGCGAAGGGATCAGGGAATACAGAGCCCACAGTGGGATCTTTGCCTCTTCCCCAAGGGGGAGATTTCTGCATTTCCCAGCGGGATAAATCCACTCTTATGGGGGTCACTGGTTGTCCAAGGACTCCTGTCCTGCTGCCCATTTCCCTGTGGCCCTAAGGCTGACCATTAGGATTTTAAAGCCAGGCCTATTTCCATAGGGGAATGTAGAGCCCTGACCTCACAGGAGTCCCGTGTCACATTGCTGCACTCTGTCCTAACGAGGGCACTGGGACTCTCTGAGCTCCCCACTTTGACCCTCTTCCCATTTCCAGGCTGGCTACTCCCTTTCCAGACAGGATTCCTGCAGCCCAGTGGCTCATTTGGCTGAGATTTGCTCAGGAGGAGGAGGAGGAGAATTCCCAGAGCTATGAAGCTGTAATTTGTGGGAAATTGGGATGTGCTGGATCTGAACAGAGCTGCCACTGCTGGAAACTCTCTTCAGGCTCTCATATCCCTGGAACCAGCCCAGTTTCCCAAAAAAGGAGATAGAACTGGTCCCAGCCCTTCAAACTCCACCAGTGCAAGGCCTTCCTCTCCAGTACACATGGGGGTGTATTGAGGTGCCTGAGGTCTGCAAGGGTCTCACTATGGCCAGGAGTTCTCAGAGGGGATTTAATGCCCAGTGGGAGTCTGCTCCTCTCAGGAACCTCACTGAAGCCATAAAACTCCCCAAGCAGCCTCGTGTGGTCACAGGAACTCAGAAAAATACATTTACCAAACAGTAAAAACATTTATGGTTTCAGGTTCAGCAAAACAAACAAAAAAAAAATTAAATGCTGTTGCTTTCATTTGGAAAATGACCCCTTAGGGGTGCTCCACCAAAAGCTCCCTCTGCTTTAAATTGGTTGCAATTTTTTTTGAAACTGTTCAGATGGAAATACAGACCACAGAGGGTTCCGAGTGAGCAGCATGGTCAGTGGAGATTCTGAAATTTATGGTAAATTTGCAGTAAATTATTTATTACAAGCATAATTAGTTATCTTTGTGGACCAGTTTGCATGGAAGGAAGTCCTAAGGAGATATCTGTGTTCATCTGTGTGTCTGTTATCATCATCCCCACACAACCCTCTCTCTGTGAGCCCCTGAGGGACTCAGCTGTAGGCACAGAAAGGGAGAGCCCTTTCCGGTGGCTCTACAAAGGGCACATTCCAGAAAGGAAAATATTTACAGCAGAGAGCCTGAGCTTCACTGTTTCCATGCAGCACCTCCTTCTGAACCAGCTGATCATAACTGTGCACTGAGAAAAGTAAAAATTCTCCTTTAGCACTTCCAAGGCCTTGGAGAACCAGTGAAGATGGGAAAAGGTGATGCTGGAGGGGCTGTTTCCTTGTGAGAGCCCATCCTCTGCTCTGGGGAAGGGAGGAGCTGCTCTGGGGTTGGGTCCCCTCGTGTGTTGGATCCCTGAGCTGCCCTGGCCTCTCTCTGGCTCCCTGGTGAGGGTCACACTAGTCACACACATCCCTGCCTCCCAGGCTGCCCTGTCCCCTCTGTGTCCTTTCCTGGGTTGTTCCTGCCTGTGGGATTGACTTGATCCTGGTGAGATTTAATACCATTTCCTGACATTCACAGAGCCTCCTTTCCTTGTTCTCTGCTCCTTGGACAGCACCAGCAGAAAGTCTGAGTGTGACCATTCATTCCTAGTGATCCACAGCCTGTCCCAGCAGGAGAATGACTCCCAGATGCTAATTAATTCCCCTCCCCTCCCCTTCCCCTGGCTCATGGCCGTGCTCACCTTGTTTCTCACTGAGTTTGCTCAGTTTCCCAGCCCAAATCCTGAGCACACAGTGTTCACATTCCAGTTGTTACAGGAGAGGTGCTTGCAGAGCATTCAAGAGAATCATCGAGACTGGAAAAGCCCTCCAAGGTCACTGAGTCCAACCTGTGACCCCTCCCCACCTTGTCATCAGCCCAGAGCCCTGAGTGCCACGTCCAGCCCTTCCTTGGACACCTCCCGGGATGGGGACTCCAAACCTCCCTGGACAGCCCCTGCCAAAAGTAGATCACCCTTTCCATGGGGAAATTCCTCCTGATGTGCAACCTCAGCCTCCCCTGGCACAACTTGAGGCCCTTTCCTCTCATCCTGTGGATTTGCAGGGTCCCATCCCACTTAGCCTTCTCCTGGGATCAGCTGCTGCTTCCCTGATTCCTGGAGCCCTCTGGACTTCCCCTGTACAATGGGTTTTGCCCGGGGCCTTTTTCTCACTGCCTGAGCTGATAAAAGGCAGAACTGGCTTCTTTTGTGTGCAGTGCTGAAATCTGATTGATCCTTCCATGCCTGGCTCTCCGGGTAAGGTGTGTGATAGTCTGGCTTTTCATTCTGTTATCACTCCAGATTTTATTTCTCATTCCAGCCAGAATCTTTAAATTGCACTCTTTGGACAATAATTGCCAGCAGAATCATGTCTTCTTTCCACGAATTTTAATGCTGTTCCTAAGCCTGGATGCAGTTCCTTTTGGAGCCCTTTTTCAGGGAACTTTGGCTCTGTTGTTCTAAATTCCTTCTTTTCCCTGTGGTTTTTGGGATGATCCCTCCAAATCTAACATGCAGCACTATTGGAAAAGCTTAAATCCTTGGCAGAGACATTTCCACCATTAGATTTGCTCTCATAACTCCACAGTTGTGGTTCCACCATTGGCCGCACCTTTGCCTTTCCCAGCTTTCAGGATCCACCAGGAAAATCCCCCCATGGAGCTGCAGTCAGTACAGACTCCACAGGCAATGGGCTGGGTGGGAAGTGATGTTGGGGTGGGGTTTTCCTCCTTTTTTCAACCACAGTTGATAAGTGCAGGTGTGTGTGGGGGTGAGATCCCTTTGGAACCCCTCAGCACCCGGTTCTGAGCTGCATCCTGAAGTTGGCAGAATGTTGCTCCAGGAGTTTGCATTTTAAAGCATTCCCTGCATCCAGGCCTCTCTGGACAAATATTTATTTTTGGAGTTTTTTGTAGCTCCCACACAAGATCCACAAACCAGGCCTTTCTCCAGTGTCGGCACCTCCCTGTGCTCCCGCTTCAGCCTCTCTCTAAAACTGGGGCTGTGCAGGGATGATCGAATCTCCTGGCTTTGCTCTCACAGCCCTGAGGGGCAGAGTGTGGATCAGCCTGTGTTGTGTCCTTGGCATCAGCTGCCTATCCCAGGAACACAGACCTGGATAAGATCCCACTGGACCCCTTTTTTCATGGCTCCCAAAGCAGGTTTTTTGCCCTCGCTATTGCTCCAGAGCTTTAGTCTGTGGCTGTTCCTGTGGGAATCCAGGACACAGGAATATCTCCTGTGCCTGTCCTGAGGGGTTTTATTTCTCAGGAGAACACAGCTTTTAGTCATTGTCCATGGAAAAAGCTTCCAGGACTTTGTGAGAAGTTGAGTTTTTGTTAATGTATATAGTAGATGATATTGTATCGTATAAGTGCATATTGTATTATTGGCTTTTCACAAGTATTAAAATGAATGCTATAAATATAATGTTGAATAAAATGGTAATATAAATAAAGGGACAAGGGACTTTTTTGTTCATGTAACTCATTCAAGGAGTGGTGAAGGCTAAACAGAAAAATTCCTCATATTCTTGGAGAAGAAGCAGCCGAGCCACAAGGAAGGGGTTTTGATTGTCCTTTATCAGAATCAGTAAAACCAGACCGATGGACACCAGGAGAATGACTGCAATAACGAATGCAAGATTTACAAGGGACTGGTGCAGGGGAGGTAGGGGGGACCCAAAAGAATGTTTTGAATAATGCATGAGGGTTTATGAATATACAACATGTCGATGCATTTAAAGAAGTGTTTTCTGAGCTAGTGTGTGCTTCTTGGTATGAACCCAAGGCACCCAGACGACGTAACCCTTTGCTTTATTTCTGTCTTCTACTGTCTTTTTATTAAACCTTTTAAATTTTACCAGGAGAATGAACTGTGTTTTTCACATGTAGTTTATCACAGGGTGAAAAAGTAGGTTTGGGTTTTAGTATGGAAGGTGGATGAAAGACAAGATGGAGGATTTGGGATGTTAACTTAGTCTTCTTCCTTCTTTTTCATCTACTCCATTTTCTGCAGTTTTGGTTGCACAATGATTGGTTAGACAAAGCCGCAGTGCAGANGTGACTGAAGAATAATTATTAATTGGTAGAAAATAAAAACATACTATGTGTTAGGTATGTTATAAAACTTAATTGGATAAGGGATCTGTATAAGAACCCTTGGAATCATCTATTTTGTCTCTTTCTGGCACATGTCACTGAGGCGTGCAGGGCCTGTTGTCATCTGAAGACTGAAGCCAGCGAGTCACGCTGGTCTCATTCCTGGTTCCTGACCCTGGCACAGACTTTTCACTGGGGATTCCTGGTAAGGGAACCCCTGGTGTGGGAGGTAAATTCCACAGTTCCAGGTCCTCTGATCCAGCCCCAAATGCTGCCATGTCCAGGTGGTGCCACAGGGTACCTGGGCCCCACAGGTGAAGCTCTCAAGTGGCCCCTGAAGAGCCAGAGGGATCCAAGCCTCTGGAAAGCTTTAGTAGGGATGTCCTGCAGCATTACAGGGCAGTGTCAATGCCTGCCACAACTCGTGTGTGAGGAGCAGAGGAGGAGCAGCTAGACTATGCCCTCCCACAGGGAAAAGCTGGAATCCCACAGAGATGTGGCAGGGATCTCAGCTCAGCTCCTTCTCTTTCCCTCTGCAAGAAAACCTTTGAATTGTGAGCTCCATGTGGGCTTTAATCCCAGGCTGTGCGCAGGGCCCAGGAGGTGCTGCCACCCTGCCCAGCAGAGCTGCTCTGTCTGGGGGAGCACAAGCCATGGAGTTCTTCACCTGCTCCCTCCATCCAGGGAGAGAATGACACAAACAATCTGGTAGATTCTGGGCATTTGTGGAGAATTCTGAATTTTTCGGTACAATTCCCACATCCCCTGCTCCAGCACTCAGGTTTCCTGGGATGGACTGAGGCTCCGTGGCCCCTTCTTGGTGTAAAACACATTACTTACCTTGCCAAGGATTTCCCTTGTTGGAAATAGCATGTCCATGAGGAATTGTCCCCATTGTTCCCAGGGTGACAGTGATGAGGGGCTGGGCAAGCAAAGCGTGGCCCCAGCCAGCTCCACACCTGAACAGCTGGGCTGGTGAGGGCTGGAGAGAGATGCTCCAAACTTTGACCACTTCTTTTTGGTATTTTTAAGAGAGGAGATTCACAAGATCCAGGCAAGTCCTAAAACCATGGATGTCATTTTCTCTGGAAGTATTGCTGGGCCCTGTGCAGAAGGGAAGGGAAGTGTCGCAGGAAGTGTCCAGGGCCAGGCTGGACAGGGCTTGGAGCAGCCTGGGACAGTGGAAGGTGTCCCAGCCCATGGCAGGGAGTGGCACTGGATGAGCTTTAACGCCCTTCCAAGCCAAACCATTGTGTGATTCTGTGATCCCGTGAGTCAGTGACTTTCCTGAGCCCAGCATATTTTGAATCAAGCACTTCCAGCATTGGTGACCAGGCTGGCAGGTGCCATGAGCCTCTTTCCACACTGGCTGGACTGCCAGGGCAGCTCTGCTTTGTGCCACTCAATCCCCAGCCCCACCATGGTGACAATCAGGGTCCCCAGGCACAGAGCTCAGGCTCAGCTGCCGCGGCGTGCAGCATTTCATTTCCTTCTCTGTGGATTTTACCAGAAATTATCTTTTTTATTGTCATGTTTCCATTTCAGATCAATAAGAGATAATGGGCAGCACTGGGCTGGGAAAAGATCCCTGGGAGAAATTTCCCCTTGGAAAGAAGAGAACAGAATAAATACTACAAAGGTTAAATCCACAGAGTAGGTTTGATCCCTGAATTTAGCAGTGAGATGTTCTGAGCTTTCATGGAATAGTTTGGCTTGGAAAAGATCGTTAAAGGCCATCTGGTCCAACCTCTGCAGTGAGCAGGGACATCTTCAACTGGATCATCAACTGGATCATCTTCCAGATGTTGCCCAACATTCCCAGCATCCCAGAGCTGAGCAGCCCTGCAGAGCCTCAGCAGGACCCCAGTGCTGCTGCAAAGCTGCGTTTGTAGATGTTTTAGTGCGACTGTCCCACTCAGCATCCCCAGCCCGACCTGCCAGCCTGGACCCTGTGACAGAGCCACACACGGCTCCCAGCAGAGCCCGGGCTCCTGTGGCCTTGTGGCTCTGCTCACCTGAGGCCCAGCAGGAATAACGATGGAGGGGAGGCTGCACCCGGAGTTTGCGGGGTGCAGGCTGCTCTTCCCAAAGGAAATGCAGAACTCCTGGGGGACACCAGGCACTCAGGGATGCTCCTTCTGGCCTGACACTTGTGAGGAAAAACAGAGCAGGATGAAGCCCTCAGTCGGAAGAGCAGGAGAAATCCAGCTGAAAAATGATGCCCAAATGCAGGACAGACATTGGCCACTCTTCTCGTTTCCTGCCACTGGAGGAGGGAGTTGAGTTCCCACCCTTGTGGGATGGACAGGGGGCTCATCCAACTTGCAGAAGACCAGGACAGAGTCTGGTGGAAATTCCACCTTTTATCCCAGAGCTCAGCACTGCAACACCCAGGAGCTTTGGAGCCAGGGGAGCAGAACTCTGTGCCTGCTGCAGCAACCCTGCTGTGAAACTGAGCTTCATTGCTTGGGAATGCAGCCCTAGGATGCACTCCTGGATTCCCCACCTCTGGAAATGGGTGAAGATGTTCCAATTTTAGCAAACCAGCCCTTGACACTCTGCGTGAGGCCAGAGCTGCTCCAGGGCGGTAGCTCTTGCTGAGCAGAGCAAAATCCCTGGTTCAGGTGCTCGAAGAGGCTCAGGTGGCTCTTTCTCTGTGTGAGGAGCCTTGTAGCCATTGGAGTGTTTGCTTCCATCTTTTTCCTTGAATGTTCAGGCCTGAATTTGCATTTTCAAGTCCCACAGCTCTTCAGTGGGAAGTGCTCACCCGAGAAGGGGAGCATGTGGGATAACAAGTGCATGGGGATCATGCTGGGAGCAATGCAGCTTGTTCATCACCTGAAGTGCTGCTCAGTGCTTGTGATGAGGTCTGCCACGCCAAGAACCCACCGCAGGGAGGAGAGGATAAACCCCCATGGCCTGGGCATCACCTCTGGATCACAACTCACGTTATGCAAGGAGCACATCAGGGGCAGGGCTTCCTGGTGTGTTCCCAGGTTTATTCCCACAAAATTGCTTCTGCCCTTCCTTTGAGGGAGGAAGGATGGAGAAGGAAAGGAGATTTCTGTCTCAGCGGTAACTTCTATCAGCGACAGAGCAGCCAGGGTGCATCTTGATCTTCCCAAGTCACCCTCCAGATCCTGCACAGTGCATTTTCTGTGCTGTGGGATGGCATTTTCCCAGCTGGGATGAGGGTTTGGGTGTGGTGACAGAAAGGGAAAGATGAGGACAAGAAAGAATCTGTTACAATTCAGAGCCACTGACTAAACCAAACCAGGGGCGAAGACTCAACCGTGGGGACACAGGGGGAAGGAAAAGAGCTGTTTACAAGCTTTTTTATTCCTATTCCATCTGGCCTGCTCACTGAGTTCCTCCTCTCCCAGAAATGTGGTTATTCAAGTTTACATTCTAATAAAGCTGGATTTCCAGTTTAAAAGCCCCTTTGGTCTTTGGAGAGAGTTCACTCAAGGAAAGGTATGGGTAGGCACTTTCTGCTCCCTGTTTTGGGAGCCCTGCAGGGGCTCTGCCTGGTGGGGCTGGAGTGGGATCCAGGGGCAGGATCCAGGAGGATTCCTGGCACAGACCAGAGAGGAGAGGGAGGCGAGGAAGCCGCTGGCTGTGGGTGATGAGGGGTCTGGGAGCCCACTCTGGCTCAGATTAGCTCCTTGATGATTGTGCTGTGTTCTCATCAGAGGAGAAGAGGGTTTGATCAAAGGCAGATTACCTCAGATAGGAAGAGGAGGTTTCATTAGAGAGGCTGAGATGATGTGAAGTAACTGAACTCATCCCATGAGCAGCGCAGCTTAACCCTTGGGGAGGGGCTGCTCTCCCATGCCCCTGTTCCAGCAGGGGCTCCCAGCACAGGCACACCCTGGAGGAGGCCCTGGAGCTCAGAGGTGCTCCAGGACAGGCACTTGAGCCCAGACGTTTGTCCTCACCACAGATTCTGTCTCTTTCTGCCATGATTAACCTGAGGAGGAAGGCTCTTCCACACCCACCTGCAGTGGCAGAAGTAGAATGGGAAACCTCCAGCAATCCTGTGCACAATCAGCCCAAACTTGATGAAAGTGTTCAGCACCCAAAACCTGATTTGAGTGTGTGTGTTCAGCACCCAAGACCTGATTTAAGAGTCTGTGTTCAGCTTTCTGCTGAGGCTGCTGCAGCTCTGCTGCTGCTGATGGAAAAGGACAATTCTCCTCCTTCTCCATGTCCCCTTGGTGCATAATGCTGCACAAGCTGTTGGCTTTGAAACCAGCATCTTCCAGAAGATCCAGCAACTCCTTTTGGTCAGCTCTCCCCACATTTGCCTCCAGAACCTGGCATGTTTAAAAGTGGAAATAACTGTTTGTGTTTTATCTGTCCAAACAGAGCTGGTTGTGAGGAGATGCATCCCAGCTTCTCCTGCTCCCCAGAGCTCAATGTCTTGCTTGTCTTTGCAGGTGACAGAGAGGAATTGGCACTTCCAGGGCTCGGGGAGTCCTCTGCTATCAGAGATGTCTGGAGAAATACTGAGCTGCTCCCAGGAGCATCCCTGGTCCCCGCTGACACTGGGATCCCAGACAAGCTGTTCTAAAGGGGGAGAAGACAGGAGAGCCGGTGCTTGCCCCGGGCAGCAGGGCAAGTGTGCAAAAGCAGAAGGTAGATTGGAGTTAGGGTATCACAGGAATGTGTAAAACGATCCTGGGGCAGGGCTGACAGCAGAACTCCTCCCTTTCCTGTGGGATTCCTCACCCAGGGATGGGTATCAGGGAGAGCTGGGTAGTCACTCCTCAGAGCTGGACTCCCAGAGCTTCCAGCCCTTCCCTCTCCCCCACTGCCTCCTTCTCCCTGATTTCTTTTGTTCATTAAAATTCATTTTGTGTTCAAGCTGCTGTAGGCTCACACTTGTGCCCAGAGCCATCCCTGGGCATCCCTGGGCTCTCTCAGCCAATTTCCTACACTGCCAACAATATCAGTGTCCACTGGGTGCTGGTCCTGCCAAAATCAGGCTCTGATTGGGTTGTAGAGAGTGTCCTTCATGCAATGATCAGTGCCGGGACACTCCTGGTAGGAGGAAGCTTTGTCCAGGCCCTGGATGAGCTGGACCTCACACCCTCAGCCTTGGAAGAGAGCTCCAAGTGCTCATGAGAAACAATTACAGGTCAGGGGAAGAATGGGCACAGGATATTTTAATCCTGATATTCTTTATTATCCAAGGGCTCTGCACTGCAGTGAATGTCACCCTCAGCCAGGCATCCAGTGTGCAGCATCCCTTGGCTCCAAGTTCACCCCTCTCTGCAGGTTTACAGTAACCCCTCATGACCAGGCCAGGATTTTCCTGGAAAGGGAAGCTGTGTGAAGACCTGAGCTGTCCAAAGTCTAACAGAGCTCTCCTCTGAGTGCATAGAGAGCAAACTAAGAAAGCCAAATAGGCAACAAACAGACACCTGGGCTGGGCAGGGCTGAATTGCTGTAGGAAATCTGTTGGCTGATTTCAGGGTCCTTAGGTGGGAGATCAGGGAAAGGTTCTTCCCCCAGAGGCTGCTGGCACTGCCCAGGCTCCCCAGGGAATGGGCACGGCCCCGAGGCTGCCAGAGCTCCAGGAGCCTTTGGGCAGCGCTGCCAGGGATGGACAGGGTGGGGTTGTTGGGGGTCTGGGCAGGGACAGGAGCTGGATCAATGATCCTGTGGGTCCCTTCCAGCTCAGGATATTCCATCATTCTGTGATTCCAAAAAGAAATGTAACAAAATGATCCCTCAAGACAATCATGGACCATGAGACTTTATCTCTGCCCTTTGACCTTGCACTGCTGGGATGAGAAATTCACCCTTTCATCACCCAGCTCCTGAGGAACCTTGGCAGAAGTGAGGAGCTCAGTGCCTGCCCTGCACAGCTGAACCAAGGCTTGATGAAAATGGGAACAGAGCCTTGTGCAGCTCCTCTCGCTCCTTTGGCTTTTCTTTCCCTGCCTTGTCCCTCTTTTCCCTTTCCTGATTTCCCTCCTTGCACAGGACCCTGGCTTTGCTGGGTGTAACTTTGGGGTACGGAAGGGGCCCTGGAAGGGTTAAGCAGGTTCCTGGGTGATGTCCCTTTGCCAGGTCCTCAAGAATGGCTCACTGGATGTACTGAAGCTGTTCCTCCAACACTGTCTTGCCATTTGACTTCTCACCAGAGACAGATTTTCTGCTTTGCTGCTCTTTCAGGCCATGTTAACATGATTTGAGCCTTGTTTAGCCTCATAGAAAGTAGAATCAAATTCCAGCTGTGGCAGCACCTCAGTCTGGTATCATTGCATTGATTTATTCCCCCTGCCTCAAAAGCACAGTTATTGCTTTCTGTAATAACGTCACAGAGCCTTCAGACAAGGGGCCTTGCTCTATTAAGAGCTTCTGTGGCTAAAGAAAAGTGAGTAAGAGATGCTGTTACAAGGGAAGGCTTAATGGGCTCCAAATTCCCTTCCCCCCTCCCCAAATTCCTCATTAAAAATGACATTGGCTCTCCCTGGTGCTCATTGCCAGGAGAATTCCACAAGTGCCACTCTGGGATGTGAAAGTGTCTTCTCTGTAGCCAGTGGTGCTCAGATCCCAGTTAACCCATCAGGAGAAGCAAAGGCATGGAGAGGGCATGGGAAGGATTTCAGCAGCCAAGGGAGTTTGGGAAGTGTGGCAGGGCAGACAAGAGGAAGTGGGACAGAACTGAAAAAGGACCACAGGAAATGCTGGGAGATGCATGGCTGTCAGATAAAGTTACCTGGGACTGGGAATTCCCACCCCTGAGCTCCCAGAGGGCTGCATTCCACAACCTTTGAACCAAGTCCTTCCACTTTCTCCCAGAGCACCCCCAGAACCGACAAAAACCTCATCCCTGTGTCCCCCAGGTTCCTGTTCTGCCATGTCCACCCTGGCCTGGCTGCCAGGACAGGTGGATCGTTCTCCCTGGAAATCAGGCTGTGTGAGCATCCCTGCCCGTGCTCCCTAGGAATGCCACAGGCTGGGCTGGCGACTTTGGTGCATGAATTTCCTCGGAGGACGGAAAACCAGAGGAGAAAGGAAAGCAATGGAACTCCTGACCCAAGATTTTGGGAGCCCTGTGGCCAAGAGGCAGCCTGAGCTTTCAACCCTGCTCTAAGTAATGATAATATTTTTGATAATGATAATGATATTTTTGGTAATGATAATATTTTTTCCTGTAGCCTCTTCAGTGCTTACTTCCAGGGGAGAAAGAAGTCCAAGGAGAAGGCAGAGCCTTCAGGAAGACACCATGGATTGTGCTCCTTCAATTCATAACTCCCATGTCAATGGTTCATCCCCTGACCTGGGACGAACATGGTGATCCCAGGCCCCAGAAAAGCAGATTATTATTGCAATATACCCAAGCACCAGGAGTTCAAGTCCATCCCAGGCTCCGTAGCATTGCTTTCCTTCCTGAAGAATGTGAGGAAAGAAAATCAGGGAAGACAATCCTCTTATAAGGATCAGGCCTTTGTCTCCTCTAAGGACAATGCACAGGTCCCTGCAGGTGCAGAGATCAGCAGCACCTTTCTTCTCCAAGGTTTTTCCAAGTTTTTTTCCCAGAGACTGACTGTGCTTGTTACCCTGGGAATAAACATGCCAAGACTTTTTGTGCTGGGAGCCCCAAAAGTCCCACTCTGGGATGTGACATGATCTTCTTTGCACCCTCAGATCCCAGTTAATCCATCAGGAGAAGTCTGGGAAACAGAAACCCTGGAGAAAGGATGGGAAGGATTAAAGCAGCCAAGATAATTCTGATTTATCAAACTGGACTGCTGTCTGTTCTTCACAGAATCACAGAATCATGGAATTCAAGAATGGCTTGGGTCAGGAGGGATCTTAAAGCCCATTCAGTGCCTCCTCTGCCATGGGCAGGGACACCTCCCACTGTCCCAGCTGCTCCCAGCCCCAGTGTCCAGCCTGGCCTTGGGCACTGCCAGGGATCCAGGGGCAGCCACAGCTGCTCTGGGAAACCTTTTCCAGTTCCTCTTGGAGGATCTTCACTCTGTGCCAACAGCTCTATCACCCCTTTCCTCAGCAATGAAAGCATTCCCCACACTGGACGCCATCTCTCTCCTGGCCATCAGTGGCAGGAAAATACAGACCAGAGACTTGCAAAATCCAGGCAAAGCTCTGGGAAAACCACTCAGGTCTGGGATCCCACCTTGGCAGGCTGGCATATCAAAGACACACGGGACCCCTCTGAAGCTCCCAATGCCTGCGAAAGGCATCTGCCTTCTCCCCTTCCTCCTCCTGTAAAGAATGGGTTGGAATTTCCTCAAGGAACCTTGAGGAGCAGGAGGAGCAGCAGGAGGAGGAGCAGTTGCAGTCCCCACGTGAGGCACAGAGAGAGAAATCCCAGCCCTGCCGAGGCAGGAGTCAAACCTCGTTAGTGTTATTGCACATTAGAGATGGTCATTATCTAACAGCAAAGGTACTGCATCCAATATGGGGTAATTTATTTTGGACCTCCTTATGATGGATAAAGATTAATTAATCACTGTGCTGGAATTTAGTGGTTGCCTAGGGAGCCATGATCATGACCTGATTATCTTTAATATAGGCAAAGAGAGAGCAGTCCCCACCAATTCATGTCTGTAACACACTCACACCGTGCTTTAAACAGACTCATTTCCCGAAGCCGGGCAAGATGAGAGCTGGAATTAATTGGGAGGGAAACTGGAGAAAAAAATAAAGTGAATGAAGATATGAAATTCTTTCATGAGGGATGATTAGGTCAGAATTTCACCCCAAAGAAAGATGATTTTGCGTGAAATCTGCACTGGTTTAGTGGTAAAGGGATGAACTGTTAAAATAAAAATGTCACATTGACAGAATGAAGACAAGGAAAAATCCATGATTACTGGCATGAAGTGCAGCAAGGAAGGGTAGGAATTGATAAGGAAAACTGAAGATGACAATAATAATAATAAAGAATAACCCCTAGCTGGCAGGTTGGTGAGCAATGTGTGTTTCTGAAGGGGTGTTTTGGGTTTGCATTGCTGGATTTTGGGACTGGGGGGTTACAGGGGTGGCAGCTGTGAGGAGCTGCCAGAAGCTTTCCCCATGTCCAGCAGAGCCAATTCCAGTTGCTCCAGGACAGACCCTCCCTGGCAAGGCTCAGCCCAGCAGGGATGGTGCCACCTGCCTTGGGAGGCTTCCCCACCTGCGTGCTCCAGGCTGGTGGCATCCATTCACTGTTGACACCAGGACTTGGGGCACATTGGGACAACGAACTCAGACCAGTTTTACACCAGTTCAATTCCCCAGCTTAGAAAACTTGTGTTTACTCTTCCTTTCTTGACAAAACTTCACAGGCAGAAGGCCACACTGGGCAATGGGATTCCCTGGATGTTGGTGCCTTGGAAAGCCAAGCCACCCTTCAGCATGGACGAGCTGCTGGTGGTCAGGGGATCAGGGCACCTGGAAGGGTGTGGGGCTGATGGGCAGGGGTCCAGCCAGAAGAGCCCACGTGCCCATGGCCAGCTGATGGAGGGTGCCCAGGACAGCAGGGACAAGGTTCCCTCTCTGTGCCACTGGGGGAACAGGCACTGACATGTCCCTCCTTTTGTGCTCTGCTCTGACACCCAGATTTCCTTGGGTGGGAACAGGAGGCACAAACCTGTCTGGAGCCCTCCAAGAGCAGTGGTTTCATGAACACTGCTCAGTCCTGCTCTCTGTGGTTGGGTGGCCACAATGACGTTTCCCAGCCTTCGCCTTCCTCGTGTGCAGTGTGCTCTGCAAACAAGGAGCCTCACCCAGCGCTTTGCCAATTCCTTCTCCTGCCCATGGTCCTGTTCAGCCACCTGACATAGCACAAAGTCTCTCATACGGATTATTAATAACTAACTCCTCTGTGCTGAAAGGAAATTTTCCTGCTCCGATTCTGCCAATCCTCAAATTCCTGCCTCAGGACCTGTGAGAGAACATGTATTGTCCCATGTCCCCTCCCCAAATGGCTCAGCTTCCTTCCACAGAGAATCCACCATGAGCCACGGGACATGAGGGAGCCTCGCTCCTGCACTGCTGGTGTTGTGTAAATAATCCTCAACCCTCAGGTGCTGGGACTTCCTCATAGATCATCATCCTCCTGCCTGGGGCACGAGGAGCAGGTAATTCCTGATGGCTCCAAGTGCTGCCTTGCCCTTGGAGAGCCCAGGGAATGGTGCCAGTGGGTGTCAGAGCACAGCTGGGTCCGAGTCCTGGTGAGGATAGAGCTGGATCTGGGCAGGTGGGTGCTGGCCGGACAAACAGACACAGCAGAACGCTGGAGAATGGTGAGACAAGGCTCCAACTCCGCAGCAGGGGAGGGATTCCAGTAACCTGGGGGGTGAGCTGCCAAAGCCTGGGGACAGGGGGACGCTGTTTGGTGCCTGGGGAAGGGATGGCTCTAGAATGATGTCTTGGCCTCACGGGCTTATCCTTGTGGATCACTGTGGTGGGAGGAAGTGAAGGTCAGATCCCCAGCAGGGTTTAACCCCCTGGGCAAGGCTTTGTCTGGCTGTCCCACTGTCCCACCAAGTCCAGCCTGGCCCCAGGGCAGGGGAACAATCTCTGGGGGGGATTTCCTGGGAGTTGCAGCAGACAAATTCCTCCTCTGCCAGGGGTCTGGGTGGCCTGGACATCCCCAGGCATCCCCCACTAGAGCCCAAATCCTGGTCCCACTGCAGGGGTGCTCTGCCTCCCTCCCCTCCCAGTGCTGAGCAGGAGAAGCTGTGCTGGGAGCACTGCCCAGCTCTGAGAAGGGCAAGGAGGGTGAAAATATTGGCATGGATCAAAGGGAGCAAGATGGGAATCATGAGAAAATCTTCCCTGACTGTTTTGTACTTCACACTCTGAGCCACAGCCCTGCCACAGTCTCAGTCACCCCGAAGGTGGGAATGCTTCCCGAAGGACCACGATGGGAAGTGGAATGGGGCTCAGTGATACTCCAAGAGGAGTGTTCTGATCCTCCCCAGAGTTTCAGTGGAGCTGGGGTTCCTGCTGGGAACCCGAGTGCTTTCAGTAGGAGCCCCTGGGAGTTCACACAACCCAGCCCTGAGCCTGCCCTGCACACACCGGCCTTTCCATGCTCCACAATCAACAGCCTCGGTGTGTTTCAAGGAAAACAGAGCTTCATTCATGACCTTGTGGTCCTGAGCCAGCTGCTTCCCTTCCTTTCCTTGCCAGCTGCAGCCTGGGCTCTGCTGCCAGCCCGGCCATGGGCCACAGAGCACTCACTCTGAGCCCATTTATCCCAGAAAAGGCTCAGGCAGGAGCTGGGCTGGAGCATGGAGAGCTGCAAAACACTTGGGCTGAGCCTGTTTCCAGCTCCTGCTGGGGTTCCAGTGGGGAAGGGACAAAGGCTGTGCCCAGGGAGTTTTCCCAACTGGCAATTTGTGATGAGCAGAGCTGGTGGAAGCTGCTGCCAAGACCAGGGAGAGGCACGGGAGTTCCTTGGGAGGGAGGGGAATCCTGGGGCAGCCTGAGCCCACCAGTCACACTCCTGGTGGCTGATGCACCCCAGCACCGGACTCACGGCAAAGAGCTTCCTGTCTAGTCCAGAGCAGTTCACTTCCAGATATGGAAGTCTGAAGTGACACAGAGAAGTTAAATCCCAGCACTGGTTGAGACTGTCCCAAAGACTGAAACCACCCGCCAGGCTCTGTCAGCAGGTGTGGAGCGGAGCCGCTGTCCCAGCAGAGCCTGCTCAGGCTGGGGCTGTTCTGGCAGTTCTGCCTCAGCAGCCACTGACAGGATGCTGGGAATTGCCCGTACAGCCGGAATGGGGATGGCAGACATCAAGGTGTGAAGTATTCCAAGGGGGAAGCTGGAGAGGCAGCGCCCAGGACAGCTCAGGAGGTGGCAGGGTTGGGTCCTGGCAGGGGGAGAACAGACCCAAGGGAATAACTCCACCATTTCCCAGGGCTCAGGGTACGCCTCCATCCTCCAGGCTACTCTTGCCTAAAGTTCATCATGGGAGAAAGGGAAAATACCACATGGAGCAAAGTCTACTTAATATTTGTCAGTCTAAGAGCTGAGGTCCTGTAAGGGATACAGACCCCCCTAATGAGGCATGCAATCAAAACTGTCGCACAAAACTTCCCACGTGTTTCTTGTCACACAAGAACTTCCCACCTCTCCTCTGGTGCTGTGCTCACCCCCACAATGTCTCTGGGGGGGTCTGGGGACTCAGACCTGGCCTGGAGTCACCAGGTCCCTCAGGCAGAGTCACAGAGGGGTGGAGGAGTCACAGACAGAGAGGGGAGAGTCAGAGAGGGGTGGGAGGGAATCACAGAGAGGTGGAAGAGTCAGAGATAAGGGGGAGTCACAGAGGGTCACCAGCGTCCTCAGCCCTTTGCTGGGAGGAATCTGATGTTCAGGGTGGGGTTTCTTCTGTCTCCCTTTGGGGCACCCCAGGGTTACTCTTTTATGCTTCCTCTTCCTAAACTCCTGGATAAATTCTGGAAGCTCCACAGGAACCTCCCATAGCCCAAAGGGCTCGCTTCATCCTACACAACAGCCGGGGATGGTTGCACCATCACCATCCCAGGTTTCTCCCAACAGCAGCAGCTCCTGGATTGCTCTGGGCTGTTGTGGAAGCTGGAAACAGCTCAGGCCAAGGCCAGCCCAGCCCAGCCCTGACACTCCAGGACAATAAAGCTGGGAATGACAGAAGTTGTGTTTGCGGGGTGGACTGCCACCGCCATAAGGGACACACACACGCACACAGACCTTATCCTTCGTCCCAGCCAGGCTGCTCAGTTTGTGGCACCGGTGATGCTTTCACACAGGGCTCTGCACGGGGCGTTTCCCTGGCACTGCAAGTGCTGTGAGACCCTTGGGTTTCCCTGCAGGCACAGGATGGGTGTGATCAGCACCAGAGAGGAACAGCAGCTGCTCAGCCCATTTTCCAGGTTGCTCCAGCAGTGGTGCGCAGGGATCTGCCTTCTCCTGGCTGCACCAGGGCTGAGCACAAAGGGGCAGCTGTGAAGTGAGAACCTTCCCGTCTTCCCCACACTTCTCATTCAGAAATTACCCACAAATCACGGAGTTATAGGATGATTTGGGTTGGAAAGGCTCTTAAAGCCCATCTTGTTCCCCCTTCCCTGGTCTGAGCAGGGATACCTCCCCTGAGACCAGGTTGCTCCAAGCCCTGTCCAGCCTAAATCAATCTTGGATTGCTGCTCAAATTATGCTTGCTTTAAACCCATGCACCCATGCTCATTTCCACCCCTCACTGAAGACCTTCTCCCTCCCTCTGGCACATTTAAAAAGCTGTCTGATAAAAGCAAGTGCCTTGTGTCCTGAATAATCCCCTCCAACAAAACCCCACCTGTGAGCAACTCCTGCTGGAAAAAGTCCTCATCTTCCTCTTTAAACAAAGGCAGGAGCTTCACCCAGGACATGGAGGTGCAGAATAAATGAATTTCCTGTCAGTCTCCAATCCCGGAGCCATCCCAGTCATTGGGATGTCCTCCTGTGGGGACACTGGAGGTCTGGGGGTCCCAAGGGTGCTCTGGGTGAGGTGAGTGAAGGGAGGCTCCTGCTCTTCTCCTGCATTTCCAGAGGTGCAGTTTTGTCTGCACTTCTTCTTGGGCTGCTCAGGGGCTTTTCACAATGCTGGTGACAAACAGAGCTGGCAGCAGCCCTGGGGACACAGGAGGGACAGGAGGCAGATCCCACCTTTGTCCTTGTGTCCTGCCAAGAGGTGCCAGGCTGGGGCTGCCCAGCTTTGCCAGCCTGTCCTGACCCGCAAGGTGCAGCCAGAGGGGCAGTTGGGCCCAGCACAGCCAAGCTAAGGGCCAACAATTCCATTTTTCCATTTTTCACTTCACCCAGAGCTGGGGACTCCTGGAGCTGTCAAGCTTTCAGCAAATATCTGAATGACTGGGGTGGCTCAGGGACTGCCACCCTGACATGGAGTTAACTTTTCAGCTGAGGTGAGGGTGTGTGTGTGCCACACTTCTCAATCCACCTCCTTCTACCTCCCCTTGAGGGATACCAAGCCCCCATCGCCCTGGGCAGGGAGCACTCCCAGCTCCACTCCAGGAACTGTCAGGGAATGGAGACAGTGCTGGTGGCTTCTAGAGGAGCCCGTGTGCAGCTCATTCCCTGCTTGTAGTGAATGCAGAGCTCCCTCATCAACTCCCACTGCTCCAAACACTTGACTCAGGTCTCTGACAACATTATGCTGTCCAAAAATAATGAGATTTTAAAAATTAATAAACTCAGGTGCTGTTTATTTGCCTTTTTTTTTTTTTTTTTTTTTTTTTTTTTTTTTTTTTTTTTGATGTTAGGAATTGTGTTTCCAGCTTTTCTCTGCAGTCACAAGCTTGGCTCTGACATGATTTTCATTCTGGATTGAGTGTCCTGTGTAATCCCCTGACTCTTGCAGCTGGGCCTGTGAGAGAAGAACAGCTCTCTGAGAGATGAATCATCAGAGCTGCCAGCCCTGGGCAGCCTTCTCCAGCTGGGAAAGGAGGGATGGGGATGGGGGCATAGGGATGGGGAAGCTCATGAGAACACTGAGCACTTGGAAGTTAATGAATCCCTTCACCTGCAAATGCTTCACCTCTGGGTTTGGTGATCCTGCCCGTGGCACAGAGGGATTCTGTTCCTCAGCAAATGCCAGGATAGAACTCCCCACCGTGGGATGGGTCAGAGCATTCCTGCACCCACAGGCTGAGCAGGGCTTGAGGCTCTCGTGGGGAGGTCAGGAGGAGCTGCCGGGTCCCACCTGCCTGGTCCCACCCGGGGCTGCTGCCAGAGGTGTCCTTGCAGAGAGGGAACTGACTCCTCTGCCTGTGATGGCAAAGCCAAGATCTGCTGGGTTTGTGGGGCAGGGAAATGCTTGAGAACACCCAAACAATCCCACATCATGGAATGCTTTGGGTTGAAAGGGATCTTAAAGTTCATCCAGTCCCACCCCTGCCACAGGCAGGGGCACCTCCCACTGTCCCAGGCTGCTCCATCCAGCCTGGCCTTGGACACTGCCAGGGATGGGGCAATACTCAAAGCTTGATGAATTTCAGCAGATTCAAACATTTGCCCAGCTAGTAACACCAAATTTTCACTTGTCCTTTGCCCTTTTTCCACTGAGAGTTCACTTCCTCACGACACCAGTAGTGCTGCTGGGAGCCCTCTATGTCCCCAGAGGAGCAGAGCAGGACTGGTTCCACAGCTGTCCTCCTCTTTTTCCTTATGCCACTGTTGTGTCCAGGTCTGATCTCTTTCCAAGTGCACCACGCCAAGGGATGGGATTCAGTCCTGTGCCTCTCCTTCAGCCCCTGTCAGACAGATTTGCTGAGAAACTCTGCAGGAGAAATGTTTGTTTCTTTTTTTTTCTGAAAGCTGACGAAAAAGAGATTAACAGGGAGCCCAGAGCAGCTGTGGCTGCCCCTGGATCCCTGGCAGTGCCCAAGGCCAGGCTGGACACTGGGGCTGGGAGCAGCTGGGACAGTGGGAGGTGTCCATCCCCACGGCAGGGGTGGGGCTGGATGGGATTTAAGGTCCCTTCCACCCAAATAATCCTGGGATTCTCTGAAGTCTCAACATCCTTCAGCAGTAAATGTGTGTGTGCTGACCCCTCTCAGGGTCCAGTTCTCTTTGTTTGTACTCCACAAACAAACAGGCCTGGGAGAGAAGAGAGGCTGTGGCTGTCCCTGGAGATTCCTGCTCTCCCCAGCATTAATGGGGGTGTCCAGCCAGGTTTCAGGGCTCCTGTCCAGCTCAGGACTCTGCAGCCATGCAGGAGCAGCTCTGACTCATCCTGGCCTGGATCAGCTCCAGGACCTCTCCGCAGTCCCCAGAGCAGAGACCTTAAAGAAAAGGATCTTTGGTAAATGTCAACATTTGTGCACATATTTGTTTCCTGTTTTGTATCCCTGACAAACTGCACAGCCAGGCTTTGATGGTGCTTTGATGGATTAAAGTCAGTTTTATTCCTCTTTTGCTTTGCCATGCTGTCAGAATGGATAATGCAGATTCTCACACGGCAGCACGTGCCCCTGGGAGAAGGAAGCCCTGACATCAGCCTGGCTGGATTCCAAGGCTCCTGCCAGCCCTCTGCGAGGCAGGCAGCTCTCCAGAGCCCAGCGCTTGGGCTTAGGACTCCTGGCTGGAAGAACAGGAGGCATAAACTCCCTAAACCTGGCTCCTTTTGGCTGGGGATGAGCCTTGGGCAGTCCCTCCCGCTGCCAGACACCTGCAGGGCGGCACCTGAACCGGGTGTGTACAGGGGTGAAGCCCTAGGCCCAGCAGGGCAGGGAGCAGGCCAAGTTCCTCACTGTGAGATGAAGGGACAGGTAAAGGTTTTTCACACCAGTGCTGAGCATAACAAACTTTGCAATTTATAGCACAGCTCAGTTTACAGTCCGAGAGGCCCCAGAGGGGCCTGTGTATGTAATACAGAAATACATCCATCCACAACATAAACCTGATTATGTATGAACACAAAGTCATTGAATAATTAAGGTTGGGAGAGCCCTCTAAGATCTTCGAGCCCAGCACTGCTGGGTTCCACCAAACCCACCAAGCCATGGCCCCCAGTGCCACATCCACTCTTCCAGGGATGGAGACTCCACCACCTCTCTGGGCAGCTGTGCCAGTGCCTGACCACGCTTTCCATTCAGAAATGTTCCCAAAATCCACCCTGAGCCTCCCCTGGCCCAGCCTGAGGCCGTTCCCTCTCCTCCTGTCCCTGTTCCCTGGAGCACAGCCCGACCCCCCCGGCTGTCCCCTCCTGGCAGGGAGTTGTGCAGAGCCACAAGGTCCCCCCTGAGCCTCCTTTTCTCCAGGCTGAGCCCCTTCCCAGCTCCCTCAGCTGCTCCTCATCACACTCCATCTTCATTTGTTATCCCTGCATTTATTATACAGAAAATAATTCTGTTCAAGGAATAAATTAACTCATTGGAAGGAGAAAAATCTTTCCCTCCACATTCTGATTTTGCAGCTGATCAAGAAAATGAGGAGGGACCTTGTCCAGCGCAGCCACTCTGGGTCCCTGGTGAGTGCAGTCCGTGGGACAAGACCTGCCTGTCCCACACACAATTTGCTGGGTAGGCCTCAGGTTGGATAAAAAAAATCAGGGTTCAGTGCAACAGATTTTGACCTGATAGAGCTGATTTGCATCTCCATGGTGGCATGTCACCCTGCACATCACAGATCTTTTCCTTCCCTATTCCTGTTCTTACAGTCAGCATTCCCTGCAAGGCTGGCTGATCTTTAGGTGTAGAAACTGAGGGGACACCACAGGGGTGCACTGGCACAGGGCAAGGGCAAACAATTTGTGCTTATTATTGAGCTAGGGCATATTTTGGGACTGTTTTGGGGCCAGAAGCTTTTTAAAAATCTTGTTGTTGTTGTTGTTCTCATCTGCAGTTTTTTGGTCACTCATTTTTCATTGTCTCATTTATTTAGTCAAGGGGGGTTTGGTGCTTCTCCCTCCTCTCCCACAAGTCCCAGGCAGTTGTTCAGTGGGTCCATTGGTTGATAAACTTACCTGTCTCTCTGTCCATCTACCACTCTTTTTATCTCTATTTATCCATCTGCTGTCTCAGTTTTGGTTTTTTTATCAAATCTAATTTGTCACTTCTGTTTCCGTTCTGGTACCATCAGAGGATTCTCCAGCTCAGTGCCTCTGTTGGCTGTTCCCTCATTAGTGGGGAGGTCCCTCATTAAAAAGGTTTGCACCACTGGGCTGTGGCTGCTGCGGCCCTCCTGGGGCCGGGGGGGTCGGTGGCACCCAGGGGGAGGCAAATGCCAGCTTAGAGCCTGATTTGGCACGGGAAGGAGCTGTGGGCACACAGAGGTGTCGCTATAGGACAGGAAAGAACGCAGACACACACCGCAGCTCAGGGGATCAGAAGAGAGGAGAAGAGAGTTTATTTTTTCTGACTCCAGTATTTATAGTTTTCCAAAAGTGACAGTGGATTGGACGGTGGCAGTGCCACCTCTCCAAAGACACTGGACAGACAAACAGTCCATCAATTTTTCTCCTCCTCTATGGAGGAATGCAAAAACACTGAGCTGTTTACAGAAAGTGTGTGAGAAAGTTCTTCACAAATATGTAAATATCAGAAGGCTTAGAAAGTCTTGCAAAAATCAGGGCGATACAGAGGCACTTGCAGGAAGGAGGAACACAAGAGTGACACGGCCTTTGGGAATGTTAACAAGAAAAAAGAGGTGGGACAGCATGAGATGGGACTAGAAGGATCTGTGGATGAGGATTGGCTGAGCCTGGACAATTGTGGCACTTGGTGGCTTCAGGCAGTGCTGTGCTGGGCTGGGTTAGCAAAGCGCTGCAGAACCTCTGTGTCAGAAAAGGGACCAGAGCCCACGAGGGAGGTTTCAGCCAGCCCTGAACAAAGCCTGAGGAGCAGGAGGAGGCAGCTGCTGCTGCTCAGCTCAGATTCTCTCCTGTGCAGGATGGACACACCTCTGCTCCCCTGAGCTGTGGCACAGGAGGCCTGGGGCTTCCCAGGGACCTTGGATATTCCAGAGATGTCCCTGAGGCAGTGACCACAGGACAGGGAAGGCCTGAGAAGCACCTCTGGTTTTTGGGGGAACTGGTAGGTGGGAGCCCAAGGGTGGGAGCTCTGAAGGGTAAAGGAGCTGGAAGGTGCTCCTGGAGAGCTTCCCCAGCAGGAGAATGGACCCTTCCAGCTTTCGGGAAAGTCAAAAGTCCAGTTTGGCTAAAGAGGAGCTCCTGCCTGAGCTGCAGCACAGGAGGACACTCAGAGGAGGGGAAGGGCTGGGAAAGCCGGGATAGAGAAGAATTGTCCCAGGATGAAGGTGAGGTGTTGGGAAAGCCAAAACTCACCTTGAACTGCAGGCTCCAAGGGATGCCAGGCATGGCCATGAAAAGGGCGGGGATAACCGAGGGCGCTGGGAACAGGATGGGTCATGGAGTCACAGGGATGCAGAAGAGGTCAGTCATGAGGAGGCTCATGCCTCCTTTCCACCTGTTCCCATTGACAAGGACTCCCAGGACTCTGGACTTGCAGAGGGGCTTCCAGGAGAACAGCCCTTGGTACCAGAGGAGAATCAAATCAGGAATCCCTCGAGGAAACCAAACCCACCTCAGCCTGTGGGAGACAGCAGGACATATTTAGGGTGTTCAGCAGCCAGAGACCAGCACTGTGAGAGCACTCTGTCACCTCTCTGGAAGGTGAGAGAGCTCAGAGGAGACCCCCAAGAGCTGCAGGGATCCCCTTGCCACAGCCAGGCCCGGAGCAGGGGCTGAAGGAGGAGCTGGAACCTCTGACTCTGTCTCCCTCTGGAGCAGGACGCGAAGGGCCAGGGCCTGGAGACCCTGCAGCAGCTGCTGCCAGCTCTGAGTGAAGCTCACCTTGCAGAGCCCCTGGGGGTGGTGGGCAGGGCTGGGAGGGCAGCTGGGGCAGCAGGAGGGGGAAAACGGCGTCACCGCCTCAGCCTGGCACTGGTACCACGGACAGAACCAGCCTGCAGTTCATAGCACATGGGAGATCTCTGCGTGGTGGCAGAGAACCAGATGGGATTTGTCAGAAACAAATCATTGCAAATCAGAGCTTTTTTTTTTTTTTTTGACAGTAACTGGCCCAGTGGATAATGAGAAGCAATAGATGTGAAATCTCTTGACTTTAAGGCTGTTAACAAAGCACAAGAGGATGTTCCCTGAGCAAAGCAGGGAAACTGATTGCGATTTCTTGAGAGGATGAGGGCGCAGGCGAAGGCTGCTCCCAGAGAACTCCTCCAAAACTCTGTCCAAGCAGGACGGCTGTTCAGATAGGCTGGCCTGAGACTGAGCCTGTTTTCAGTTTTAATTTTTGGTTTACAGGACGGAATTGGGAGGCTGAGCCCTGTGAAGAACACCCAGCTGGAATGAAGGGCAGGATTCAAACTAGAGTGGCTTGGATTAAATGCAAATGCTCTAAAAACACTCACCTAAAAGGGGCTGTGGAGAGGACGGAGCCAAACTCCTCTCAAGGGCTGCACAATGAGGTTTAACAGAGAATGGGCATTATCTGCAACTGGGAAAATTTCCAGGGAAATATTATTCACTTTCAGGACCAGAGAGGTGGGGAAAATCTCAATCCTTGGAAATTTGCTAAAAAAACCTGAGAAGGCTGGTCCAGGTTTAGAGTTAGCCTTGTTTAGAGCAGAAGAGACAGACCTGCTTAGACCTCCAGAGGCCCCTGGCAACCAAAATCTTTCCATTATTCTATGACAACAACTCAGCTGGGCATTTGGCACCCTCAGCTGTTCTGGCCGGGCTGGACAGGGCTTGGAGCAGCCGTGGATAGTGGAAGGTGTCCCTGACCAGGTCAGGTGGTGGAACTGGATGAGTTTTAAGGTTCCTTCCATCCCAAACCATTCAAGGACTTCCCGATTCCATGATTTAGGGCCTGAATAGCTCAGGAGAGAAGGAGCAGCTGTGCAGAAGGAAAAGAAACTTCAGAGGAGCTGAGGGAAGAAATCCAGTGCCCCCCAAAAGGGACAATCCCTCAGGCCAAGCAGACTGGCTGCAGGATTTTGTTCCTTTCCCGAGGGATGCAATCCTGGTCCCTGCTCCTTGCCCAACCCTCTGCAGCATTTCTAACAGCACCCCTGCTTTGGAAGGCCATGGGTGACTGTGAGTGAATTCCTTATCCCAGCACGAGATGTTTTCTAGGCCACTGCTCCTGGTTTTCACACTTGTGAAGGTTTTAAGTTGTTTTCCCTATCTGCATGACAAATATCACACAATTTTTGGACACATGGAGCTGTATCCCCAGATTCCTCTTCTCTGCAGCTGCATAGCAAAGATTCTCTCCCTGAACGTCCTTCTTACTGGGATTAAACAAAGAAATTTTCAGTAATGCACAGGCATCTCTCACATAGATATTTTATTTTTATTTCTACAGTGCCCAGGATTGTCCACATGGGGAAGGGAAGGGAAGGGAAGGGAAGGGAAGGGAAGGGAAGGGAAGGTTCCTCACTGGGCAGGACCACAGGTGCAGCTGGGTTTGGAAAGGCTCCCTGGACTTCAGCAGGAGGGTCAGAGAAGCAGGGGCTCAACCAGCTGCATTTGGCTTTGGGCTGGAGAGCAGGGAGGGAGCCCTGGAGCTGGGATAAGGGGCTGAGGGGATGTGGTGGCTCAGTGCTGTGCTCATGTGTGGCAGGTCTGGAGGAGCAGCCAGCCCCTCTCAGGGCTCCACCTTCCACCACACTCTTTCTGTTCATATTTGCCTGGAGCAGAGAGCAGATAAATTCCCAGTGAGCTCTTAGGAAAGTTTTCCACATTAGGACTTGGGGTCACCTGCACTGAGGGACATTCCACTTTTAGTGGCAGGGCTGGACATCAGTGCCCGGGTGTGTGACAGTCCTGAGCTGCCGGGGATCTCACTGATCCCTGTGATGAGGGCTGATACCAAATTCCTGACTCATCCTCGCAAGAGACAAAGAGCCTGACCCCTCCAGGAATCCATCCCTGCCTCCCACCCTGTTCAGACAGCTCCAGGTTGGCTGTTGGAGACTCTCTGTCCCAATTAACAAATCCCTACCAAAGGTCTTGACTCCTTTTCATCTTTTCATTTGGATAAAAGGACATTAGCAAACTCTCCAAGCACTCGTGTCAAATCCCGACTGATGCTTTATCTCCATTTCCTTCCTTCACTAAACAGTGGGGAGATAAATCCTGGATTTACACAGCCTCTCCCATATTCTCAGAATCATGGAATGGATGGGGAGGGACATTAAAACCTATCCTGTTCCACCCCCTGCCATGGCAGGGACACCTCCCAGTGTCCCAGCTGCTCCCAGCCCCAGTGTCCAGCCTGGCCTTGGGCACTGCCAGGGATCCAGGGGCAGCCACAGCTGCTCTGGGCACCCTGTGCCAGGGCCTGCCCACCCTGCCAGGGAACAATTCCTGCCCAATATCCCATCCAGCCCTGCCCTCTGGCACTGGAAGCCATTCCCTGTGTGCTGTCCCTCCATCCCTTGTCCCCAGTCCCTCTCCACTCTCCTGGAGCCCCTTGAGGTGCTGGTGTTCTCCTGAAGGAGCAGACTTGCAGCACCACCCCCTGCCAGCCTGCAAGGAGCTGTATGTGCCATGTCCCCTCCAGGGCTCCCAGGGACAGCTCAGCCTGCCAGGGCACAGCAAATTTGCTTCCCAGCTGAGGATTACAAAGGAGGTAACATTTGGCTTTGGAGTTTTTTTTAAAGCTTTTGTATTCTGCTCCAATGGTGCTTTTCTCTGAGCAGAACGAGATCTCCCCCCACCCCCCAAAAAAAAAAAAAAAAAAAAAAAAAAGGAAGAAAAGGTCAGGCCAAGCCNCAAGCCTGTGCTTGGATGAAATCCCTTGGAGAGCCCGGCTCATTGTGCAGTTCAAATGCTTCAAATGCTGCATTTGCCTGACTAAGACACGGCCTCTCCTGCCAGGCTTTTGCATGGATTCAGGAGCTTAAACTGGATTTCCACCAAGGACTGGTGCTCCAAGAGGGTTCCCAGTCCTGGAAGGGAGCATTTCACTCAGGCTGCACACCAGAAGTCACCTCCTTTGCCTTAATTGCTTAATTCCTGCTGAATTCAGGCAGCCGGCAGCAGGTGCTGGGAGCTGCTCCATTAATATTCCCTGGGCTTTCTGCAGCGGGCGCAGAAAGAGCAGGGCAGAGACGGCGTAATTAAAGGGCCATTCATTCAAATGTTACATTTCCATCTCCTCGAGTGGTAGCAGGAGCTCTGGCTGGGCACAGGACACCGGTGCTTGATTAAACGTTCAGTGGCTGGCAGTGCCCAGCCTGGGAATGATCCTGGCCCAGCAGCTGGGTCCCAGCGTGTCCCAGTCAGCGCTGGGATGGGAACAGTGTGCGAGCAGCCTCCTCAAACCCGGCACAGATGGGCAACTGGGGAGCTTAGACGGGGAAGATACCCTCGTGTGTGTTTGGAGGGGGAAGTTTGAGATGGTTTTCACAGACTCACAGAATGTTCTGAGTTGTTTCCATTCCAACTCCTCTAGGAATCAGTGTGTCCAGGCAATCTAGGGGCAAACATGACCTTGGTGAACTAAAGGATGGAGATCAGACAGGTGAAGGATACAATGAGCAGACAGGGTGGCAGAGAGAAGAGGAGCTGGGCCATGGCAGGGTGATGAGCAGGGTGGGCAGGCCCTGGCACAGAGCAGCTGTGGCTGCCCCTGGATCCCTGGCAGTGCCCAAGGCCAGGCTGGACACTGGGGCTGGGAGCAGCTGGGACAGTGGGAGGTGTCCCTGCCATGGCAGGGGTGGCACTGGATGGGATTTAAGGTCCCTTCCAACCCAAATCATTCCATGATTCTGTGATTTTGTGACACTCAGTTCTTGATCCCCCCTTTCCCTGCACACCCAACTTCCCCTCCTCTCTGCCTGCCTGTTCACAAAGCTGGGAGAGGCCTCGTTGTACTTAGAGCAAAAGAGCACCACATCATTCCCAATGTCCCATTCAGCCTGCAGGAACTGGGCACTGGGAGCTGGGCACTGCAGGAACTGGGCACTGCAGGAACTGGGAACTGCAGGAACTGGGCACTGCAGGAACTGGGAACTGGGCACTGCAGGAACTGGGCACTGCAGGAACTGGGAACTGCAGGAACTGGGCACTGCAGGAACTGGGAACTGGGAGCTGCAGGAACTGGGAACTGCAGGAACTGGGAGCTGCAGGAACTGGGAACTGCAGGAACTGGGAACTGCAGGAACTGGGAACTGGGAGCTGCAGGAACTGGCACTGGGAGCTGCAGGAACTGGGAGCTGGGAACTGTAGGAACTGGGCACTGCAGGAACTGGGAGCTGCAGGAATCTGGCCCATGGGTTGCTCTTCTGTCCTGTTTTCCCAGTCCAGACACATCCCATGGATTGCAGCGCTGCCCCTCCTGCCCCCACCGCTGCCTGTGATAAATGCACAAGTGCTCGGAGCACCCACGTGTTCCCTCCAAGAGTAAAGCTCAGCCCTGGTGCTCCCAGATGAGCAGCAGAGCAGCAATGGGCTGGAGGAGCCCGCAGCAGGCAGGGCTGGCTTTGTGATGAATGCCCAGGGAAGGCTGAGCATGTTAAGCAGGGCTCTGGGAGGCCACTCTTACACCTGTCCTTGTTTAGCAGGAACTTGTAGCGGGCAGCTGCTTTTGCCTGGTGTGAATTAAGGGAAAAAGATGTGGCATTTAAAGCTTCTCACGGCGCCGTTGTGTGCTACCTAGAGCTGCATTCTTTCAGCAAGGACTGATAAAAATAATGAGCAGGTGACTCTCCTTGCAATTTCTTGACATTTATTTTCAATGTCCTTAACTGCTTCATTCCCCAGAATGCTGACAGCAGCACTCACCTGCTCCAAGCAGGTGTATTTACAAAGATTTCCTTTCAACAGCCAGATATCCCATGGAAACCCTCCAGGAACTGATCTGAATGGGCCAAATACTCCTGATTTGTGTCACTGCAAACCTGCAGAGCCACTGGGACACAACTCATGTAGTGAAGCCAGAACTCAGATGAGGTAAGTTCAGAGCCTGGATTTCCTCAAACTCTACATTACAAAATAGGGGCTGGAGCCCCAGGAGAGGCTGAGGGAGCTGGGAAGGGGCTCAGCCTGGACAAAAGGAGGCTCAGGGGGGACCTTGTGGCTCTGCACAACTCCCTGCCAGGAGGGGACAGCCGGGGGGGTCGGGCTGTGCTCCAGGGAACAGGGACAGGAGGAGAGGGAACGGCCTCAGGCTGGGCCAGGGGAGCCTCAGGGTGGACATGAGGAGGAATTTCCCCATGGAAAACATGGCCAGGCTTTGGCAGGGGCTGTCCAACGAGGTTTGGAGTCTCCATCCCTGGAGGTGCCCAAGGAAGGCCTGGATGTGGCACTCAGTGCTCTGGGTGGGGACAGGGTGGGGATCAGGCACAGCCTGGATTCGATGGGCTGGGAGGGCTTCTCCAGCCTCAGGGGTTCTGGGATTCTGGGAAATGTCTGCATGCACCCAGCACACTGAGCCCATCCAGGAGGAAAAGGCCAATGCCAGAGGCATCTGAGGGATTTATTTTTGAAAAAATGCCTTGGCTTTAAAGCCTGGGTTTTCAGCAGCAATTCAATGTGGATTCGTAGAATATCATCTTGTAGGTGACCAAGCCAGGGAACCTCCAGCTCCATCCTTCCCTTTCTAGGTCCATGACCAATACCCAACTCAGCCTGGCAACTGCGTGACCTCCAGACCCCATCTCTGCTCTTGTGCCGTGGCAGTGTCTGACATGAGCCCTCAGCCCCTGCCAGTGTCGCACTGCTCTGCCTCCGGTGTCCCTGGGACCTTCCCCTGGTCCTTGGGGGGCTCAGGTATCACCCAGTTTGTTCCACTGACCTTGGCCTGGGTCATCCTCTCCAGACACCCCACAGCTCTTCTCAGCAGGGTTCATCCTACCTGTGTCCCCACCACCTGGATTGCACCTCAGGTCATGTCCCCATATTCATTGGCTGCTGTCCCCAAGCAGGGACAGCTCCTCCCGAGGGCAGCTCTGATCTCTGGGACAGGGACAGCAGCCAGGAACGGCTGGAGCTGGGCCAGGCAGGCTCAGGCTGGAGAGCAGGGAAAGGTTCTTCCCCCAGAGGCTGCTGGCACTGCCCAGGCTCCCCAGGGAATGGGCACGGCCCCGAGGCTGCCAGAGCTGCAGGAGCCTTTGGGCAGCGCTGCCAGGGATGGACAGGGTGGGGTTGTTGGGGGGTCTGGGCAGGGACAGGAGCTGGGCTGGGTGATCCCTGGCTTCCCTCCCAATTTAGGATATTCTGGAATTCTCCTTACGGAACTGTTTTTTGTCAAGTCTGGCATTTTCTGGCAAATTTCCCTCTACTCAGGAGTGCAGGATTAACAGGATCACTTTTAGAACCTACTTTTAGGTGCTTGCACAGAGAAAGAAGATGTGCAGATTTTGATGGATAATTCCAGTTTTTCTTTTTACTTACCCAGAATACCAAGGTTTTTCTGTTCCTCCTGTGAAAGCCCAGTCAACCTGAGAGTTCAAAAATTGTTTTTTAAAAAAAGTCCTCATTTTTATTACAATTTTTGATTAAAAATAATCGGATTTTTTTCAGAGATTTTTCCAAGTGTCCTTGAATTTTACAGATTTTTTTTTCCTTCTGCCCTCCTTCCCTCCTTCCTCCGCTGCTCCTCAGCCACGCTAAAGATAAAGCCACTTCCCAGTATCCACAAATATCCACAAATTTAATTCCAAGCTGTTTGAACTATTTGTAGGACTCCTGTTGACTCTGCTGATGGCAGCAGCCAGGGGCCCTGAGCAGGAAACGAGCAGCCTGTGAGCACCACGCACCAGCTGGGGAGCAGCTTCTGCGGGAGCCAGGGAGGTCCTGAGTCCATCTGGGATGCCAAGGCCAGACCGTGGAAGCTCCAGCTTGGAGCCCATCCTGGCTGCTGCTCAGCCCCACCCTTGCCAGGCAGCTCCTTGCTGCTTCTGGCACCCCAGCAGCGCCCAGGGGCAGGAGGGGCGACTGGGCCTGTCTTTGCAAATTTGGTTCATGTGGAGGGGGCTGACAGCTCCGTCTGGTCTGTAAGCCAGACGAAAGAGTTAACAGACAGAAGTCGACAGGATTCATGTGTACCTGTGAAGAGGATAAAACAGAGGAAAACAAAGAACACCTGCATGGGGAAAAACAGGACATTTGTCTGTGCTGAGAATTGCTGGGGGTTATTGTGAATGTTCCCAGGACAGCAGCTGTAGCAATGGACACGAGGGGTGGTTTTGTTGTAACCAATGGATGCAGTGCACACTTGGGTGAGAGCAGTACAAAAAGGGATACACAGCCACAGGCAATGGAAAGCCTTCTTTTAAGGCATTCTTAAAGTTTTCTTAAAGTTGCTTTGTGTGTGACCTCCCTGACAGCAACAGGTTAATTAGCTCGGAACACAAGAAATCGGGGTTTTTTCAGTCATTTTGCAGATTTTCAGTGAGTTCTCAGTGGTGTAGTTTGCCCACAACTCTGTGAACTCCTGGGAGGCACCTGGGGAGGTGCAATCAGTGCTTTCCTCGCCTGGATTGCGCAGTGCCCACCCCATGGCAGCCCAACCCTGCAGCTCAACCCAGTGCCAGGGAAAGCCCTCCCAGTGCTTGCAGCAGCAGGACTGGGGTTTGAGGTCCCCCAGCAGAGCAGCACAGCCCAGCAGAGGACACATCCCACAGCTCCTCATGTCCACCCCAGGCTGACCACGGCTCTCAGCCCCGCCAGGTGCCCCTGGGCTCCTGAGCTGCCCACACCTGTCCTGTCCATGTGGTCACCCCACGTTCCCTGGCTTTGACTCTTCCTGCAGTTCCCTGCTCCTGTCCAAGGGGCCCAAATCCAGGGGCTCTGTGTCCCTTGCCCTCTGTCTTTAGGCCATCTGATGGGCAGGTCTCCAGGATTTCGATCCTTGCTCGACACACCAACCTCCCCGAAAAGTTTTAGGTTGAACTGCAGGTGACATCCCTTGACTCCAGTGCCTGGAACTGCCCCCAGACCCACCCCTGTTCCTGCTGTGTGCTCTGGGTGACCTCCCACGGGCTGTTCATTCCCAGAGCCAGCTGATCCCTCCTCTGCTCCTGCTCGGGATGTCCCAGCTGGTCAGATTCAGGGTGCAGGGTGGATTGGCAGGGCAGGGCTGAGACCTGGCAAAGCGGGGGAGCCCAGCAGGGAAAAGCAGGATGCTCTCCCAGCTGGGAATCCAGGCTCACAAGGAGTCTGAGGGGCAGAACGGAAAATCCAGATATCTGACCCACTGTTGGCGGAAGTAATAGCAGCAGGTATTGTTATAACACATTTCTAGATTCAAGTGTGGCAGAAGCCTTGAGTCAGTGAGGGGAGCAGAGACCCTGCCCTGCTGGGAGCTGTGGGAATGGGAATCCTCTGATGGGAGGAGGGCGGTGAGGCCCTGGCTCAGAGCAGCTGTGGCTGCCCCTGGATCCCTGCAGGTTGGACACTGGGGCTGGGAGCAGCCTGGGACAGTGGGAGGTGTCCCTGCCCATGGCAGGGGTGGCACTGGATGGGCTTTTGGGTCCCTTCCCATCCAAACTTTTCTGTGATTCTGTAAAGTCAAAACCCCCACAAACCTGGAGAGCCCAGAGTATTTTCCCACCTCCCTGCACTCCACTGGGCCAAGGGAACTGCTCTGCCATGGAAGGATCATCAGCTGTTGCAGATAAATTAAGTCCCCTAATCCCTTAACCGTCTCCAGGCTTTATCTCGAGATAGCATCTTGTAAATTTGTGCTCTTTGGATCCTCACTAAGCTGCTCTGGGGCAGTGCCAGGGGTGGGTGATGCTGCAGGTGAGAGGCAGATGCCCAGTGTGGCAATGGCCAGTTCCTGTGACCCAAGAGCATGTGGCTGCGGCACTGGACAGCCCCCAAACTAGCCCATGAACAGCACAGAGCCCTGAAGACACTTTGCTTTCCTGCTGTGATGTGTGACTGTGGTAAGTGTAGAGAGTCTGCAGCCCCAGATTAGATTAAGATTATTAGTAAAGGCTTTTTCTTTACATATGTTTGCCCTTGTGCTGCACAGCTGTGGGCAAAGCCTCTCTGAGCTGCTAATCCCCTGCACAGCTGTACAGGCTGATGTGCTGCTCCTGCCAGGCTGGGCAGCTCTGGCAGCTCAGAGCATCCTCCTTCCTGCATTTGGACCCCAGCAGAGCCTCCTGCTGAGCCTCCAGCACTTCCATGCCCTCAGTCCCTCCCATGGCCTTGGGCTCCAGGTGTGCCCCAGGTGCCTTGGGGCTCTTCCACAGAGGCTGCTGGCACTGCCCAGGCTCCCCGGGGAATGGGCACGGCCCCGAGGCTGCCAGAGCTCCAGGAGCACTTCCAGGGATGCCCAGGGTGGGATTGCTGGGGTGTCTGCATGGCCAGGAGCTGGACTGGATGATCCTGGTGGGTCCTTCCAGGGAGGAAGGACAATCACACTGTGACTGTGTGACTGTGTAACCTGACTCCAAAAGGAATTCACACAGTCACAGAATATCTTGAGCTGGGACCCCCAGGGATCACCCAGCCCAGCTCCTGGCCCTGCACAGACCCCCCAACAACCCCACCCTGTCCATCCCTGGCAGCGCTGCCCAAAGGCTCCTGGAGCTCTGGCAGCCTCGGGGCCGTGCCCATTCCTGGGCACTGTGACAGGAGCTCTCCTGTGCTCTCCTGTGCTCGTGCGGAGCTCTGTGACCTTTAAACTGGTTTAAACTTCAGGTGAAAGAAGAGTGAAAATGAGACAAAACATCAATGAGGCTCCTTCCCTCCATGCATGGAATCATTAACTGGGAAAAGGCCTCCAAGATCAAGTCCAGCATTCGATCAAATCCCACCATGGTCGCTAAACCATGTCCCCAATTGCCACTTCCCATTCTTCCACCATTTCCAGGGATGGGGACTCCACCACTGCCCTGGCTTTCCCTGGCCAAGTTCCTACACTCATTTCTCTCTCCAGAGCCAGCTGAGAACTCTCCAGAGGAATCACGGACTCTTGTTAAAACACACTGTGAGGATCTCCGCAGTCCCGGGAGACCTCACAATGCACAGAACAGTCCAGGTTTCCAGCCCATGCTGCTGAAGGAGTATCTGGTGTTGTTTGTTGGTGTTCTCAAGGCAGTTTATCAGTTCCTTATCAAAAGTAGATTTCTCTGCCCTGCCAGGGCTGACACAGAATGTGTCCAGAGACAAACTGTGCCCGCCCTGGGTGAGCTCTGATCTTTTATACTAATAACTACCTATTGAATGTTTATAATTAATTACCAACCCGTGCCCCTCACACCACACTGTCCAGATCTGTGTCAAACCAATCCAAAAGTGCCAGCAGCACCAAGAAGATGGAGGTTATGAAGAAGAACATAAGATAACATGCCACGTGTAAAAATCCTCCATCTTGTGCCTCAGAACCCCCTGTACAGATCTCCAACCCCCCTGTACAGGGCTTTAAACCCCCCTGTACATACATTCAAATTCTTTTCTTTTTACTTATAACTACCACTATTTTTCTATCTAAGCTTTTGTGACCTGAAATTCCTTATACAAAGTTGGCAACCTGTTCCATGGGTTAGAATCAGAGCCACAGGCATTTTCAGTATCATTCCAGAGTCTCTGACACCTCTGGCAAGGCTGAAAAGCCTCCTGAGCAGGGTTTGGGTCGGCCAAAGGCATCATAGGAACCCCTGGGTTCCAACAGACACAGATGACTTTAGCAATTGCTGGCCTGGCTGAGGTGAGTCCCCCTTAGGCAGCACAGCCTTATAGGAAAGGTTTTTCACATCCCAAGGATTCTGAGGATGGTCTGTCTGTGGGGATTGGAAGAGCAGGACACGGGTGACTGTGCCTTGCTGGGAATGGGGCGTCCCCTGGAGCCTTGGGGAACTTTGCCAGGGGGGATTTGGGCAGAACAGTGCAGGGATGAGACCCCTGCAGTGACAAACCCTCCCTGGCCCCTCTGTCCCATCCTGCCTGTCCTCTGCATGGGAAATGCACCTTTAAACAGCTGAGAAGCCCCCTTGGCTCTGTGCCCAAAACTGCAGTGAAAGAGGCTCCATCTTTCCATCTCTGACAAATCAATACTGTCTGGGCATTGGAGATCCCAGTTAAATGAAGTGCTAATTACTAATTTAATAGTCAGAATAAAACTCTCTCAGGTTGTAAAGAGAAAGGCCACTCCCCCTTGAAGGTGAATACAGCAGTGAGCAGAAAGATAGGCTAAAATAAAATCCAAGAGTTAGAGCATCTTAACAGAGTCTTCTCAAAAGGCTGAAGGCACCTCTCAGTCTTTTCTGTGCTCTGGTTCTTCTGTTTGTGATTTCTTAGATCCAGCAGCTTCCTGTCAAAGCCAAAATTTATTACAAGGAGAACACTGATAACAAAAGTTCAAGCGCTGCAGTCCAAATCTGTCTCCTCTTCTTGGAAAGCCCTTGCAAAAAAACCCCACCACCAAAAAAATGCGTAGAAATAAAGCTAAGAAATGCAGCATTTGGAGCCAGAAAATGAAAGCTAAAAGCTGTGGTTGCTCTGCATCTTAATCTGACTGCCCTGGTTAAGGTTTCCTTTTCCATTAGTGCATTATTTAGCAGCTAAAATGTAAGAGAGGATGGGAGCTGACAGGGAGAGCCTGTTCTGGAGCGGTTACAGGGCTGTGCTTCCTCCTGCACCCTCAGAGCTCACTCCAGGTTTGACGGATCTCCAGGAATGAGGGCTCACCTGGGGGTGGAGGCAGCACTGAACAGGAGAGTGGGGCGGGAAGGAACAGCCTGGAACCAGGGGGTGTTTGGTCTGTGGAAGGCTTTAGCTGTGGGAGGTACAACCCCTCCAGGGGATCCCAGCAGGGCTTTTCTGTCCTTCCTGGGGCTGGAACTTTTCCCATACAAGAATCACAGGGTCACGGAATATCCTGAGTGGGACCCACAGGGATCACCCAGCTCCTGGCCCTGCCCAGACAATCCCACCCTGTCCATCCCTGGCAGCGCTGCCCAAAGGCTCCTGGAGCTCTGGCAGCCTCGGGGCCGTGCCCATTCCCTGGGGAGCCTGGGCAGTGCCAGCAGAGCTCAGTGCCTGCCCCTCCTCTTCCCCAGGAAATTCCTCCTGTGGACACCTGAGCTCCTTCCCTCGGTGCTGTGCTGCCCCTGGGAGCTGAGGATTTCTGGAGAATGATCCGAGGACAAGGTTCTGGCCAAACTGGAGAACAGGGGACGCAGCTGTGTCAGGTCCCATCTGTGCTGGCCTGGCAGCACCACAGCACCCTCCAGCCCTCACCGGGACCCTGCAGCCTCGGCTGGGGAGGAGGACTGGAGCTCCTGCCCTTATTTTTTGGTGCCTGGTGTGTTCCCAGCCATTCCCTGAGCACTGGCATCCCTGTGTTGGCTCGATGTGCTGGGAAACGGAGTCCAGCACGGGTCTGGACACCGGCTCTCCTCACTGGGCTCGGCAGCAGGGCAGGTGACAGCTCCGAGAGCTCTTCCTGTGCCTATTTCTCCCCCGAAGGCTGTTCTTGCCTGTTTCCTGGGCTCCAGGGCTGCCTGGGCTCTGCCAGCCCCGCCAGGCAGGAGGCACAGCCACGGTGCAGTGGTGGGTATCGACGTGCCCCGATATTCACGGCCCCATAAAGCTGTTTTATGGTGATACAATAACCCTAAATATGGCACTATCGGCAACAGAGAGTTCGCAGTTCTGAGTGCTCTATCCTCGGTGAAATAAATGCCTCCCAGTCATCAATAGAGGAGCTGGATGGAGTCAAGCAAACAGCAGCTTTTCAATCCCTCTCCCCGCTGCAGCTTCACAAGGTATCAATATATCTATTGGAGTCCTTTGTGAGCAAGACATAAATCTGGGCGTTTGTTTGCCGGGAACAAATGCTTTATTATTAGCAAATTGTAAAGCAGGGGCGAAGCACTCTGCTAACAAGTGCCCGATCTGCAATGCTAATGGCAGCTGGCTCCAGCTCGCACTCACGCCCCTCCTGTAAACACCTCCGTGGGAGTGAGCAGCATCTCCCGGTGACTGATAGCCCAGCCTTCCCCTCCCGCTCCTGCTGCTGCTTCAGCTGCCGAAAATAAGCTCTGCAATCGCTCCAGGCCTGGCAGACGAGCACGGGGAAGAGCTGGGCAACGCTCTCCACTCTGAGTGGCAGCGGAGCATTTTGACATCTTGCCAGAATTCCTGAAAAAGGAAGGGGGAAAATCCATTTTCTTTCTTTTTTCTTTCTTTCTTTTTATTTATTTTTTTCCCCCAGGCTGTTGTTATCCGGAGTGAGTGGTGAGCTGTGTTTGTCAGGAGCTGTGAGGCTGGCAGGCTGCCCACCACCCATGTGGGGCGGGGAACACGCTGGGAGATGTTCTGGACATGCTGCAGGGCTCTCCCAAATCCCAAATTATCAGAGTCCACTTCAGGACCTGCTGCAGTCAGTACACCTGGACAGGAGTACCAGGGAAAGCTCAGGGGACACCATGAGCTGTCAGCAGCTTTGGGAACCTGCCCAACCCCACTCCTCCTTCAGAGGTGCTCAGCTCCGCCCTGGTTCAACAGGAAAAACCCCTCGGTCTTCCCCACCTCCCCGGGAAAGGGAACAGCCCCAGGGCGCTGCCACAAGATCCTGAAACTGGAGGTTAAGGGTGGTTCCCTCCTGGTTTTCTCTTTTCCAGTGCATCACCCTCCCGGTCTAGGGGCCAACCCAGCCATGAGCATCAGATATTCTGTCCAATTTAAAGGTGAAAGAGTGCTTCCACCGTGAGCTGAAGGGCTGGTGGGATGCTCGGCCTGAGTTAAAGACTTCCCTGAGCTCCTGCAGCCCATCTTCCCTTTCCAGTGCCATGCACACCCGTGGACACTGCACCAGGGTGGTTTGCAGAGCTCGGATATTCCCAGCAGCTCCCTGGGAGCACTGCAGAAGGCACCCACCACCCACTCCTGCCAGGGAACTGCAAACACAGCCAGATATTTGCAAGCTCCATTTGGATTGCTTTGAAACAGCTTCTCAAGACCATTTTGGTAAAGCTTGCAGTGATCTTCCCCACTCTGAGAATGTTTTATATATTTCAGAGCACTTTGTCACACGCACACAGGAAGGTGCCCTTCAGAGGTGGCTTCTCTCTTTCTCTAAGGTGACATCATGTTGTCCCTGTGATTCACAGACCCCCTGGAGCTGGAGGAAGAGCAGCCCCAGACACCAAAAGTCCTTCCACACTCAGACAGTGGTGCAAGAGCTTCCCAGGCTGCAGTTTTCCAGGGCACAGCTCCTCTCCAGAAGACTGTTGGAGCTGAGCTGAGCGTGGTCCCTGCAACAGCTACGGGAGATGGAGGAGTTCCCAGGGACCTCCTTTTGCTGCTTTGCTGGAAACTCAGACAGTCACAGGTGGGACCAGCCCGACACACACACCTGGGCACCTGCTCAGTCCCATTTTCCTGCCCTCTGCCCATTCTGAGGTCAGTAATTGCACGTGAGGAGCTGAAGCCAGGCTCCTTCATGGTGGAATGGTTCTCCACCGCTCCCTGTCCTCGGGGCTGCAGCCCAGGGGAAAAGGGGAGTGGCAGGAAAGGAAGAGCAGGACTGTGAAAGGTGAGAAAGGCGTTGGGGTGGGGGACTAGCCAAAGGGCCAGCTGGGCTCTGGGCTTGGAAAAACCTCAGGAGGAGGGATAAGGGATCCCTGCTGTCCTTGCCATGCCAGCATCCATCTGCAGGGGCTGCCAGCCATTGTCTCCTCCATACCTGCCCCATTTCTGCACTGCTCCTGGTGCAGAGATGGAGCTGGCACATGGCCTCAGCACCACGGCCCCATTCCAAGTGGAAAAGTCCCTTTCAGCCCTGCCCATCCTCCCCAGGATGCCCAGGGCAGCAGCACGTCTTCCACATTGCCTCTGCCTCCACAACCCCAGAGCTGCAGTGCTCAACAAAAATGTCAGGCTGGAATCAGGAGGAATTTCCTCATGGAGAGGGGGTTTAGGCCTTGGAAGGGGCTGCCCAGGGAGGTTGGAGTCCCCATCCCTGGAGGTGTCCAAGGAAGCTCTGGATGTGGCACTCAGTGCTCTGGGCTGGGGACAGGGTGGGGATCAGGAACAGGTTGGAATCAATGACCTTGGAGGGCTTTTCCAGCCTCAGTGATTCTGGGTTTCTGTGAATAAAGCCAAGGTTCTCACTTCCAGCAGACTCTGGGCAAAGCCTCCAGCCCTGCAGGAATCTCTCATGGAGAAAGAAGCCAAAATTGCAGTTCCTGCAGCACAGAAATGCTCAGGGCAAGGTGTCTTGGCTGGCACCTGCAGCAGTCTCAGCCTCGTGCTGGCTTTGCCTGATGTTCCCAGAATCTCATGGATCAACACACAGAGCCCATGGCAGCAGCCCGGTGCCAAGCCCTGGCAGTCCTGCCCTTGGAGGGGACAGAGGTGACAGTGGAGCACAAAAGCGTTGCCCTCTCCTCAGCCTGTCACTCCCAAGCTTACAGCGGGTCCAGTGCAATTTTTGCCTCCCCTGATCCCGCATTCCCCAATTCCCGGCCGGTCCAGTGCAATTCCTGCCTCCCCCGATCCCGCATTCCCCAATTCCCGGCCAGTCCAGTGCAATTCCTGTCTCCTCTAATCCCGCATTCCCCAGATCCCGGCCGGTCCAGTGCAATTCCTGCCGTGGCCGCACAGATGGCGTTGGGCTCGGCCGTGTGAGCGCGGCTCTGCAGGGCCGGCCGGCTCCGTGCACAGCGAGATAAACACCCCGAAATGCCGAGCTTGGACAGCGCCCAGCGCTCCGTGACCGGAGTGATTTCTCTCCGTTTCACGCTCAACGCTGTCGCTCTTAAAATCCAGTTCAGCGCTGCCACCCAGCATCATCTGCTGCTGTAAAATCCCTGTCTCCCGTGCAATCCCCGGGAGGGGGCTGCGATTGCTGCCTCTGGGCCTGCCTGAGATAAGCGCAGTGCTGCAGCTCTGCTTCGTGCTGTCCCCGCACCGCTGCCCTCCCGTGTCCCCCCAGCCCCCTGCCGGGCTCCTCTGTCCCTGCCAGCTCCCCCGGGGGCTGCCCCGCTGCTTCCTTGAAACTTGTCCTGTACTTTACTTCGAATGCAGCAGGGAGTCAGAATTCCGCCCACTGTTCCCTTCTATTCTTGGCCCTCCGCTTCCCTCACCTCCCCACCAAAATCTGTTCTCTTTCTGAAAATGGCTTTGATTTTTCTGACGGCGAGAAAGCAGCTCTCCCACGGGGGTTGTGGGGCCGTGGGCCGGCACCCCCGGCTCCGAGCGGCCCGGCCGGGGGCTGCTGCTGCCCGCCCTGACCCCTCTCTCCGGCCACGCTCAGGTGTCCGGGGGCTGCTCTGCCTGGTGGCAGCAGTTCTGCGGCTCCTCCGGTCCCTGTTTGTTGCATTTGTCGCCTGCCTTGTGCCAGCACCGCTAAATTTATGGGATTGTTGCTGGGAATTAACGGTGTGTCCGTGTTTTCCTCCCTTCGTGCCTGCGATTGCCGGGCGAGGCGGAACGCGCTGTTTGTCCCCCTTCCAAGCATCTCTGTCGAATCAACAAGAACAGATTATTCATCTGCTGCGGGAGGCTAATTGCAAACAGCCAGGAAACGGAAGATTATTTCGTTGCGAAGGAATGGGCAGCGCTGGCCCTGCACCGTTTGGCAGCGCGGCTCAAAGCCGAGCTCACACCTGAGCAAAGCCCTGGTGCCAGCGCCCCTGTGATGGCCTTGGGGTCCCACTAACGGGGACACTGCTCAGCGAGACAGCAGCACAGCCCCATCAGCCCCAGTCCAAGCAGCACCTGCAGTGCCAGAAACCCCTCCAGCTCACACCCAGGCACACCTGTAACACCTGCACCAGCTCCCTGAGCTCCTGAGCCCGCACTAGGGCATCCTCAGATGCTCTCCAGGGCTTTGAGGTCTCTGGAACACAAAAACCCCCAAACCAGCATCCTTGTGCTGCCCATTTTACAAGCTTAGCCGAGAGGTGGCACAAACAGCAGCCCCAGGGCAAGCAGGAGCCCTGGGGGTTCCTCCAGTCCAGGAACGTGGACAGGTTTGCCGGAGATGTGGTTTGTGACCTTCTCACAGCATCCTCCAGCACTCCTGGTGGCATCTCAGCTCCACACATTTATGACATTCACCCTGCAGGAGCAGCCTGAGTGTCCTGAGTGCCGTCCCCTCCTCAAGGACTGGCCAGACAGCCTCGGGAGTGCTGGTCCTCAGGACATGAGAACAAGGGCGTTGGATTCCCAGCTCTTGGTGTTGCTGCCAGAGCTCTGAACCAGCAGCTGCTCTGCAGAGAGTCAAGTTTTCAATGAGAGGAGCTGATTTCCATGCAGCCTTCCCACAGAGCTGCATTCTGTTTTCCTGCAGCCTTCTGTCTTTTCCTGAAAACCACTTGCTTTAGGAGGCTATGTGGGCACTTTGCTTTTCCTGGGTCCCTCTGCAGGAGCAGTTCTCAGCTGTAACTTCAGTGTCTGCACTGCTCTGAGGCCAGGAGGGCTCAGGAGCTGGCCTAATCGCAGGAGCTCTTCAAAGCTCAGGCTGCTGCCAAAACCACACCACCTTCTCACCATACTCAGTGGTTTTTTGCCAAAATACTCCATTCCACAACTTTCATTTGCCACTTCCCCTAAGGAATTGGGTACCCAAATGTTCCCCTGTCCTTTGCCAGCAGAGCAAAGCCATGACCTTGACAGGGATGTTTTCTAAAGCCTTCATTAAGAGCTGGTTGCACAGCGTTAACAGCATTTTCTTGGGGTTATTTCTTAAAGCTGAAATAGTTCTTATAAAGCCTTGAAAGTTCCAGCACATACCCTGGAAAACCTCTGTGGTGCAGAGCAGCAATAATGCGCCAGTAATTCAGTGGTTGGTGAGCAGGGTTAGCTGGGCTCTAACACCAGCAGCTCCAAAAGGCCTAACCCTGGCATTTGTTGGGAGCATGGGAGTTTGGGACAATAATTGCCTAACTGGATCAAAGACAAATCCACCAGATTTGAGCTGTTTGAGTATTTCTGCACTCCCCTGAATATACAGCAAGTTACAGAACAGAAAAAAAGGTTTGAAAAAGTCCAGCTTGACACAGGTTCTCTCCAGGTAGTCTGGGATCAGGTTCAGTCTAAAACCTCCTTGGAGTGTCATCAGTAACTTTGGTTCTCCAATCTTCTGCCCAGTTTGGCATGGTCAGTCCTGGAGAATTCTGCTTTGAACTTTGCCTTTCCCTGCAGTCTTACGCAATACATTTTCAGGAAAATACATTAGAATTGTATTTACTTGTTTAATTCTGACTGGAGAAGACAATATTGGCTCACACCTCTCTGTGAAATGCCTCAATGTGCTCCAGTCCACTCTGCTGCTTTCCATGGTGAGGTTGAAGACTTGGGACTGACTAAAAGGGGTACAAATGGAAGAGCCAGACTCTGGCACCTGGAGATCCATGGGGCAGAATGGCAAAGCTGCTTAAACCTGACCTGTCCCAGCTGAAGATCCTGCCAAGGAGGACCCAGGAGCAGCTGAAGCTAATCTTTGCAGATAACTGATCAAGTAATCACTGCTCTACCCCAGCTTCCCATCTTGCTCCATAACCTTTCCATCCAGCTCCATAAGCTTTCTTTTCCATGTGCGGTTTTCCTGCTCTTTAGCCAGTTTCTCCAGAACCAAGCCATGCCAAGTGCCATGCCAAGTGCCATGCCAAGTGCCATGCCAAGTGCCATGCCAGTCCCAGATTCATCAGGAAGCTGTGCAGGGGGTGGGACTCTGAGTCCCTCCATCCCTCAGGCACAGCCTGCTCATGGCCCCCCTTGCCTGGGGCCAGGCGGGCTCCTCCTGTTGTGCCCCCAGGGACCCTCAGACTGTTCTTGGGGATCTCCTTCTTCCTCAGGGCTGATCTGTCCTCCTCAGGCTGTTTGGAAGGTTTCAGAGGGTGGCTGGGCACAGTTCCTGGTGCATCACACCACACCCAGCCCCTCCATTGCCCTTGTCCAGGACTGCCCCGCCATGGTGGGCACATCTATGTGTCGCACCTGGTCTGGTCCAGCTTGAAGTTGTGATCTGCCTCCAGCCCGCCCTGCTCCCCTATCGCTGTGTTCTCTCCTTTGCCCGTTCCCTATCCCACCTCTGCTTTGGTTCCTGCTCCAGGGTGGCTCCTCTTCCTCTTTGTTGAAGGCAGTGAAAGGGGAAGAGCCCAATTTTTGGCTTGGAATAGATTTGCCTTGGACAGCCCATGGAGCTGGTCCATGTTTGGTAGCAAATCTCCGTCAGTGCGGGGAGAAGAGCTGGCCAGGTGTTGATAGGACACCCTGCTCTGTCTCACACCCCTGTGCCTGCCCCAACACAGCTCTGCTCAAGGTACAGGAGCGTCCCCAGAAGTCTCTGCAGGCCCTGGAGATTTTCAAGTTAAGACATGAGCTAGAGGAATAATCCAAAATGAATAATTTATTTTGGTGAATTTTCTTTCCCTCTGTTTACAGATTGTCTCAGAGCAGATTGCAGCTTTCGCACCTCAATTCATTATTGGAAACTATTTGCAGATAGTTCCCGGTCTGCAACTCATTTGCTAACTCTGCTGGGAGCACTGCAGATCTGAAATCAGAGCTGTTGTGGCTGGTCAGGTGGTGCTGCCATGCTCTCATTCCTCTGTGAGGTCTCAGTGAGGCTCGGGATGGCGCTGCAAGGGCGGCTGCTCCCGGTCACAAATTCCGTGTTCATTTTCTGCCAGTTCTCTCCAGCAGCCTTCCTGCAAGCCCTTGAAGCTGCCAGGACAGTCAGGGGCCTTGGGAGAGGAGGAGTCAGCCTTAAAAATGTACAAGGAAATGGAAAACAAACAAACAAACAAACAAAGTGAGGAGGAGAAGCCACGTCCCAGTTACTCAAGGCAGAGGAAATCTGGGCGGCAATGTCTGCGTGAAGACATGGTTGGGTTGGAGGAAAACACAAAGCTGAGCCCTCAGATAACACTCAGATAACACATGGATTACAGCCCACCCCACCATGTGCTCTCCCTGGGAACAGCAGAGCCCCTGGAATGCAGAGCTAAGAGCAGCGACAGGACCTGGAAGGTGACCCCAGCTGGATCCTGCTGGTGTGATTGTGCTGCCTATAATCAAAAAAGGAAACTCTTCTAACAGTGCTAAAATAGTAAAATAAAAAGCAGACCTTTATTTGGAAGTTCCAGGTGTCCCAGTGGTCATGGGCACACCCAGCATTGGATTTTTACAATTTTCATAGGTTTAATAAATTAGCATATCTAAAAAATATTGTCCAACTAGAAGAGCACTTGGTTAGGTGATTTTCCTCCCAGGTACTGTGCCACTGGAGTTGGTCCAGAGTTTCTTTGCCTCATTTCTCATTACATCTTCTCAAATTCTGATTAGGAAACAGAATGTCTTGAAGGTCCTCTACTTGGAAACAAGTATTTCAGGAATGTCTTAGAAGTTAGCTTCTTACTCTGAAATCTAAGAGAAAGGACAGGAAAAATACGAGGAGTTGTATAACTATGTATTAGTGGTCCACAAAGTCACAAATGCATGAAAAATACATAAAAAGCAAAAATCTTCAGGCATCAACTGGGCTGGAGCGGCCATTCTTCAGCTGCTGCTCCCAGGACTCTTCCCACTCATTGGCACTGTGTCCAGCACACTGCTGGTGGTGCAGGGACACCTCAGACTGCGCAGGATGTGCTCACCAGCTCGGACCAAAGGGTGCTGGGAGGGCTCTGCACCCCCAGAAAGTGCTCAGGCTGGATCCCGTGTCTGCCCAGAGGTTTGGCATTTGGGTGGGGACGAAAGCAGCCAGTGCAGGAATGGAAAGGCCATGGCTGTGCTGGGCTCCCAGGCCCCTGGGATGGCCCGGGGGACCCTCAGCATTCCCAGCTCAGCCCAGCCTCTAATGCCCATGGAATGCACAGGGCTGCCCTGGCCCAGCTCCCTGGAGGAGCAGCTTTTACCGTCAGGTCTTCATTCAGATTTGGCTGCACTTCTCCCCCTCCCCTTGGCTCCCCTCGCACATGCGGAATCTCTGGGGTGGGTTGGCTCCAGCTGGATGCTGGGTGCCCACCAAAGCTGCTTTATCAGTGCCCTCTGCAACTTGAAAGGGGAGAGGAAATAAAGGGAGAGGGAAACACTGGGAGAGATCCCTCCCTGGTCACCATCACAGGCACAACAGCCTGAACCTGGGGATATTGATTGAATTTATTACCAAAAAATCAGAGCAGGTCAATGAGAATAAAATAAATCTTAAAACCAGCTTTCCCCCATTTCTCTGTCCTTCCTGTTCCCTCTGCTCTGGAGCCAGGCTGGCAGAGCTGGGGGTGCTCACCTGGAGAACAGAAGCTCCAGGGAGAGCTCAGAGCCCCTTGCAGGGCCTGAAGGGGCTCCAGGAGAGCTGGAGAGGGACTGGGGACAAGGGATGGAGGGCCAGCACACAGGGAATGGCTTCCAGTGCCAGAGGGCAGGGCTGGATGGGATATTGGGCAGGAATTGTTCCCTGGCAGGGTGGGCAGGCCCTGGCACAGGGTGCCCAGAGCAGCTGTGGCTGCCCCTGGATCCCTGGCAGTGCCCAAGGCCAGGCTGGACACTGGGGCTGGGAGCACCTGGGACAGTGGGAGGTGTCCCCCAAACCATTCTGGGATTCTCTGCCCGTTCCCGGCTACTTCACGGTCAGTGCAGGGCGAACTCAGGACAGCTCCAAGCCCAGTGGCAGCCCTCAGCCAGGTGAGTCTCCCCAAGGCTGGAAAGGGAGCAGCTTTCTGCAGAACCTGAATAAATCTGCAGCCCTTCCTGCACAGCCTTCTGAAGGATTCCTGGCACATCCCAATCTCAGCAGCACCGCCAGGACCAGGTGGGAACCTTTTACAGAGGGGATTGATGTGTCAGGCTGGAGCGGTGCTGGGATGATTTACAGGAACAACTCGTCCACACCGACCCCATTGCTCAGGCAGGAGAGGCCTGAAATGTGAGCGAAATCACGGAGCAGGAGCTGCCAGGGCCATAATTCACTCCTGGGAGAAGCAGCAGCCGGGGGCATCGCTGGCGGTGCAGGGGAGGATGCACTGACAGAGGGGAAGCTTTCCTCTCCCTGCCCTGCCCAGCCAGGCTCTTGGTGCAGTTTTTTCATAGCAGGAGGAGCAAAGCAGCCCACGGAACAACACAGACACTCAAGTGCCTTTCCCTGAGCTAACGAGGTCTGGTAATGAGCTGAGCAGCTGGCAGAGATGGAGCGCCCTGCCTGCTGAGGCTGGAGGGGGCAGAGCTCACACCAGGGCCCAGGGTCAGCCAGCAGCTCACCCTGCACAGGACCAGGGGTGGCCAGCCACGCCTCTGTCCTCGGGTCACTGCTCTGGCCCTGCCAGCTGCTGGCCTCGGGCGCTCCCTGAGGTGCTGTGGTAGCCAGGGCACAGCCGATTGCAGGGGAGAAACCAGACCTGGCATATGACCTGTGTGAGCTGAAAGGGACCCACAGGATCATTGATCCAGCTCCTGTCCCTGCCCAGACCCCCCAACAACCCCACCCTGTCCATCCCTGGCCGCGCTGCCCAAAGGCTCCTGGAGCTCTGGCAGCCTCGGGGCCGTGCCCATTCCCTGGGGAGCCTGGGCAGTGCCAGCAGCCTCTGGGGGAAGAACCTTTCCCTGATCTCCAGCCTGAGCCTGCCTGGCCCAGCTCCAGCCGTGCCCTGGCTGCTGTCCCTGTCACAAAGAGCAGAGCTCAGTGACTGTCCCTCCTCTTCCCCAGGAAATTCCTCCTGTAGAGAGCTGGGCTTCTTCACTCTGGTCTCCTTCACTTCCTGTGGGAGCTGAGGTGTTCTGGAGAATGATCCCAGAACAAGGCCTCACCTGCCACAACTTCACGTCAACTGCTCATATAGTTATGTGTAAAATACCTGGTTTGTATTATAAATATTTGGTGTGTGGGTAGGACGTTTCAGTGTTGGTACTCTGTTCTGCTGGAAAAGTCACTCTGCCAGCACAGAGGTTCTCTGCCCACTGGAGTGCATCAGTTCAGGTCCTGCAAATGGAGCAGGAGCTGCTCTGGGTGCCTGGATAAATCCTGTTAGCACAGATCCTCCCCGTGTGCTCCCCTGGCCGAGGAGCCCTGCTGATGTAGGGCCTCCCAGTCTGCAGGGGCCATGTTCCAGCTGCTGGAAACGTCCAGGAAAGAGCCATGGTCTTGGTGCCCTTCACGAAAGTCAACAGGTAGAATGTGTCAAACATAAACTTTGTCAATAGTGCGGTGGTGGGGGTCTGGGGAATTCTTTTAGTTCTCTATTTGAGAGTCCGCTCCATGGTGTGCCCATGCCTGGTCTCAGAGCACTTAAGAAATATCTTCTTGTGTCTCTGAAGGGTGACTCTTCCAGAGGCCCAGAGGGATGGTTCTCCACAGGAGAAGGTGACATCCCCTCAGCTGCTGGTTGCCCACATCTCCTCCTGTCTCTTGCGAGCACAGGCAGTGCCAGAACTTGGCAGAAACACAACAGAGTCCCAAGATGGTCTGGGTTGGAACGGACCTTAAAAGAGCACCTTGTCCCACTTCTACTAGAAATAGCAAAAACCTGGTCTTTTGGTGCCCTTTTTCTGTCTCCTTGCTCCTCTCAGAGATGTTTTCAGGTGCTCCCAACCACATCAGACACGGGACAGGTGCAGCCACGAGGCTGTGGGGAAGAAAGGTGCAAAGCCTTTACTGGACAGAACAAGATACACTTTATTCAATATTGGGATTCAGGAGTCAATTCCTTTAGGCTCCATTATAAAAGAAAGAGGTGGGTGTGAGCACAGCAAAGGGCAATGAATTCCCATTTCATGTGCCCTATTTCCCCACATCCACGTCTCTCTTCAGTGCCCCCAGGCCCAGGAATGTGCCCTAAATCCTTTGGGGCCCCTGTGCTCACACCCCCGGGCGGAAGAGAGCAGGGAGGGATGGCACTTTGCAAACAAGACTCCCAGTGTGAAGGAAGAGAATTGATCCCAGTGTGATTAAGCATTAGATAGAGACGAACATATAATTATCCAGTCAAAGCAAGGTGTCTTCATCCGGAGGAGGGTTGGCTCCTCTCCAGAGTTACTCCCTCTGCAACTGTGAGCACCTGGGCTCCCCCAGGAGATCTCCTGCTGGGGAGACCCCTCCTTCACCCAGCTCTTGCTGGACAGCCCCTCGCCAAGTGGAGAAACGGGGAGCACAGGTGTCCAAGACGGGGCACAAAGCAGAGCCGGTTTGCTGTGCCTTGTCCCATGGGCCTGGAAGCAGAGCCGGCCTGAGGACACTGTGGAGCATCACTGCATGCCAAGGCCATGGCCCCACGCTGCCTCACGGTGACCTCTGCGTAACAACTGCTGGCTCAAACGGCCCAAGGTGGTGCAGGAATCGGCAGGAAGAGTCAGCCCCAGCCCTGTACAGATGTGCTCTCTCTGTTTCCAGATTAACCTTTCAGAAATGTCAGCCAAACAGCCGTCGCCTCCCTGGTACAGCCTGGAATTTTCGGGCCTGTGACTAGAGCTTCAATTAACTCCTTCAGTGCTCCTGTTCACCTCCCAGCCCTCTCCCAGGAAATTCCAGCTCCAGGGTCCTTTCTTCTGCAGCTATTTTGATGCCCCGCACGTCGGTGACCTCTCTCTCCTGCTGCACCACTTGGGATGGTGGAGTCAAAGGCCACTGCTGAAACAGGACTGCGTGAAGGTGTGCTCAAAAGGGAGAAGCAGCACGTTCCTGACCTGTGCTAGCCAGGCTGGGATAGCAGGGCAAGGTGGGATCATCTTCCCTCCCAGAAGATGTCCATAAACCAACAAGAGAGTGTGCTGCAGCAGATTGCACAGGAATGTTCCTTGTCTCTTCCCAGACCTCACCTATCCTGGCATTCCCAGAAAACCCTTCTATTCCTTCAGAGCAGACCTGCCATGGACTAGCCCGAACACCCAAGAGTGACCCAAGTGGCCCAGCTGTGACCCTGTGTGCACAGTGATCCTCTGGCAGCACGTTCATTACGTGTGTACAGGGCTCCTGGAAAATCCAGGATGGGCAGGATACAGCTGGGAGTCACCCAGAGCAAAGACAGGCAAGGCAGAAGGGGAAGAGAAGGTCAGGGGATGCCTGAGCTGGGCTGGAATGTGGGAAGGAAAAGGATTAGGGAATCATCTCTGCATTTTTGCATTCTGGAGGAGGAGAAAGAGAGTGGCCAAGAGGGAGGCCCCTGCCCTCCACAGGTGCCACCTGTGCTCTCCTGGGCCCTGAGCTGGGCTGGAGGAAGGAGCTGCAGGCCCTGGGCTGTACAGAACTTCCCATCTGCACAGTTGGAGGGTGTCTGGACAGTTCTCCTGGATCATTTTCAGATGGGGCTTCAAGGACCCAGTGAATGTATCCCTGCCCATGGCAGTGGGATTGGAACCAGGTGAGCTTTAAGGTCCCTTCTAATCCAACCCATCCTGTGATTCTGTGGTTCTGAACTCAGGACCTTGGGCCAGCTGAGGCTGTTGGCACAAATAAAGCCCACACTGAGTAAATCACCTCCATCTGCCCCAAGTGTCCAGTTGGGAGCCTTTCATTGAGTTTCTTTTTTCCATAGAAAAAATGGGTCAGTGTGAGGCGCCCACAGCCTCTGGGTGTGGTGAGAGGGTTATTGCACACAGGAGAAACTGAACCTTGGCTTGCCTTGCAGTGATGCCTACATGGAAATGTGTCAGGGCTCGGAGGGATGTGGCTATGACCCCAACCCTGAGAGCAAGCTGGAGGAGATGGCCAGTCCTGGGCTGACAAACCATAAGTGAGGAATGAAGCCTCAGTAGCATTTCTCCAGCTGGTGTACACACGTGAAGATAAATACACACATTGTAGAATCACAGAATGGATTGGGCTGGAAGGGACCTCTAAACTCATCCATTCCTCCGCCTGCCATGGCAGGGACACCTCCCACTGTCCCAGCTGCTCCCAGCCCCAGTGTCCAGCCTGGCCTTGGGCACTGCCAGGGATCCAGGGGCAGCCACAGCTGCTCTGGGCACCCTGTGCCAGGGCCTGCCCACCCTGCCAGGGAACAATTCCTGCCCAATATCCCATCCAGCCCTGCCCTCTGGCACTGGAAGCCATTCCCTGTGTCCTGGCACTCCAGTTCTTGATGAAAAGTCCCTCCCTGGCTTCCTTGTAGCCTCTTCAGACCCTGGAAGGTGCTGTGAGGTCTCCACACAACCTGCTCTTCTCCAGGCTGAACAATCCCAGCTCCCAGCCTGTCTCTGTAGGGGAGGGGCTGCAGTCCGGACCTGCTCCCAGAGCTCCATGTCCCGTGTGTTGGGGGCACCAGGACTGTATGCAGGGATCCAAGTGGGCTTTCACATGGATACAGACATATCCACACATTGTCCATGGATCTGGTGGCAGCTGAACCTCTGACTAGCAGGGACCACCACCTCCCCATATTGTGGATATTCAGCTTTCCCCGGCACAATCCTTCCCTCCTCCTTTCCCCACTGAGCAAATGAGTTCACTTAATAAAAATCCATCTTTCTGCTTCCCAGATGGGACGGCTGCATACGTGTTCTGCCTGTGCTGGAGTCCTTGTCCTTCCAGGACAGGGAAGGCGCCGGAGGGCTCAGCAGGATGGAAATCCAGCTTCACCCTGCTTCAGCTACAGTGTAACCCTCGTGCTCTTTGGGTAAACTGAGGCAAGCTGCCGTCCTTCCTTCCCGCGGGAGAGTGATCCCAAGGGGCAGGGATGGCGAGAGGGCTCAGCCCAGGGAAGAGTTCTCCTTGGGTACCCAGAGGGCTCTCTGACATCCTTCCCTCGGGAAAGCAGCAGCTCCGCACCCGCAGCAGCCGAATCTGGTGAGGAAGAGGAGGCACCGCACGTTCCGATGTCTCTCGCCGCCTCCCGGGCGCGCAGATCCAGAGCAGGGGAGAACTCGCGCCGAGGTCTCCGGTGCCTCCCGGGGGGCTCCGAGCCGTGGCCCCCGAGGCGGTGCGGGCGCGGCTGCGGCGGGAGGTGGGGAGGAGGAGGAAGCGGGCCCGGTGCCCGCCGCCGCCCGGGCGTCCCTCTCCGCCGCTTCCTTTAGGTGGCACCTCTCCTCCAGGAATGAGGTTCCCGGCCCAGCGCAGCCCTGCCCGGGCCGCGGCCGCGCACCGCGGGGGCTCCGCCGCGGAGCCGCCGCCGTCGGAGCGGCCCCTCC
>VXBU01013943.1:356358-366731 GCA_013400315.1 Bombycilla garrulus
CAGGGCACGGCTCGGCTCCAGCCGCGGAGCACGGCAGCGAGATGGAGGGGGAGCAGCGGGGTGGAAAGGGAGCAGCAGGATGCAAGGAGGACGGAGGAATGGAAAGGGAGCAGCGGGATGGAGGGGGAGCAGCGGGCTGAGCCCCCTCCAGCCGCCGCCCAGACTCGGCTTGGCTCAGCTCGGCCTTGGGGTGACCGGGCAAAGTTGGTGCCCGCGGGGGAAGCGCGTCCCCTGCCCGTATCCCGGGGCGGAGGGGCCGGGGCGGGCGGGAGAAGGCAAGGGACAGCCCGGCTGCCCCCGCTCGCAGCCCGGCAGCCGGAGGAGCTCCGGCCCCGCTCCCCGAGCCCGTCCCGCTCGCGGTGCCTCCGCTCGGGGAAGTTCGCGGAGGGTCGAGGCGCCTCGCAGGGACAGCGGGTCCCGGGGTGGGGCGGGGGGTCCTCGCAGAGCTTCCCTTAGGGTCCCCCGCTTCGTGTACGGGAGTCAGAGGCTGGGAAGGGCTGGGGGTGCAGGGGCTGGACCCCTTTCCCACTGGCTCGCTGCGCCGCGGGAGAGGCACGGAGCTTGAAGCCTGGCACAGCCGGAGCTCTGCCTGAACCGGCCCTTTTCCAGGGACTTTGGGGATGGTCTTTGCTTCCCGGCCCCGGTGTGCGGGCTGGGGCTGGGGCAGGGCCGGCACAGGGGCCCGGGGCTGCGGCGGCTCTCGGAGCCCCCGGTCCCGCCGTGCCTTGGCCGCTTGCAGAGGCTCCGGGCGGACCGGGATGCAGCCCCAGCTCGGGAGGGACACTCGCTGCCAGGCTCGAGAAGCGTGTGCCAGCCAGGTGTGTCTGCTGCGAACCTAGCCCACGGATTGCAGTTTTTAACTGGAGGGATCAGCCCATCGTGGGAGCTGCCAGGTGCTGGGCAGGGGAGATTCGGGCATGCGGAGCCTCTGGCTGTTCGGACTCTGCTCCCGGCTGTGCTGCCTCCAGCTCGCTTCCCGTTCCCGTCAGCCACACAGATATAATTCTCTTTTCCTTTCTATTTTGGAGGGCACTCAGGCTGATTTATTTGTGACGATCAAAAGACACATCCGAGCTGTAATCCACACCGCACACCGCCTCCTTGAGAGGCTTTGTGTCGATCTGGAACGTGAAATGGCCAATTTATTCCTGTTTGGGGAACACCTTGGGAGCAGGCTCTGGTGCCAGCTTCTCCCCGGGCCCTGGGGGGATCCTGGCATCCGAGCCTCCGTTTGCCGGGGGCCGTGCCCGGCGCAGGGGTTACCGTCGATCCGAGCCCGGCGGCTCCGTGCCCGTGCTCAGCCCGCCGGTGCCAGGCTGTGCCCGGGGGCTCTTTGTCAGCCGCGGTGCTGGCGCTGCTGGCAGAGCAGCGTGCAGGTGCTGGGTGTGGTGCGGACACCCCGATCCTTCTGCTCCCGTCCCCGCTGCTGCTGCAGCCCTGCTCTCCCCTCGCAGTGACATACCCGGCTGCGGCCAGCACCGTATGGAACAGCACAGGGGATAATGAAATACAAAAACTGTGTTACAATGCCTTTATTTATAGAACAAGGCTTGGAGGAGTTTGGGGTTGAATTATTTGCTTTTTTTGCTGCAGTTTATGAATTGCTCCTGTGAGAGGCTGGGGAGCCTGGCTTGTTGGTAGGTTTGGCTGGAAAGTCCTTATGAACCTGGGGGATTCTGTTTAGCTGAGTGTCCATCCTGCTGGATCTGGACTACATTTCCCACTGTGGGCTGCCAGGATGCTTCAAGTGCCTTGTAAGCCAGAAATAGCCACCAGGGGCAGTTGGACAGGCAGAGCTTTCCCTGTTCTCAGCACTTGCTGCCTTATTAACACAATTCATTTTTTTACTGAAAAAGGGCTTTCTATGCTTATTCTTTCTTTCTTTTTTTTTTTTTTAAACCAGAATACAAACCCTGTAATATGAGAACCTACATCAAAATCACCGATGTAAGAGCATCCCTTTTATTTCCCCGTGAAAGGAAACACCGTTCATTGCTTTATTATTCTGTATTTCATGTCTTTATAATGTAAATCTTTTATCAAGGGGCCGCTGCATTTTCTGGGCTTTGTCCCCCCTTTCCCAGCAGGTGGCACAGACCTCAGACCTGTATTCCATGGGCCCATCAAAGGCAGTGTTTGGAGAGGTTTTCTAAAGAGGAATATGCTTAAAGGGGAATTTTAGGGCAAAAAGGTGGAGGTGCTGTTGCACCACTCGCTGCCTGGGCGTTGAACTGGTGCAGACGTTGTTCCCTGCTGGAGCTGGGATGTGTTCTCAGACAGAGCTGGGCCAGAGGACGAGTTAATGAGAAGCAGTGAGAAAGTGCAGAGGGCTGTGGGCAGCACGTGCTGAACCAGCCAGGCCCCTTATTAATTGCCTCCATCTCGAGCTCAGGAGCTCTGGGCTTGGCTTGGGAAAAGCTCCTGGGAGCCTGTTGTGTCCATAAAGGAGTGGGAAGGAGAGGGAGTCACTGGTGGGAAGGAGTAAGGGGACAGTTTGTTACACAGAGTTTCTCTCTGCTCTGCCCTGCTCCCTGCCTTGCTCCAGGAGCCTGGAATGAGAGGGCAGGAGAGTAGTTGTTGCTCCATCCATTTATCCTGTGGAGCTGTGAGCTGGCAAGGGCCATGGGGATGCACAGCTGAGATGCCACATTCCCTGTGCCAGTCTGTGCCTGCTGACACACGCCCTGTGCTGTGTAATCTTCTCCTGACCCCAACAATGGCTCTGGCCATTGAGCCTTCCAAAGGAATAACCAAAATCCACACAACCCAGCAACACAGATGTGAATTTTCCACCTTTTTCTTCTTGGAAGCAGTGAGGAGCCTGTGAGCTGGGGGCAGGGAAGGGAAGGATGCTGTGAGGCTGCTGCACCCCTGCACGCACAGTGCTGCTGGCTGAGGGCACTGGGTCTCCTTCCCTTCCCATGCTGCCGAGACACGCAGGAGGAGAGGGAAATCGCCTGAGCCAGAGCCTCCACACAAGCAGGACAAGGAGATTGCCCAGAGCTGAGCTCTAGTCTCTGCTCTGAGCCATTCCCTCGCTGCTGTGCCGGTGGCTCCGGAGGCTCAGCCCCTGGAACAGCTGCAGCTGCAGCCCGGGATTCACCTGCAGGGACCGGGGAGGGCCGCTCTCATCGGGTGTGCATCCTCTTCCCCCTGGACTTGCAATGCTCTCTCTGCTGTCACCTTCAGTAAGATGTATCTCCGAGGGCCAGGCGCCTCTTTTGATGTTCCTAGAGAGGTTTTCTCCTTATGCAGGCAGCACAGCCCCAGTGGAACAGGAGTATCCTGCACCACTGCACAGAGGGGCCGTGAGAGGCAGCATCTCAGCGTGGGGCCTTCTAGGGCTGGGAGTTTCTGGGAGGGCCTGTTCCTCCTGACCGTGTGGAAAGCTCTGTGCTGTGTCCCGGAGCCAGATGGATCCGTCTGGGATTTGTGAGTAGCAGGGTGTCTCCATCAGAGACAGACAGCAGTGTGGGAGGGCGGAGTGAGGCTGGTGAGACACAAAGCCCAGCTTCTCCTCCCCTTTCCTGCTGTGGTTGCAACTGCTGAAGGTTTCCGGAGGCTGAGGGAAAAGGGGACAATTGCACTGAAAAATCTTAATCAGCTAAAAGAGGCCGAGGCTGGATGCTGCCGTGCTTGCACAGAGATGCCGAAGAGATTCGTGGTGTCTGCTCAAATATGCAAACTCACCTCAGCCTGGGCTGTGTCTGACTGAGACTGCTGGGACACACAGGAATGGGAGTCTGGAGTGGCTGGTGTCCCTTTGTGTGGTGTTCAGAGGGGTGTGTGGGCTCAGGGCAGTGGCACCAGGTGACACGGGTGTTTCCCCTGGGCTGTGTGCAGCTCATGGCAAGGCCCTGCTTGTGTGGGCAGAGCACATCTCATGGTGTGGCACAGACTCTGACCGTGCTTGCTTCGCTTTTGGAGTGCTCCTGGAAGGCCTCTGGAATCTGGTCTTGGCCCTGCTTCTGCCTTCTTTGTATCCTTGACCAGGTCAATGAGCCTTTCTGTGATGTAGTCTCGGCTTTTCCAGCACTGTCCCTCACAGAGTGATGCTGAGTTATGTCCCAGGGGACCCAGGATATGCTTAATTCAGCCCAGAATTGCAATGTGGAGGTCTGAGCACTCACTGAGCACCTCTTTAGCAGTGCCATGGTGTCAGGTGACAAGACTGATGATCTCCTGAGGGCTGTTGCTGCATCCGCAGCAGGTTTGTGTCTCTGGACTGGCCCACCTTCCTCCCAAACTTCACACTGCAGCTGATCAACAGCCCCAGCAGATTTTACAGCATTTACTGTCCCTCTCCTGGAACCAGGGGATTAGAAAAGCAGTTGAGTTTTATTTGGAATCCTCCTTGGTTGTCAAGGAAAGCAGAAACACTCCACAAGCACAGGCAAAGCATCAAGGAGACTGGAAACAAGAAAACACAAACACTCCAGTGCTGGGATTTTTAGTTCTGTTTCTGGAGAGCTCAGCAGTTTGAGGCATCACCTGATGACTCTCAAGTAGTATTATTGGGTCCTGTCTGCATGGGTCAGGCAAGGCTGGGCTCAGAATATTTGTTTTCATAAAATCATGGAATATTTTGGAGGAATCGCATGGATACATCTGGAGTACCTCTAGAGATATCTAAAGAGCTTCCTGCTCAAAGCACCGCTGGTTTCAAAACCAGATCTGGTTGCTCAGGAGCTTGTCCTGTCCAGCATGGATGTCTTTCCCAGGATGGACATCTTCCCAAGGATGGAGACACCCTGTCCTCCTCCACAGCTCTGTGGCCCATCTGGCCCGGGCAGCCCTTTGTCACCTGCGCGGGGTCAGCACCATGGGTTGGCCATGTCCCTTCAGTGGGGCTGCCTGGGTCTGTCCCTGGGAGTGGCAGGGCTGGGGCAGGAGCCATGGTGAGCATCGTGCTGGCTCCCTGTGAGGTCAGAGCAGCTGCTGGGAGGTATAAAGAGGGGGTAAAAGCAGAGGTCACAGCCAGGGGCCATGGCAGGGACGCTCAGGATGGCAGCAGGGACGCTCAGGATGGCAGCAGGGATGCTCAGGATAGCAGCAGACCCTTGCAGACATTGTTCTGTGTGTTCTGTGTGTTCTGTGTGTTCTGTGTGTTCTGTGTGTTCTGTGTGTTCTGTGTGTTCTGTGTTCTGTGCCTGTGTTTGCTTTGCTGGCTGCTCCTGGGGACGAAGCCCCTGGCCAGTTTTATGTGGACTGGTTCCAGTCACCCCAGCCTGGTGTCCCACATCAATGGTAATTAAACAGCGCTCCCCTGGAGCTCTGTAGTCCTCAGATGCACCCTGTGCTGGAAGCCTTTCCTGACACCCTGCAGGGGCAGGGACCTCTCTGAGGACACACAAACCTGGCCAAATCCCAGAATCCTGGAGGTGCTGGTGGGAGGGCGCTGGGCTGTCGCACCTCAGGTCAGGTCTGCTGTGGATTTCTCTACCTGAGCTTTGGAAACCTGCAATGGTGGAGCCTTGCTGGCCTTTCTCTGAACTGGAGCTGATTAAAAAGCTTTTCCTGATGTCTGAACTGAACCTCCCAAGCTGTAGTTCTTGGCTGTGGCTCCTTGCTGTGTCACCTGGCCACACACAGGTGTGTTTGGTTCTGCCATCCTTTCAACTTCCTCCAGCTGGAGGCTGGAATGAAATCCCCCTTCACCTTCTCTTTGCCAAGCCCAACCATCATAATTCCTTCTGTCTGACCCTGTAGGACATACTGGAACATATATTGGGCAGGAATTGTTCCCTGGCAGGGTGGGCAGGCCCTGGCACAGGGTGCCCAGAGCAGCTGTGGCTGCCCCTGGATCCCTGGCAGTGCCCAAGGCCAGGCTGGACACTGGGGCTGGGAGCAGCTGGGACAGTGGGAGGTGTCCCTGCCATGGCAGGGGTGGAATGGATGGGCTTTAAGGTCTCTTCCCACCCAAACCATTCTGGGACTCCATGGTTCTCTGGTTCTATGACATCCTATAGGCGTCTGGTCATCTCTGGTCATCCTGGGCTGTGCCAGCGCTGGGGTGGCAGCAGGAGCAGGGCAGTGCCCGTCCCTGTGCTGGCACTGCTGGGGCACCTCCAGGGCTGGGGCAGCTCTGGGCCCCTCCTGACAAGAGAGACCTGGAGGGGCTGGAGCGTGTGCAGGGCAGGGAACGGAGCTGGGCAGGGGCTGGAGCATGAAGAGCAGAACTTCCTGCACTTTCTGTCCCATTCATTACTTCTTAATCCTGTCCTCTCTCACTCACTCAGAAAGCTCTGATATTTGGGTACCCAGCACATGATTTCTCTCTGTATTGTGCTGAGGAGTTATTTAGCAGTAGGTCAGAAACATCTGAAGGAGTCCAGGGTTCCCACCCTGCAGATCACCTATGGAACGGGATTTGTTCCCTGTGCTGCTGCCCCAGTTCCAGCCCAGACAGCCAAGGACAAGCGCTGGATTTCACCTCCTTCTTCCTTCCAGGATCTGCATCCTGAGGGGATCCAAACCCCTTTGCCCCATTGTGTTTGTTTTGCTGGAGCTGACTCACAGAAACTTCCTCATGCAGCATTTCTGTCCTTGATCCATGTAGGTCTGGATTTTATTGCAGGTCTGGATTTTATTGTCAGTTCTACTCTGATCCTCATTCTCAGCTGCAATTCCATAGGAGGTGGGAACAGTCCAGAGAAAGCAAATGGATACAGCAGTAGAGGGCGGTTCACTGCCTGGATGGGAGTTTCCAGCCCGTCCCAGCTTTTTCCCGGCCCCTGGGAGCTGGAGACATTCCCTCAGATGGCTCTGGGAATCCTGGTGCCTTTCCAGCACTTTGTGCTTTGCTTTCTCTCTCCGTGCTGCACCTTCCACTGGAAACAAAGGGATGTTTGCATTCCAGTGTAATGCTTCCCTTTCTTCCCTGAGTGCACGGGATAATTACAGTGCCTTGCACTAATTGATCCATTATTAGTGGTAATTCTGATTTACATGGTGCTTTAGGAAGGGGCATTTCTGTGGCAGAAGTGATGCTCTAATGTCACACTTCGCAGTAGCTTGTAATGTGTCACCTCATCTCCCGTGAGCTGCTCATGGGGGAAACGGGTTCACTTTTATTTTTTTTGTTAAAAACCAATCTTTTGCAAGAACCATCTGGCTGCTAAATTTTCCTCCCGGAGCTGTGCGGTTTGCTGGGAGTTCATTTGCGTCTTTAGCTACTAAAGAGGAAGTAAAAGTGACTGATTAGTCTGAGACTGGGACCATTCACACCAAAGTGACAGATTTTGTGAGCTGGATTTGGGGAAGTGTTTAACTCTGGTGCGTTTTCATTAAATTTTGAAGACTGTGGGCAGAACTGCGCTCTTGGCGCTGCAGCTCAGCACTCAGCCCTGCACCCTGGGTTGTTATGTCACAGTGAATTGTGGGGCTGTTCAAATTTGCCTCTGCTTGTTTGATGACTTTAAATATTGATTTTAATTGTGCATCTTTCTTAAGGCTGTGAGTGATGGTGGGAGCCATGGACAATAATCCCTGTGCACAACGCGGCTGTGTGCACCGAGGGGTGGGAACTCAGCCTGGCTCTTCACTAGAGGGGAGGAAGAGGAAAGGAAAATATCATTGGAGCCCCCAAATTCATCTTTCCCTGCTCCCGTGGGGGCTTTGTCAGGGATGTGCCATGAGCTGCCGGGCAAGTTGGGCTCTCAGAAGCCCTTTGGGGGTGTTGGGGTAAGGCTGGGAGGGCTCCATGCTTTCCCCTGCCCAGAGGGGTCTTTGGGAAGCCTAAGAGCAAAGCTAGAGTTTGGGAACGTGGGGTTTGTCTCTGCAGAGAGAAATGGTCACCTGGAAGCCACCAGGACCCATAGGACTTGCACTGCAAGGATCTGGATGGACAGGACACAGGGAATGGCCTCAAACTACCAGAGAGTGGATTTAGATTGGATATCAGGAAAGATCCTTCCCTGGGAGGGTGGGCAGGCCCTGGCACAGGGTGCCCAGAGCAGCTGTGGCTGCCCCTGGATCCCTGGCAGTGCCCAAGGCCAGGCTGGACACTGGGGCTGGGAGCAGCTGGGACAGTGGGAGGTGTCCCTGCCATGGCAGGGGTGGCACTGGATGGGCTTTAAGTTCCCTCCTGACCCAAACCAGTCTGAGATTCTGGGATTGCACATCCCTGTGGCACTGGCATGTTTCCAGGAGCAGTAGGAGCTGTGGTGGGAGCAAATCCCTCCCCCTGTGCCCAGGTTCCTTCCCCAGCACACATCCTCATGGATCTGGCCCTGATCAATGCTCTCTGTGGCCGTGCAAACACGGTTAGCATTGGCTTTACACTAGAGGGCTGTCTGTCCCTTTCCCTTCAGAGAGCAGCCCGTGTGCTGGGAATGTTCCCACCGCAGGATCCCACAGCTTGACAGCATCCCGTCCTGCTGGGTGGGGAGTGTGCTGCAGGCCCGTGTCTGGTGTCAGCTCTGCTCTCTGTGCTGCTCAGAACATCCCTGCCCTGAACTGGAGGCTCTTGGGAGCTGTTTCTGGGTCAAGTGAAGCTCTCTGGCTCTGTTTCCCTGTCCAGCTCAGCAGGAAGCAACAGTTTCCAAACAGGTTTCCTTCCCCTCTTGTTTTTCCAGGCCCCTTTTGCTGTCTGGAGTAGAGCACTCTGTGGTAGCACAGGGATGCTCTGGGTTTCCAGGAGTGTGGCATTTCCTGCTGCTGCCCTGAACTGGTGAGGATCTGCAGCCCTGAACATCTGCACATCCAGCTTAGGGGTAACTCGGACAGGAATTGCTTTGGAAATGGCTCCTGGGGGCTGGAGTGTCCCAGGGCTGAAAGAGATTTGGCAGCTTCTGACTGAAAGTTCAGCTGGGACAGCTCCTCTGGCTCTTTTGTCACCGGCAGGGCTGGCACCTCTGTGGGGACATGGCCACCATGAAGCCTGGTTGCTTTTGTCCACTGCTGCCATTTGTTTCATGGAATCACAGAATCTCCTGAGCTCGAAGGGACCCACATGGATCACCCAGCCCAGCCCCTGTCCCTGCCCAGACCCCCCAACAACCCCACCCTGTCCATCCCTGGCAGCGCTGCCCAAAGGCTCCTGGAGCTCTGGCAGCCTCGGGGCCGTGCCCATTCCCTGGGGAGCCTGGGCAGTGCCAGCAGCCTCTGGGGGAAGAACCTTTCCCTGATCTCCAGCCTGAGCCTGCCCTGGTACAACTTCCTGCTGGTTGAATTTAATTCATTTATTTATTTAATTCTGTCCCCAGTCACCTTTAACTCAGGTAAAGGCAGCTGAAGCTTGCCTTTGCTTGACAGACATGGTTTGAATTCCGGCCTGCCTGGAGAATTCCAGCTCCAAATGCAACCCCTCAGTGCCTTCCATGTGCCTCATGCCAACTGCATTTGTGGCACTGCCTTTTCCTGTTCCTGGATGCCTGAGCAGTCAACGTTTGGCTCGGTTTGGCCAAAAGTGGTGATAATTGAGAGCAGCCAAGTCCCTGGACCCTGCCCAAGGGTCTGCCCAGTGAGCAGGGCTGGGGGAGTGGGGGAATCAGCCAGGATGGCCAGGAGCGAGTGGAGGGGAGGCACTGGTGGGTTCTGGGAGCACTCTGGGGCTGTGTCCAGCACGCATTGAAGTGCAGAAGTTGGTTCTTTGGCACAAGTTGGTTTATGAACTCCAGACACTTCTCTCCCTCCCTCAGGTTGTCTCTAATGTGTACTGAGGGAGAAGGGGTTAATGATGGTGATGCCAGAGCTCTGAGTGGTGGCATTGACCCCAGTGATGTGCTGGGACACTGCTGGGCCACGGGGACAGGGACGTGGAGGTGTTGGACCTGCTGTGCATCCACCCCTCCCACGGCTGGGACAGGAGCAGGAACAGCAGTGGGAGCAGCTGGGGCCTGCTGTCCCCTGGGCTGAGGACAGAGCTGTCCCCTGGGCTCAGGACTGTGCAGTCCCCTGGGCTCAGGACAGAGCTGTCCCCTGGGCTCAGGACTGTGCAGTCCCCTGGGCTCAGGACTGTGCAGTCTCCTGGACTCAGGACTGTGCAGTCTCCTGGGCTGAGGACAGAGCTGTCCCCTGGCTGAGGACAGAGCTGTCCCCTGGCTGAGGACAGAGCTGTTCCCTGGCTGAGGACAGAACTGTCCCCTGGGCTCAGGACAGAGCTGTCTGCAGGCAGAGGGCCCGAGATGGGTCCCTTTGCTGCTCAGGGTCACTGCTGCAGGCAGCGTTGCCTGGCTGCCCCTGTTCTGTCACCCAAAGCACAGCTGGGAGCTGCGGGCAGGCCCCAGGGCCCCACCTGAACCCTGCTGGCACAGAGCTGCTGTGCCCTGCCCGTGGGCCAGCCAGGCAGGGCAGTTCAGGAATCACAGAAACATGGAATGGGTTGGGTTGGGTTGTGTTTGGTTGAGTTGGGTTGGGTTGAGTTGGGTTGG
>VXBU01013943.1:366998-411434 GCA_013400315.1 Bombycilla garrulus
TGGGTTGGGCTGGGCTGGGTTGGGTTGGGTTGGGTTGAGTTGGGAGGGACTCTAAAGCCCCTCCTGTGCCACCCCTGCCATGGCAGGGACACCTCCCACTGTCCCAGCTGCTCCCAGCCCCAGTGTCCAGCCTGGCCTTGGGCACTGCCAGGGCTGGGGCAGCTGCCCAGGCTGGGTTCATCTGCTGCACCACTCACCCCACCCTGCTCCCCCACATTTCCACAGCTTTGTGCAGAGCTGCTGAATCCCTCACTTGGCTGGGTCCATTTCAGGCCACAAAATGGATTTTAGCTCTTCCGGGTGAGAAGCAAAGGGATTCTGCCCCCCCAGCCTTCCTGGGCATGGCAGGGGGAGCAGGCTCAGCCCCTGCAGGCCTTGATGTTTTGAGTTTGAACCTTGATTTCTGACATCAGGGGGCGAAGTGAGAGGAGACTTCAGCTGGGCTTGGAGAAACACAGTGGTTGTTTAAACATCATTCCCACTATTCCAGCACTATTCCTGTTTTCCTGAGGCTGCATCCTCTGCTGAGGGCAGAGTGTGGCTCCAAAGCCCGGGCAAGGGGCTCTGTGGGGGGCTGTCCGTGCTGCTGGTCTGGGATCATGTCCAGTCCCTGTCCCCTTCTCTCCCAGGCTGGAAGGGAGCTCAGGGGAGCAGCACAGCCAAAGAGAGACATTTGTACCAGTGGCACAAGAAATGACCCTGAGCTGCCTCTGGGGAGCCAGCCCAGGAGAGCCTTTCCTTGGCCATGGCTTTCAGTGGGAAATGCTTTGCTTTCACTGTGTTTATTTTTGGCTTTCTTAGAGTTTCTCAAGGCTTATAATTAATCCTGAGCTTTAGGGTGGCCAGCTGGGCTGCAGGGACAAAGTCTGCCTCAGAACACTGGGTTTGGTAATTTCCTGGGGACCTTGGATTTACTGGGAACTTGGAAAAGCTTAACCTGGGGATACCTGAGGCATGTGCAGAGTGCTTTGGATGGAGAGACAGGGGAAGGTGTCCCTGCCCATGGCAGGAGGCTTGGAATGGGCTGCTCTTTGGGTACTTTCCAACCTAAACGATTCTGTGATTCTGTGATTCTGTGATTCCTTGATTCAGTGGCACTGTGACTCTGTGATTCCATGAGAATCACAGCCTCCACAGGGAAGAGAGTGGAGGAACTCTTTGGCTCTGTCTCATCAGCTGGACAGGAAATGTGCACTCTCCTGGGGGACGCATGTGGGGAAGGGAACCTAACGTGTGTCACTGGGTGCATGGGCTGGTGGCACCTTGGCAGGGGGTGTGCCTGTGCCAAGCTGGGCCTGCCCCTCACCAGGGACACCTGACAGGCTCCCACATGAGTGGGTGGTGGCAGGACAAGGAGGGATGGTTTTAAACTAAGAGAGAAGTTTAGATTAGGTGGCACGAAGTTCTTTGTGCAGAGGGTGGGCAGGCCCTGGCACAGGGTGCCCAGAGCAGCTGTGGCTGCCCCTGGATCCCTGGCAGTGCCCAAGGCCAGGCTGGACACTGGGGCTGGGAGCAGCCTGGGACAGTGGGAGGTGTCCCTGCCATGGCAGGAGTGGCACTGGATGGGCTTTAGGTCCCTCCCAACCCAAACCATTCCAGGATTCTGTGATCCTGTTTTTAAAGTCCTGAGAACCCTCCAGCTCACCCGTGCCTGCTCCAGCCCTGCTCTCTCCCGGCTTTAGGTGCCACCCAAGGCAGCTCCTGAGTGCTGTGCACTCTCCTCACTGCAGCTGGGATGGACCCTCTGGAAGTGTTGGGGCTCTGCTGCTTTCATCTGGGTTTCTGAGTGTTTCTAACTTGTTCCTCTCCTCCTAAAATGAAGGCCTCACCGTGGCCCATGTGAGCACGACTCCCTCGCCATGACATTTGTGCCCTGAGTCCCGCTCCTGAAGCCACCCCCTAAGGCTCGGTGTGGGAACACTGACGTGAAAGCCCCTAAAAGCTCAGTGGGACGTCTGGGTGTGTTCCACCCCTGTGCTGGTGGGACTGTGTGCAGCGGGGCTGTGCTGGCCGCGGGGTCGCTGGCACGGGCGGAAGGGCCAGTCCTGCTGTGCAGACAATGATTTGGTGAGTGACACACAGAGGGGCAGCAGCCCCCCTGCCACATGCCCATGTGTGACAGCACGAGGCCCTCCTGATAGATCCCTGCCAGCTTATCCCAGCCTGTCTGCCCGGAGGGGAGGTGACACCAGTGTCTGAGGCTTCCTGCCTGTCCCCACACCCCGTCATCAGGCTGCATGTCCCCAGGGGACGAGCTGGGGTGACCTGGTGCCCTGTGGCACTGCAGGGACCGGGCCAGCTGCTCTAAACCAGGTGCTGCAGCTGACAAAGCCCTGGGAGCACTCCCGGCTCACAGGGCTGGTATTTGCTGTGCTCTCTAATCCAGAGAGATCCTGTGAATTGAAGGAATGAGCACAACACTTGGCATGGGGAGAGGAGGGAAGTGGTGATGGAGACAGGGCTCTAATGGCACAGGAATCTCTCCCCATGGTGGGAGCCAGAGCCTTGCTGGAGTGAACAGGGTTTGCAAGGGCACCCCTACAGCTCCTGGGAAAGAGCCCGAGCCAGCTTTGGGGCCACCCTGCCAGAGCAGCTGTGCCTCCTGCATCCCCAAACCCCTGGTGCCCTGGAAGGAGGACGGGATGGGCACAACCCCTGTCCAGGCCAAGCACAACCTTGTGGGGACCCGGGATGGATCGTGGTGCTGGGCATGGCTGTACGGCCAAAATCACTGAGCAGGGACGTGCCTGGCTGTGTGACACTGTGCACACCTGTGGGGCTGGCTGTGTGACACTGTGCACCTGTAGGGCTGGCTGTGTGACACTGTGCACATGTGGGACTGGCTGTGTGACACTGTACACACCTGTGGGACTGGCTGTGTGACATTGTACACACCTGTGGGGCTGGCTCTGTGACACTGTACACACCTGTAGGGCTGGCTGTGTGACACTGTGCACACCTGGGGAGCAGGCAGGGCATGGGACAGGTGCACCAGGGGCTGCCCTTGATCTGTCTTGGGACAGCAGTGAAAATCAGCGTGGGATGGACACACAGCCCATGAATGGTGATGGTCCATAGCTTGTTTTTCACCCAGGAGGGACATGAAAACCGGGGACATGGATCAAAAATAATGGAACACAATGTTTGTGTTGAACACAGGGTAAGGACTGGCTCTGCCAGGCATCTGTGCTGTGGCCAGCACTGCATGGGCAGTGTGTGAGCCCTGGGTTTGGAATTGCTGAAAGGCTCCTCCTTCTCCTTCTCCTTCTCCTTCTCCTTCTCCTTCTCCTTCTCCTTCTCCTTCTCCTTCTCCTTCTCCTTCTCCTTCTCCTTCTCCTTCTCCTTCTCCTTCTCCTTCTCCTTCTCCTTCTCCTTCTCCTTCTCCTTCTCCTTCTCCTTCTCCTTCTCCTTCTCCTTCTCCTTCTCCTTCTCCTTCTCCTTCTCCTTCTCCTTCTCCTTCTCCTTCTCCTTCTCCTTCTCCTTCTCCTTCTCCTTCTCCTTCTCCTTCTCCTTCTCCTTCTCCTTCTCCTTCTCCTTCTCCTTCTCCTTCTCCTTCTCCTTCTCCTTCTCCTTCTCCTTCTCCTTCTCCTTCTCCTTCTCCTTCTCCTTCTCCTTCTCCTTCTCCTTCTCCTTCTCCTTCTCCTTCTCCTTCTCCTTCTCCTTCTCCTTCTCCTTCTCCTTCTCCTTCTCCTTCTCCTTCTCCTTCTCCTTCTCCTTCTCCTTCTCCTTCTCCTTCTCCTTCTCCTTCTCCTTCTCCTTCTCCTTCTCCTTCTCCTTCTCCTTCTCCTTCTCCTTCTCCTTCTCCTTCTCCTTCTCCTTCTCCTTCTCCTTCTCCTTCTCCTTCTCCTTCTCCTTCTCCTTCTCCTTCTCCTTCTCCTTCTCCTTCTCCTTCTCCTTCTCCTTCTCCTTCTCCTTCTCCTTCTCCTTCTCCTTCTCCTTCTCCTTCTCCTTCTCCTTCTCCTTCTCCTTCTCCTTCTCCTTCTCCTTCTCCTTCTCCTTCTCCTTCTCCTTCTCCTTCTCCTTCTCCTTCTCCTTCTCCTTTCTCCTTCCTCCTCTCCCACATCTCTGGAAGGACATGGGAAGGGAGATAAAACCTGGGTGAGGCGGTGGAAGGTGTAGATGTAAATGAGTGCCTCTTCCCTTGGGGAATTACAGTTCCCTTATCCCCTTCTCTCCTAAAAGACCCAAAATGCTGAGGACACACAGAGAGTTTGGCATGGACAGGGCTCAAGGGGCTGCACCTGCAAAGGGAGATGGAACAGGGGGACAGTGTACAGGAGATAGGGTGGTGACAAATGGCACAGGAGAGTGTTCCATGGGCAGGAGAGGTCTCCTGGGCTCCAAGTCCACGGCAGGTGCAGCAAGGGCCACATGTTTGTATTTTCAGGAGACCATCCAGCATCCTGTCTCCAGCAGGGCTGCAGGAGAGCCAAGGCTTGGAGAGAGCCCTGCTCCCTGTGGGAATGCAAGGAGGGGTCACTACCAGTGCCCACCAGAGCAGCTCCTCCTGCAAAACCAGCAGCTGGTGCCCCCTCCCCCTAGAACACAGGGACCCTGTGTTCTCCTCAGTGGACAGTTCTGGGCTCAGGGGCATCCCCAAACTCTGCTTCCTCTCAAGCATTGCCACCTCAGTTTGTGTTCCAGAGGAGCTTCCATGGAGGTGAGACCAGGAATGGGGGTCCCTCAGAGCATCACACAAACACCTGGAGGAGCAGTCGAGGCTTGGGAAGCAGAAGGTGATAGGAAATGATGGATTTGGAATGCCATTTTAACAGTTTCGTGGTGCCAAAGGAGTAAAGGATGGACTCCATGAACCTGGAGGTCTTTTCCAACCTCAGTGCCCTGGGGTTCCGTGACTGCTGCTGAGCTGGGGGTTCCTGTGCCCTCCCTCGAGGGGACCCAAGGGACTCTGCACCTCCCCCCACGTGAGCTGCCCCAGGGGCTCTCCCTGTGCTTTGGGAGTTTTAGGCTTAGCCTGGTGCTGTCCCAGAGAGCCCTCCTTGCTTAGCCAGAGCCAGCCCTTCCCACCCTTCCCTGGTGGGTGATTCGCTCCTGGCTCTCTCCCTTGGATGTGTAACCACTGCATGAGGTGTCCAAAGGGAGCACTGTGCTGGGTCCGGGGCCTCTGCAGCTCTGCTGGGCAGGTTTGTGTGGCCCCCCCGGACACGCCGGAGTGCTGCAGTCCCGAGGACACTGCTGGAAGCAGATGTTGTGTTAGAAATGCAGAGGTGGCTCCGTGGCCCCTCCCAAGCTGCATCCATGCTGTCCCTCACAGGGGACAAGGAGGTGGTGGCTTCCTTTCCCTGCCCTGGGCTGCTCTACAGAGGCAGGGCCACAAAGAGGCCTCCACCACCCGAGGTCCTTTGCTTTGCTCTCTCCTAGAACCAAAAGCCACTGTGGAGAGTCACAGAATCATGGAATCATTAGGGCTGGAAAAGATCCTCAGATCCAACCTCTGACCAATGCCCCCATGGCCAACAAACCATACTGTGAAGTGCCACACGTGCTCATTTTTGAACACCTCCAGGGATGGTGACTCCAGCCTGTTCCTGACCACTCTTTTAGTGAAGAAATTTCCCCTGATTTCCAACCTGAACCTCCCTTGGTGTGCAGCTTGAGGTCATTTCCCACTTGCCCAGGAAGGTGCCTGGTGCCACAGGAGCCCTGCTGGCACAGGCTGTTGGAACTCCTGCACCCCAGGCTGGCAGCAGCTCCTCCTGGATGTCTGCCTGGCTCTTTGGAGCAGCACAGGGAATATGCAAATTTAACCTTTGCATTTAGTGCATTTCCCAGGAAATGTCACTGTGGGCACCAAGCTGGGAGTGCCTGCTCCTGGGATTGGGGGATTGAGCACCACTGGTGTGTGCCTGCTTCCTGGGGATGATCCAGCATGGAGCTGTCTCCTCCAGGGAGCCTTCAGTGCTCTGGGAGCACCAGGAGCTGCCCTGCCCTGCTGTCCACAGGGATGGGATGGGATGGGATGGGATGGGATGGGATGGGAGGAACATTCTGGTGACTCGAGCCAGCTCCTGAGTGACAGAGAGATAGCTGTGTCCCTCATGTCCCCGTGGCTGGGGAGCTGTCAGCAGTGACACATCTGCTGCTGCTGGGAGAGGCTTGGGAGGCAGTGCCATGCTCCAGGGGTGGATCCAGAGAGTGTTGCTCCAGCAGGAGGGAGCTCCCTGTGTTCTTGGAGAAAGGAAGGGAATCCCAGCTGGCAGAGCTGGCAATGGCTGAAGGGATCGTCCCAGCTCAGCCCAGACTGAGGTGAGGGGTTGAGTTTCCTGGGAGGCACCTGTGGGACAAACAAAAGGGGGATTGCAGTGAGGGCAGCACTGGCTGAGGCAGGGAGAGGAATTTCAGCACTGGAATAACCAAAGCCTTTATCAACATCCTTGAAGGTGCTGCCACATCAGTGTTGTGGCTCTTGGCAGCTCCTGCCAGGGTGGATGTGATGATCTCTGCACCATTCTCATGGAATAATTCCATGATTCCATTGAGGAGCGGCTGAGGGAGCTGGGAAGAGACTCAGCCTGGAGAAAAGGAGGCTCAGGGGGGACCTTGTGGCTCTGCACAACTCCCTGCCAGGAGGGGACAGCCGGGGGGGTCGGGCTGTGCTCCAGGGAACAGGGACAGGAGGAGAGGGAACGGCCTCAGGCTGGGCCAGGGGAGGCTCAGGGTGGATTCTGGGAATATTTCTTCATGGAAAGGGTGGTCAGGCACTGGTACAAGGCAGTGCTGGAGTCCCCATCCCTGGAAAAGCTCAGAAAGCTGTGTGGATGTGGCACCGGGACATGGGTTGCTGGTGGTGCTGCTGGGTCAACAATCTCAGAGGTTTTTTCCAACCCAGATGATCCTGTGATTCCCCGTGGGCTGTGCCAGCTCTAGCTGTGGCTTTGGGCAGGCAGAGCATACCTGGAGAGACCTGTGAGCAGCTTGGGTTGGGTGGCCCTGGTGCCATGTCCTCTGCACAGTGACTTCAGCTGCCACTGCAGATCTGTCTCTGTGTGGGACAAATGCTTGGGGTCAGCAGGGCAGGAGTTCTCCAAGGACAGCCCGAGGCTCTCCTCCAGGAGCAGCATGGGCAGCTCTGGGCCAACAGGAGCCTGGAAAACCACAGCCGGTGTCTTTACAAGCAGCCCAAAATGAGCAAGGCAGGATGTCCACGTGGTGGGTTCCAACATGAGAACAGATTTATTTCCCAGTTCCCACAGGGGTTTTGGGAAGCAGTACAGTCAAAAAGAGTTCGGAAGCAATGACAGATGCCTTGGAGGTGCCCTTCCAAGCTGAGCTATTTGGGATTGCACTCACTCCTCCAGAGGCTCTGGGAGGAGTGGGGGGCCCTGTGGATCCCCAGACCTGCTGTGCTCCTGGTTTTGGCTGCTAATTAGGAGCAGGTCAGAGCTGTGCTGTGCGTGCTGCAGTTCCGTACAGTCAGACAAGCGCAATTACAAATCCATCATGAGGTGATTCCAAATCTCCTTAATTAATAATCAATAAACTCAGCAGTCCCTGTCAGAAGGGCTGGCAGTGCTGGAGAGGGATGCAGGAGGATGGGGATGGAGTCACGGAGCAGGGAGAGGTGGGGGGTGCTGCTGGTCCCCACCCCCAGGAGCAAGGCACTGAAACAAAGGGAGCAGGGCAGGATCCACATGGGAAAGCTGCTGCTCTCACAGTTCATAAACAACTTCCAGAGCCCTTGGATCTGATGGATCATGGAATATTCTGAGCTGCAGGGGATCCACAAGGGTCGTTGGGTCCAGCTCTGAAGTGAAGGGCCCGTCCTGGGACTGAACCTTGGTGCTGTCAGCACCATCTGAGCCCACCCTGGGGCTGCTGGGGCTGGAAAGCATGCCAGGCTTGTCCTGGCAGCAGGGATGGGAAGGTGGGAGCAGGGCAGGGATGGGTTTCCATTCCTGTGCAAGCTCAGAGCGCCTGGCCAGGGTGGTGCCGCTCGGGGGACGCTGGGTCAGGCTCCAGGGGACAAGGGGCCCTGTGCCAGAGCAGGGACAGCCCGGCCCAGGGCCAGGCAGGCTCTGCGAGGCGTTGGGTTATTGACAGCGAGGGCAACGGCCCCAAACGCAGGTGGGGATTGGAGCACTGGCAGCTCACAGCAGTGCCTGGGGTGGAACACGCCCTGCTCAGCTCTCACTGCAGCAAGGCCTGCACTGCCCATAGGATTCTCCTGGGCCTAGGAAACAGTGAGAACCAGGCCAGCTTTTTAATGCCTGGGAGAAGAACCTCATCCCAAACATGAGAGCAAAAGGAGAGGACACTCGGGGGGTTTGAGCTGCAGCTGTGGTCAATCCATGGTTGCCAGAAGGAGGTGGGTGCCTGGGCGGGACCCTCGGCTCCTCAGTTATGGTGGGATTATGTCCCTGGAACACCATTCCAAAGGAGTATCCTGATTTTACTCAAGCTTTCCCAATTCCCATGTTGACACTGGTGCGCAGCCCCTTCTGGAGCAGGAAGGGAGTTGCTCCCCTTACTTGGTGGGCTCAGAGTCAGGGAGTCCCTGATGAGGAGGCTGATCCTGGCAAGGTGATTTTGGAGCTTGTTGTGCAGCGCTCTTGTCCAGGCTCCCTGCGTGCCCCCAGTCTGTGTCCCTGCTGTGTGACAAGGGTCCAGTGCTGAGCCCAGGGACCAGCAGGGCTAAAACAGACCTTGCAAGGCACAGAGACAGAATCCAAACAGTCCTCAGGTAACATCTGAGACCCATGACAGCTCCAGACAGGTGGTTTCTAGAAAATACTCTCTTCTCCACCTGCCCTGGGGCAGAAAACTGCTCTGTCCTCTGCTGGCTGTGCCCCTCAGGAACCGCCATGTCCATCAATGCCCACTGCAGTGAGCCTGTCCTGCGGGAGCTCGTGGTGCTGCTCCTTAGGTTCAGTGGCTGTGAGTTTGTTCCTTAAGGACAGAGGTTGGACCTTGGAGTGTGGCCTGGAAATAGCCAAATATCCAACTGCTGTGCTTTTGGAAAAAGCCTCTGTCTGGTCTGAGGCTTCCCAGTCTCTGTGGATGTCTGCATGTCTGAAGGAGCAGGGGCTGAAGGCACTCACAGGCTCCTCTCCAGCTGTGCTGCCCTGCCTGTCCCCAGCTGTTCCCAGCAGCTGTGGGACACACCAAGTGCCACATCCCTTATCCCAGCATGGGGATCCCAGGGGATCACCCCAGCCCACCTCTGTGCTAAAGCTGTCCAGCCACCACTGTCACAGATCCATGCAACGGTTTGGGTGGAAAGGGATCTTGAAAGATGATCTACAGAAATCCTGCCATGGCAGGGACACCTCCCACTGTCCCAGCTGCTCCCAGCCCCAGTGTCCAGCCTGGCCTTGGGCACTGCCAGGGATCCAGGGGCAGCCACAGCTGCTCTGGGCACCCTGAGATTCTAGAATAGATGGACTAATTCTTCTGGCATTTAGCTGAGGAAGGACGAATGATGGGAGAGCCAGCTCCTGGCTGGTGTGTGCAGAGGCACCTCCACAGGGGCCAGATCTCCCTGTGCAGATCCTGTGGTGTGGGAATGGGAGTATTTGTGCCTTCCCAACCACAGCCACATGTGCATGGAGGATGGTGGGGTTCCCATATCTGATCATACATTGTGGCTACACAAATTGTGTATTGGAGATGTTGGAGAGGGACAATTTACAAGGGAATGTACAGACAGGACACAGGGAATGTCTTCCCAGTGCCAGAGGGCAGGGCTAGATGGGATATTGGGCAGGAATTGTTCCCTGGCAGGGTGGGCAGGCCCTGGCACAGGGTGCCCAGAGCAGCTGTGGCTGCCCCTGGATCCCTGGCAGTGCCCAAGGCCAGGCTGGACACTGGGGCTGGGAGCAGCTGGGACAGTGGGAGGTGTCCCTGCCATGGCAGGGGTGGCACTGGATGGGATTTAATGTCGATCCCAATCCAAACCAGTCTGTGGCTCTGTGATGCTGAGCTCTGGGGCAGAGCTGTTGCTTCCCAAATTCCTTCAGGAGTAAACGTGAGCTGCTGGTGCACATGTGGAGCTGCAGCTGCAAAGGGAAGCAGCAGAGGGTTCTGATGGCACTGCCTGTTTTCCCATTCCAGGGAGAAGTGTGTCCTGTTGTAATTGCCTGGTTTATTTGGAAAAAACCTCACTGTAGTTCCTAGAAATTCAATACCGAAAGCACTGGATACGACCCTCTGTGGATTAATTTTGAGGGGAGAAGAAGAATGAGGAATTTAATGCTTACTCTAATGAATGTCAATCTTCTCTCTTAATGAATAGGAATCACAGTTTGCTGCACATTGTTGGGAAATGAAAAGCATCCTAAGTTCCATTCACTTGCTTTTTTTTTTTTTTCTTCTTCTCCTTTCTTTCTTTTCTCCTCTCTTTGAGCAAGATAATGCTGTGCACAGCAGACATGAACATTCATTTGTGAGCACGGAGGATTTTTATCTCTCCCTGTACAAGGCAAGGCTCCCCTTCAGCTGAGCTTTGTAAAATTTCCTGTACAATCCAAACATTGCTACAGAGCTGGATCCTTCACAGCCAGGTGGGGTGGGGTTTTTCCCTCCCTCCTGTAGGAAACCATCCTGAGAATCCAAAGCAGAGCGTACCCAGTGTGTGCTCAATGTGTTTGCTGCTCTCAGCCGTGGCTTTGCTTGTTGGAGTGGCAGAGATGAGGCTCTGGTGTCTTTGTTCCCCTTGAAGGGACACAAAAGCCCCATCCCATCTCTTCCTGCGCCCTTCCCTTGCCAGAGGGATCCCCTAGGATTGGTGCCAAGGGGGAGTTTCCAGCAGGAGCTCTGGGTTTGGCAAGGCTGGTGTGGTTAGCGTGGGGCAGCCTCGTGCAGGCTGAGGAGCTGGGCAGGAATCCGGGGTTTCCAGCAAGAAGAGGGGAAACCCCCCAGCCCTGCCCAGCTCCATGGGCCTCAGGACCTGGGTCTGGGGGAGGGTGGATGATCCAGGACCTCTGGAGGAGCAGAGCATCCCCATTTCAGCAGGGGGAGGATTCTGTGGAGCAGCAGAGTCCTCTGTGTGCCAGGAGCCCTCCTGGCTCTTCTCCCACTCTGTGGCAGCTTCGTTCCAGTGGGAGAACCACAGGCCAAGGGATCTCCTGGGAACTGCTGAGCTCCTGGCTGAGGGCTCAGCTCAGCCGGGCTGCACACTGACCCTTCAGCATGGCTCTGTCTGGATCTTGGGGATATCTCCGACCTTGGGGACAGTCCTGGGGCTGCTAGGAGAAGGCTCCGTGGCTCTGGGAGGGAGTTGGGGTGTACATGGAGGTTTTGGGGTGGATGTGGGGGTTTGGGGTTTATGTGGGATGTTTGGGGTGGCTGTGGAGGTTTGGGCTGTATGTGGAGGTTTGGGATGTACATAGAGGTTTTGGGGTGTATGTGGAGGTTTGGGATGTGCATAGAGGTTTTGGGGTGTATGTGGAGGTTTGGGGTGTCTGTGAGCTGTGGGAGCACGCACAGAAGGTCCCTCCTGCCATTCCCAGCACCAGGGTTCAGACATGAAAGGGATGAGTGGGTGTAGGAGAGGGAAGGGGAATTCTGAGGAGCAGGGGGGCACAGAGCTGAGGGCTGGGCCCCATCATGCAGGAGTGGAGCCCAGGAAAGCCCTGGGAAGTCAGCAGAGGCCGGCAGCACCCGTGGCAGTCTGGCAGCGGGATGCAGAGCTGGAGCAGGGCCTGCAGAGCCAGGGATCCCTGTGGCCATGCTTGGGGATGAGCACAGGCAGGAAGGCAGCTCCCTGGGCAGGGTGCTCTGCTGCAGGGCCCGAGGATCCGGAAGGGGGTTTCCGTCTGTTTTCCCTCATGTGCAAATGCTGTCTCCAGCTGAGCGGATGCCGGCTCGGTGCCAGAGGAGTTTAGAGTTCCACTGTTTTAAAATATTTATTAATGTGAAGATGTCGTTAGCACTTAAGCTGAGGCAATACAGTAGAAGTCTTTTTGCTGGAGTGGAAGTTAGTGATGCTGAAAAGCCATTAAGCTGTAAATATAAACTATATTAAGTGCTCAGGAGCAACCTTAAATATCCCTCAGCTGGTTGCTCTGCCTCTGCAGGGCTGAGCGTCTGAGAGCAGATTGTGCACAGAGATCTCTCTGCACAGGGCCTGGCTCTGCCCAGTGGCTCCAAAAGGGGCCTGAGTGGATTTGCAGGTGAGATTTCCAGCTCAGGGACTGCTGTTCAGTGCCTGATATCCCCCAGAACCACAGGATGCCATGGGCAGGGACAAGAAGGGAGAGTGTTCAACCATGTCCAGCCTGACCTTGGGCACTGCCAGGGATCCAGGGGCAGCCACAGCTGCTCTGGGCACCCTGTGCCAGGGCCTGCCCACCCTCACAGGGAACAATTCCTGCCCAATATCCCATCCAGCCCTGCCCTCTGGCACTGGGAAGCCATTCCCTGTGTCCTGTCCCTCCATCCCTTGTCCCCAGTCCCCAGCTCTCCTGGATCCCTGGCAGTGCCCAAGGCCAGTTGGACACTGGGACTTGGAGAAGCCTGGGACAGTGGAAGGAGGTGGCACTGGATGAGCTGCGAGGTCTGTTCTAACTCAAACCATTCCAGGATTCTGTGATTCCGTGCATTTTGTTAACCCTAGGGGCTGATGGGCGGCCTGTGCATACAGACCCTGCCTCCCTCTGCTGCTGGACACGTCCTTTTGTGCTCCAGCCTAAGGCTGGCACTTGATTTAGTAAACTCCCTGCACCCAGGAGAGCTCACATTTCAATCTTTAAAACCAACCTGAATAAAGATTGCAGAAATAAGGAGCCCTCGCTCCGGCTGCTGAGAGCACAGAGTGATATGGATTTCTTAGGCAATTAAATTGCACATAATAGAGTAACTGGATTGTACAAATTTAAAGAGCACCTGGAATATGCAGGCATATTCTGAAATTTCTAATCTCATATTTCAGCTCTAGCCCATTAATCTGTCACATTTAAGGCCTTTATTTATTTTCTATTCACACTGCTCCAGAGTTGGGATATTGCTGGGAAATGCAGCTCTTCCATGTCTGCCGGGATCTCCTGTTCTGCTCCCTGGGCCATGGCACAAGCAGCTTTTCCTCCTCACATCCTGCGCTCAGCATCCTGGTTTTCCCAGGAGAATGGAGCAGGGCTGGGATAGCTCCTTGGGATTGGGAGCACCATCAGCAGGAACAGCCCTTCCTGGGAACAGGGGCTGCAGCCTCATGTCACTGTCCCCATTCCCTGCCAGCCCAAGCCTGACTTTTCCTTTCTTCCCATTGCCAGGCAGCTCCTCGGTGCCAGCCCGAGTGCCGTGTGCTCCCAGGACAGGCTGGAGCGTGCGATCCCCTGTCCTTTGGGCACTGAACCCAAAGAGCTGCCAGCCCTGCCCTGGCCCTCAGCTCCGTGCTGAGCTGCTTTCCCAGCCGGGTGGGCATCAGGGGGGTCCCTCTGGAGAGGGAGGGTGCTCGGTGCCTGTGCTGGGATCCAGGAACTCCAGCAACCACAGTTTGGGGTCTGAGATGCAGCCAGTGCGATCTGGGTGCTGGGTTTGGGGAGGATCTGGGGGAGCACCTGAAGAAGAGGAAATCAAGCCCTGGCACAGCTGCCCAGGGCAGGGGTGGAGTCCCCATCCCTGTGGATGTGGCACTTGGGGACATGGGGGAGTGATGGCCTGGCAGTGCTGGAGGAGTAATTGGAATTGGGGATTTCAGAGGGCTTTTCCAGCCTTTCTGATTCCATCATTGTTTGTTTTGTGCCCCCACCACCGGTGTGGCAGTGGTGTCTGTGCCTGTCTCACCTCCACGGGAGCCCTTTCCTGCCCGAGTTACAAATTCCCTGTGTGGAAACATTCCAAGCGTCCCAACTGTGGGAATCCCACTGCTGCTAAAGGCTCCATGGCTGGCAGGTTTTGAGTCACAGAATTATCCAGGAGATTTTCTCCCTTTACAAACCCCAAGACTGGCCCCAGCTTTCCCCACAGAGCTCCAGGATTCCCCTGGGGGTGCAGGTGCTGAGGCAGTCCCTGGTGTAGTTCTGGGCACACCTGCAGCCAATCGTGGGCTCATTGGTTAGCTGGAGGCTTTGTTCCAGCAGAGTGGAGGGCTCAGGTCAGGACTGTGTCCCTGGAGGCTGTTCAGAGGTAAAACAGACAGGAATTACAGCTCCAGCTCATTCCCACTCCAAGGCCTTGTTTCTGCCAAGCCTGTGACAGCCGGGGCAGCCTCAGCCCTTTGTCACCGAGCTGCAGCAGCTGCCCTGGAGGAGCTGTTGTGGTACAGCCCTGGCAGCCATGGCTGCCTCCACACCCCTCACCCTGCACTGATCCAGCTCTTTCCACAGGGATTGTGCCTGTAGGAGCACTGGGCAGGATGGGATCTGACTCTAGTCAGGGATTCCACCTGCTTGTAAAATCATAAAATCACAGACTGGTTTGGATTGGGATGGACATTAAATCCCATCCAGTGCCACCCCTGCCATGGCAGGGACACCTCCCACTGTCCCAGCTGCTCCCAGCCCCAGTGTCCAGCCTGGCCTTGGGCACTGCCAGGGATCCAGGGGCAGCCACAGCTGCTCTGGGCACCCTGTGCCAGGGCCTGCCCACCCTGCCAGGGAACAATTCCTGCCCAATATCCCATTGTCAGGAAAGTTAATCCACAATGCCAGAGGTTTATGTCCTAAAAGAAGACAGCAGAGCCCTGTGACTTTATTTGAATAAAGGGAGAGGCCATGGGCCATTTCCCCTGGTGTCTCTCAATTTGCTGGAGGATGCAGGCTCCCTTTTTTCCCAATTTCCCAACCATGTGTCCCTCTCTCTTTCCCCACTGAGACTCCTGCTGAGATACCTGCAAGGTACAGACTTCTCGAATGGCCTGATACAGACCCCCTTCTAATGTGCACCCCCCTCCTTCTTTTTCTTTGTGCCTCTGCTCTTTTTCTCCAAGTCCAGGAATTTAACAGGGCCTTGGGTGAGCAACAGTCTGTGTCAATTAGTGGAATTTCTTTGAAATCTATGGTTCCTCCCATTGCTTCTTTCACCTCTGGTATCTGGTTTTATCTACCAGCAGGCCCACAGTTTGTTTTAAAGACACTTCGTTTCTTTCACCACCTAACCCTGCCCTCTGGCACNCCCCCCTCCTTCTTTTTCTTTGTGCCTCTGCTCTTTTTCTCCAAGTCCAGGAATTTAACAGGGCCTTGGGTGAGCAACAGTCTGTGTCAATTAGTGGAATTTCTTTGAAATCTATGGTTCCTCCCATTGCTTCTTTCACCTCTGGTATCTGGTTTTATCTACCAGCAGGCCCACAGTTTGTTTTAAAGACACTTCGTTTCTTTCACCACCTAACCCTGCCCTCTGGCACTGGAAGCCATTCCCTGTGTGCTGTCCCTCCATCCCTTGTCCCCAGTCCCTCTCCAGCTCTCCTGGAGCCCCTTCAGGCCCTGCAAGGGGCTCTGAGCTCTCCCTGGAGCTTCTGTTCTCCAGGTGAGCACCCCCAGCTCTGCCAGCCTGGCTCCAGAGCAGAGGGGCTCCAGCCCTGGCAGCATCTCTGTGCTCTCCTCTGGACTCTCTCCACAGCTCCAGGTCCCTCCTGTGCTGGGCCCAGGGCAGGGGCAGCTCTGCAGGTGGGGTCTCACCTGAGTGGGGCAGAGGGGCAGAATCTCTCCTGCCCCCAGTCCCTGCTGATGGGTTAAACAAGGAGCCCCTGGCAGTGCCCGAGGGAGTTTAAATGAGCACAGCTGCATCCCAAACAGGTCCCAGACTGCACTGCCAGGTACTCCTGGAATCCCTTCTAGGGTATCCCTGAATTAAGGCATCCTCAAAACACTCTCTCTGGTTTTTGCTCTGCTGGGGTAGGAGGGGGTGGAGCTCAGAGGTTGGGCTGCATCCCCAGGGTGGCTCTGGGAGTTCTGGGAGCCACGGACACGCGAGAGTGGGTTCAGGAAGCTGTGCCACACAGCCCGGCCTCCCTGGGGCATCCAGAGAGGCCTCTGGGGCTCAGGATCTCTCCAGCCCTCTCTGATACAGCATCTTGCGGCCTCAGCTGGAGCAGCTCCCTCAGCTCTGGGAGCTCCTCCGAAACCCAGCCCGAGGGAAAAGAGGCAAAAACCTGACCCGCTTTTGTTTGCTGTGCACAGCCCAGGCTGCTTTTAACTCCTGGCCTCGATTAGTAAAAGCTAAATTGTTTTCCTGTGGAATTGTTTGAGAGTAAAGAGAGGTCTGGGGTGTTAATTTGCTCTTTGTTTTTACTAAAAGAACCACGGGGGGTTGGAGCCTGGCTGCTCGGTGAGCAAGGCTGGCAGGTTTGTGTTGGTTTGTTTGCAAAACAAAGTTTCAGGGATCGACTTTGCAAAGCAGAACAAGCCAGGATGGAAGAAAAGATGTGAGTGCTCTCTCAGGAGAGCTTTAAAAGTCTGCACACCTCGCAGATGCTTTAGAAATTCAGAGCTGACCCTGCCTGCTTTGTTTAAAAAAAATTAAAATATAAATAAAATATAATATATAAACTATAAATTATAATATATAAATATCATATATTCTATATTATACAAGATAGAAATATAATATATAATACAAACTATATAATATANCTCGGAAATGCTCTGGCTGCTGAATAAATTATAAACCCCATCCTCGGGCAGAGGCTGCACAGCCAAAAGCAAATTAAATCCTCTTCAGTGCAATATCGAATGGAGATGTTTGCTTCAGTTTGAGGATTGTGGATTCAGAGTATTTACCTTTTTCTCAGGCTGCTCAGGAGGGGGAATCTCTGCCTGGGGAGGGGTGGGTGGGACAGGGTGTGTGACGCTCTCCAGAGAGGGGGCTCAGGAGCCGTTCCAGAGCCAGGAGAGGCGCGGTGCCAGGGCTGGGCTGTGGGAGGGCAGCCCGCGGATGCTGCTGGGTCTCCTCGGAGCAGGGACTGGCTGCAGGCAGCAGAGCTCTCACACAAACCTTTGGTGGCTGCCGTGCTTTGGGAGCAGCCAGAAATGGCCCAGCAAAGGTTTGGGAAGGCCTCGCCAGAGGGGTCCCCAGGGAGCCTCAGTGGGGAACATTCTGGAGCCCAGCCCTGTCTCAGTGACAGCAAGTCCCCCACACTCGGAGGGGGTGCTGCTGTCCCTGTCCCTGAGCCTGCTCAGCGTCCCAGACACCCCAAATCCGTGGGGGAGGTGATGCTCCAGGGCTGCTGAGCACAGAGCAGCTGCAGTAGCAGCAGCTCTGAGCTGGGTGAGACCTCCTTGTGGGCACCCAAAGTGTGGAAATCAAGAGGGAAAGCGGGTCCAGAGCTGCCCCAACTGTTCTGATTCCCCACAGGCGACAGGAGAGGCAAGAGCCAAAGGTTTATACATTATATTATGCAAGGATTTAACGGTACTTTATGCTGCAGAGCAATCCGAGCTCCATCCCCCTCCTGCGTGCTCCCTGCACCGGGGATGTGCCACTTCCAGCTGGGTCTGGCCCCAGCCTGGTGTCAGCAAAGGCTTTGAGTTCATAGGAAACATAAAGGAGAACAAAATCTCCCCTGTATCTTCTCCACAAGCAGAGTCCCGTCAGAAATATTACAGATTGATCTGTATTTTATCTGGGAGGGAGGATGGCTCCTTAACATCATTAAGTGGTGACCTTTAAAACTCATCTTCTGCTGCCAGCCTGGTCAGGCAATGGATGGAGTGGAGACGGATGGCGGCGGTGGGGAATCAAATAAATTGTTTGCTGAGATCAGTGTGGGTGTGTTTGCAGTGGTGTGGAGGTCCCTGGGCCACTGCTCACTGTCTCTTTCTTTTTTACAGCAAAATAAATCCAGTTTGGTGCCCAAGATGAATTTTCGGGGCCATATGTCATGTTTTACAAGGGGCTGACAGCTCAAATTGGGGCAGAATAATGGTACCCGGCCCGAACTCACCTCGATGACTTTATTAGATTCCTCATCCCGGAGCAGATGAGCAGGCTGGGTTTAGGGGGTGTTTTCTGTTGGGAAGCTGAGCCTATTTAGCTCCAGCTTTGAATGCAGGTGTGTGGGAAATGCTGCCAGGCTGGGTGCCAGCTCCAGGGCCAGGCTGGGACATGCAGTGGTTCACACCGGGGTGCTCCAGGTCTGGGGCCTGTCCCCTGTGCCCCGCTGCCTCTTCCCCACAGCCTGAGAACGTGAAGGGGTCGATCCCACAGGGATCTGGGTAGGACTGCCTCCAACCCCGTGAGCTTCTGGCAGCCTGTGGTGATGGGGATCTGCTCCCTCGTGCCCTGGCTGTGCTCTCCTGTGTTTGAAGCTCCTGCCCAGTCCTGTCAGCACGATTTTCTCAGGGATGAAAGCTGGACCATGGCTGGCAAGTGCTGCCCCATGGCAATGTCCTCATGCTCCTGGCTGTCACCTCCCAGCTCCTGTAGCCTGCAAGAGTGGAAGGTGTCCCTGTCCCTGGCAGGAGAATTGGAATCTTTTGGTCCACTCCAACCCAAAATCCCTGATTCTAGGACTAACTGCTTGGGCATGAGAAATTCCCAAGGGGAGGCAAGAGAAGAGTGGGAAGTAGTGAGGTGGAAGTTGAATGGCTGTAACTCCACAAGGGCGTTCAGCTGCCTCAGGGCAGTGGGGGACTCGTGGCTCCTGTTCCCCTGGGCCTGTGATCCGGGCTGTTATTCCTACCATCAGCCTGGAGCTGGATCCAGGAAGGTAAATCCCAGTTTGGATCTGTTTCCATTTGTGTTGCTCTCACCCCTGGGGTTCCCAGCACAGCCTGGGATGGTGTTTGGGATGTGGGGTGGAGGGGAGGATGGGACAGGGCAGAGGGAGCCCAGGCAGCCTTGCTGCAGTGGGGGTCAGCCTGGGGCTGGATGCTGAGCTGGTACACGGCCCGAGACCACAGTGACCACTCAGCTCTGGTGGAGGATGAGGAGGAGAAAAGGGTCTGTGCTGGCCCAGCCCTGCCTCTGCTCCTGCCAGGACACACGGCAGTGCCACTGTAGGGTGAGGTGCTTCGAGAGAGGAGCAGGGAAGTGCTGCATCCTTTTCATGGCCCTTTCCTTGACCTCTAAGAGGTCAGTGAGGACTTGGAGCTCCTTCTGTGCACTCGGTGAGACCAAACCAGGGGCACAGGGAGAGAGGAGCTGCATCCTGAGGGGTGACATGCCCTGGGGACACCAGGAATAGCTCAGACACCAGCCCTGGTCCCCTCTGGGGACAGAAAATCGGGGTTTCCCCAGGCCCTGAGCTGTTGGCACAGCTCCTCTGCCCTCTTGGGCTGCGGCATGTTTGTCCCTTGTCCCAGGGCCACGCTTCCAAGGGAAGTGAGGACAGAGTTCCCGTGTCTCCAGCAAGGATGTGCCTGACTTTGGGATGTCTTTGCAGACTCAGACAGCTCTTAAAGCAGAAGGTTACCCTAATTTATGGGCCCTGGATTTATGGGAGGTATATATCAAGCACACAGTGTAATAGCTTTCCTGTGGCCCGTCTCCTGGGGGGACATCCTGGAGTCTCTGGGAGCAGGGACAGCTGCGGGAACACTCACCAGTGGCACTGCTTTAACTCCTTCACCTCAGCAGCAGAAAAGGGACAATCCTGCCACTACCCCACACTGCACAAAGTGCCAGACCTGGGCTGGGAGGAAGCTGGGAGTGGGATCCAAAGCCCTTTGGCTTCTGGCAGTGAATGGAAACTTAAGAAGGGAAGATTTCCCAAAGCTCAACCCACCCAACTCTGTGCCCTTCCCGCAGGACCTTCCTGCAGTGCTTTGTCCTCTCCGTGCTCCTGCCCCCACCAGGGGCAGTTTGTCCTTCCTGTCCTTCCCTGCTTCTACCCAGAGCTGGTGGTGCAGTTCCTGGGCTCTCTCTGCCTCTTGGCCCTGGGACCTGGCCCAAGGTGTCCCTCAGTGTCACCTCCCGGTGCTCCCGCCTGTGGAAATGCCATCAAGTGTCCCTCGGTTGGTGGGACAGGCAGAAAGCTGAAGGGGCAGATTGGCTCCTCTTTCCCTTCCCATTCCCAAAGCTCCTCTGAGCAGCGTGGAGCCCTTGGGAGGGTGGAGCTGTGGGGGTGTTCTCTGTCCTCTCCCTGCCCCGTGGTGCTGTGCCCCATCGTCCCCCGCACAGAGACACGGCCCAAGGGCTGCCCAGTCTGGGGAGGAGCCCAGGCAGGAGAGCTGAGCTGGGGGTGGCTGGAACCATCAGTGGAGCACGGTCCTGGGGGCAGTCAGCAGGGAGGAACACCTGGAATTCCTCTGGGAGCTGAGGATCCCAGCAGCTGCTGACTGCAGCACCACATCCCAGTGAGAGCCGCCGGGCTGCAGTGGGGATCCCAGCAGCTGCTGGATATCTCAGCAGAACCCCAGTGGGAGCTGCTGAGTGAGCCTGAGGCAGCCCAAACGCTCTGCTGGGTTTGGTGCTGGGAGTGCTGGCGCTGCAGAGCTGTGGGGACTGGGCTGGGCTGCAGCAGGCTGCACGCCCTGCAGGATAAATCCCTTTCTGACTCATCCCCCATGCTGCAGGCAGGGCCTGGAGCAGCTGATGGTGCTGAGGCACTGGAATGGGTGGGGAGAGGGAAAGGTGAGAGCGTGGGTGGGTGTAGGCAAGGTCCCAGGCATGGGGTGCTGCACCCACCAGCCCCACACAGGGTAGAGCACAAACCTTCCTCACATCCCAGAAAGCAGAAATGGCTGGAGCATCTCTGCTCCCTGAGCCTTCACTGTCACTGAAATCCTGAAATCAGCAGGAATTCCTTGGACTTCTTCACAGACTCACCAGGGCAGGCTGAGCCCCTTCCCATCCAGCCATCCCCTCCAGCTGGAGATGCACTTTCAGAGCCGCTTGGCTGTGGCTGTAGGAGGAGGGGGGTTGAAAATCTGCTATTCCTGGGGCCCAGGCTCTCCAGTCCTTCCTCCTCCTTCTCTGCAATCCCTGTGTGGAAATGGCTGTGCCCACTCGAGAAGTTGGCATTGCTGCTTGAAGATGTTCTGCTTCTTTAAAGGAGCCTCAGCAGTTACAAAAACTTGTCTTTAAAAATTCATGCTGTTCTGTATCATGTTAAATATTTATTCTAAAGGAACAATGCGTTCCCCCCTCCCCCCTTCTGCTATGATACCTATTTTGCATATGAGCTGATTAATTATTAAGCATCTACATTTTATTTTGACAAACAGAAGATGTGCTCCAGTCAATTGGGTGCTGTTGTGTTCTGCTGAGCTGTGAATTCACCTTCCCCCTCCAGGCCCAAAGATCCTCTCTGCTTTTGTCTTGGAGCTCCCCCACACCAGGAATCTGAGCTGGCCACAGCCAGTCCTGGACCTTCCTGTCCTTAATCCCACAGAGCCCTGGCGATGGGGAAACCGCAGGATCCCCTTTCCCTGCTCACCCAGCAGGGAGCCAGGGTGGTTCCTCTGCCCAGGTGTGTTTTTACCTGCCCTGTCCCTTGTGCTCAGGTGAAGGTGATGAACTTTCCCTGATGGCTGGGGCAGGAAAGGGTGGTGCTGGTCTGGCTGGGCACCCAGGGTGGCCCAGGGCAGCAGTGAGCTTGGTGCCAACTCCCAGCCCTGGGGGACGAGGGAATGGGGGAGAACTGGGATGTGCTGGGCCCAAGGCAGCTGCGTCCCAGCTGGTTCCGAGCATGGAGCTGCTCCACGACAAACGTGGGTGGTGGCCCGAGGTCCCAGGGGACATTTCCTACAGTGGAGCTTTGAGCTCCTCCGCTGACCCTGCCAAACTCAGCAACAAGGGCTGAGCAAAGAGCTGATCCCAGGGCTAACTTGACTCCAGGATTATCAGGAATTAATCCTGCTAAGAAAATGGGATTACTGTTCAGGGGAGACGCTGAAAACCCAGCATTTGTATTCTTTGGGAGATTCCAGTGTTAGCCACTCTTCTCCCCACCCCAGATTTCCCAAGGAAGAACAAAAATAACTGAAGTTTTCCCATGGAAATTTGATCTCGGCTGCTTTGCAAACGAGGGAGCAATCTCTTTCTCTCTCTGCACTTCCCAAGCAGGCTTTGCACCAATAAAAATGCAGCCACGGGATCCATTTTGGAATTGATGTTCAGGAAACCAGGAAAATTGTGTTGAGGTGTTTGGGGAGCCCTGCCAAAAGAGATGTGATCCCTCAGTGCGTCCCTTTCTAAAGGCCCTTTCAAAAGCCCCTCCTCTGCTCCACTCTTGGGACTGGAATCCCAAAATGAAGAGACCAGGCGAGGTGGAGATTTCCAAAACATTTGGAGTGGATTCTCAGAGACTCTTTGTCTCCAGATGAGCTTGGAAGCTCTGTCACAAGGAGCAGAGGCTTTCCGCGGAGCTGCGGGCAGGGGGATGCGCTCGGCACTTCGCGCTCTCATTAACAGCTTCATTAGCGAGCAGCGGTGGCACCGCAGCTGGCACGGAGCTGAAAGCTGTCGCGACAGTCCCGGGAGAGGCAGCAACACCCGGCACAACGGGATCGTGCTCGGCTCTGCAAATGGCCCGGGGCAAAGCTGGCCCGGGACAAACTGGCCACGGAACTTGGTGCTCTGTGTGCTCGGGAGGGCGGTGCGGGGCTCGTTTGATCCACGGGCTGCCCGTCCCCGGGGTCTCTCTCCTATGGCTGCACTGGAATTCCAGCGAAATCCTGGAAACCTGGGAGTGGAGAAGGCATCAGGTCTGAGCAGGGCCCTTGTCCTGACACTCCAGAAGGAGCTGTGACAGTGCTGGGTTTTGCTGCGTGCCCCACCACTGCTTTTAGGAATGAGAAGGACCATGAATGTTTGGAGTCCCACCTTGAAAGGGGCGGTTTGGGGTGTCAGGCGCTGGCTGGAATGGAAATAGTGCTGTGACATCCCTTCGAGGACCCGGAGCAGGGACCTCTGATGAGGCAGCTGCAGGTGCTGGGTCCAGCCTGGGCCTGGCTGCTGCAGTCTGTCACTGCTCCTCAGGGGCTCTGCTGGAAGAGGGAAGGAGCAGGGGGTCAGCACTGGAGTGTCCCAGGGGAGCGACACAACAAGGGGCTGTGGATTTGAACAGCCACAGGGCAGGGCTGGATGGGATATTGGGCAGGAATTGTTCCCTGGCAGGGTGGGCAGGCCCTGGCACAGGGTGCCCAGAGCAGCTGTGGCTGCCCCTGGATCCCTGGCAGGGCCCAAGGCCAGGCTGGACACTGGGGCTGGGAGCAGCTGGGACAGGGGGAGGTGTCCCTGCCGGGGCAGGGGTGGCACTGGGTGGGCTTTAAGGTCCCTCCCACCCAAGCCATTCCATGATTCTGTGCCCTGAGCCTCCCGTGCCTCTGTGCCAGGGCTGTGCACCAGCAAACGCTGTTTGGGAGGGCAGGGCTGCCTGCTCCCATTGATAAGGCTCAGGAGCAGGGCCAGGAATGGGGCTCAGCAGGCACAGCTACAGGGATTGGGTGCAGGAATGCAGGCTAGATTTTGGAAAATGGCTTGGAAGGCATTGGCTGATGGAGCAGCTTCTGTTCCCCCCAGCCTTTGTGGCTGTGCTTGATCACTGTGACTTTCCCTGAACTGAATTTGCTGGCTGCAACCTGGGTCTTGCTTTGCCATCTTCTGCTGGATTAAAGAGCCTTTGAGTATCCACTGGTCTCCTCCCCTGGAAGTGCTCAGGGACTTTTAAAAGCTCACCTTTTAGCTTTTCTTCAGGGGACAGTACAGTCACGTGTCTTTACTTCACACTATTTGTCCTGGCTCTTGACATCATTTTAGGCTCTTCTTCACAACTCTCTTAGTCTTGTGCCTTTCTCTGAACTCCCTTGGGACAGATTTCCACTGGAGCAATATCTAATCCTGCCTCCCTTTTGGTGTAGTGTGGGCCAATTCCCTCCTGAACTTGCAGAAAGCCACCCAGGTGGGATCAGTCTTGGAGTTCAGTCCCAGCACTGTGGCTTGAGCTGACATCGGCTGGAAGCTGCACTTCTTATGAGCCGTTGCTGGTTTTGCACATACCATGGTTGTGCGGAGCAGGAAGAGCTGGATCTGCTGTGTTTGGACATGGAAAACAAAGTTTTATATTACTTTTTTCCCCTCTCTGTGAAGTTGAGTCTTGGCTCAAGGCTCATCCAGGAACATCCAGTGCAGGGTGGCAGAGACAGGGCTGACGTTCATCCCCACCCCTGCAAAAAGGAGTGACTGCCTGTCTCCCTGAGACCCAAAGCCACGAGCTGGATCCTGGCCTGTTTGTGGCAGCTGGAGGGAGCTGCATCCTGAGGCTTCCTGGGTGAAGGGAAGGAAATGTCACTCTCCTGGAGAAGCCATAAATGCTGGCTCAGCTGGAGAGAGAAGACATTCCAGGGCCTTTGCTCACGCCAGAGAGCCAGGGCCCATGGCCAAAGCAGGGAACTTCTTGTGCAGCCCAGACTGGTGGGATGGTGATCCCTTGGGAACAGGAGCCAGCCCCTCTTCTGCAGCCCAGGACCCTTTCCTGAGGCTGCCAGCACTCCCTGGGGCAGACTTTAGACATTGGGTGGTTTTCCTTGGGGCTTTCAGGACAGCCAGGACAACCCTGTACCCCGAATCCCTGAGCTCTCCTCCTGCTGCCTCTTTCCCCAGCAGCTGGGCTGGGCTCTGGGCCCCCGTGTGCAGAGTTGGTGGCTGTGCTCGTGAAAGGACACAGAGCTCTGGCAGCTGGGCAGGACAGTTTCAAATCCTACAACACCTCCATCCCAGGAGGGACAGCACCCCCTGACCCATGGTCCACCCACGGGTGCCTGCTGCTGTGCTGAGCTCTTTGGCATCTGTGTCCTTGGTGACTCTGAGCTTTGTTTTCCCTGTTCCTTGTTCCTCGCCATGGATGATCTGTCCCCACCAGCACAGAGGATTCCCTCGGCTGCAGGGAGCCCCACATCTCCTGATGATGGTGATGGTCACATCACATCTCCCTCAGCCAGGGGACGCAGACTGGCAGTGAGACTCAGGTCTGCACACAGCTCCAAGCAGGCACTGCTGGCTTCCCTCCTTACCCGTGCTTGGCTACATTTCCCGCAGGAATCCTGTTCCCCACAGGTTCTGCAGCATCCATTTCAGGTGTTTCCATGGGGTTTGGGCCTGGGAAGCTCTCCTAGACAAAGTCTAGGGAGGGTAATGACTCTGTCCTCTCCCGCTGTCTGCTCTAGGCCCTCTCCCAAGAAAGCCCCATCTGTAAATAGCAGGCTGAGTGTTTCCAGGCTCCAGAGTGCTTCAGTAAGGAATCACATCAAGGGCTCTTCGTGCTCGACCTCTCCCATCCCCCTGCAGTTCCTGAGTGCGGGGCTCAGGCTGGGAAGTGCTTGGGAACACGTCTGACCCCAGCAGCCTGTGCTCGGCAGAGAGCAGAGCTGCAGCTGGACCCTGAGGGACTGCCCTGGCACCCCCAGCTGCTGCTTCTGAGGCTCTGTGGAAACCTGGGCCACCCTCTGCAGGGCTGCTGGGGGTGAAAGGTGCTGGCAGACATGGCTGTGCAACAGGCACTGCTCTGGAAATGACAGACTAGTGGGTTGTACTGGGTCATACTGGGTTGAGTTGTGCTGGGTTGTGCTGGTCATACCGAGTCAAATGGGGTTGTTCTGGGTCATGCTGGGTTGTGCTGGGTTTTGCTGGGCTATGTGGGGTTGTGCAGAGCTGTGCTTGGTCGTACTGGGTTGTACTGGGTTGTATTGGGTTATACTAGGTCGTACTGGGTTGTGCTGGGTCATCCTGGGTTTCACTGGGTTGTACTGGGTTTTACTGAGTTGTACTGGGTTGTGCTGCTGGTTTGGGTCTCTAAGTTTCCCTGGATGAAGTCAGGGGAGCCCAGTGATCCCAGGAATGTGGCACTGGGAGCTGGAGGAGGCCCCTGGGATCCCTGCTGGGAACTCCACACCTCCTGCCAGGAGGGGACAGCCTGGGGGGGTCGGGCTCTGCTCCAGGGAACAGGGACAGGAGGAGAGGGAACGGCCTCAGGCTGGGCCAGGGGCACTTCAGGTTGGACATCAGGAGGAATTTCCTCACTGAAAGGGTGCTCAGGAATTGGCAGGGGCTGCCCAGGAACATTTGGAATCTCCATCCCCAGAGGTGTCCTGGACTTGGTACTCAGTGCTCTGGGCTGGGGACAAGGTGGGATCAGCCACAGGTTGGACTCAGTGACCCTGGAGCTCTTTCCCAAGCTGAGTGATTCCATGGTTCTGTGATTCTGATTCCGCACTGCAGGAGCAGCTCACAGCAGCCCTGTGCAGGGGCAGGGGCTGTGTGGGGCAGGATCTCTCTTGTCCAGAGCTGTGGGTCCCATCCCGCCATGGCCACAGCAGCCCCAGCTCAGATTCCACCCTGGAGCTGCAGGACTCTGGAGTGGCTCAGGCACTGAGACACTGGAGTGCAAAGAGCTCCTTTGGTCAGGGAGGGGTTGCTGTCAGCAGCTGGAGCTAAAATCCATGTTTGAGGAGCAGGAGGTGGCTGCTGGGACAAGGGGGAGGTGGGTCTGGGGCAGCTGGGTCAGAGGACAGAGTTGGCATTTCCCTCCTGACCAGCTGTGAAAGAGAATCAAATCCAGGGAGTTTTGTTGTGTCTGCTTTTGAGGCGGTCAGAGAAGCAATTCTCTCCTAGGGCTGTGCAGCGATTCCAGGCAGGAATGCTGCTGCAGGGACAGGCTCCTGTCACCTGCATTCCCAGCCCCCTGCTCGGCCTGGAGCTGCAGGACAGTGCCCAGGCCATGGCTCCATCCTGGAAGGCTGGGAATGCTTGGAGCTGGAGGACTTTTCCAACCAGATTCCATGACTGCAATGCCCAGAGGAGGAACATCCTCCCTGAAGGCACACACCTTGCTCCTGGCCCTGCTGGGGGTCCAGTGAGCCACAAGAGCTGCAAAATCCAGCTTTGCACAGAATTCCCTGGCTGGGAGGTGCCAGTGGATGAGCTGTGGCCCAGGGCTGTTGTGTGCAGAGAAACCAGGGTAAGCACAAAGCAACTGGGGAAAAAAAAAAAAAGTTTTTAAAATTTAAATGAGTTTTATTTCTTTTCATGTTGCAAGGCTGCATTTTCTTTCCCTCATTTTCTGCTCCTCTTAGAGGCTGGTACTGCTGAAGTGGTTGTTTTGTGCTTGTTCCTTTAATTAGTTTCTTAGCAGCTTCCCAGCTTTCCTATGGAGACTTGTTCTTCTTCTGAAGTTGATTTCTTAAGGTTAGGCTTAAAAAAGCTCATCCATACAGAAAGACATGAAGTGAAAGGGAAAGCCTGGCTGTAGGAATGATGCAGACACGTCTGCTGGGCCTCAGTGTCCAGTTCTGACGCCCTGGGAGAGATCCAGGGGCTGTGGAGCTTACAGGTCACAAAGATTGATCATCATCAATCATCACAGAGATGATCAGAGGGCTGAAACACTTTCCTGTTAGGAAAGGCTGAGAGATTGGGATTACTCAGCCTGGATAAGAGAAAGCTCTGGGAGAGCTCAGAGCCCCTTGCAGGGCCTGAAGGGGCTCCAGGAGAGCTGGAGAGGGACTGGGGACAAGGGATGGAGGGACAGCACACAGGGAATGGCTTCCAGTGCCAGAGGGCAGGGCTGGATGGGATATTGGGCAGGAATTGTTCCCTGGCAGGGTGGGCAGGCCCTGGCACAGGGTGCCCAGAGCAGCTGTGGCTGCCCCTGGATCCCTGGCAATGCCCAAGGCCAGGCTGGACACTGGGGCTGGGAGCAGCTGGGACACTGGGAGGTGTCCCTGCCCATGGCAGGGGTGGCACTGGATGAGCTTCCCACCCAAACCATTCCATGATTTTATATCCAATCTCTGTTTCCAAGTTGAACTTATTGGGACTTGGGCACCTCGTGCATTGAAATTCTTCAGCAAACCCTTCCCTCTTCCCTTTGGCTGGAGCACGAGGCTGAATTTCTCCTGCTCCCTTTGGAAATGTCAGCTCTTGTGCACAGGAATTTTACAGCCACTTTGTGCCTTGCAAGTCGAGATCACTTTTCAGTGCTAACAAGGAATCAATTTGTTTTGAATGTGCAAAGATTTTATGCCACTAAGAGAGAAGGGTTTTTAATATGGATATAATAAGCCTTATGCTATGTCCATGGTTTGAATAATCCATGGAATTCTCATTGTCCTGCCTCAGAAAAGATGCTGGAATAAAGGAAAAGCGGCTGAACAGGGCAGCCAGGGTGATCAGAGGGCTGGAGTGGGGAAGAACCCGCAGAGAGGTTTTGCACCTTTGGAGACCTTTTTGCCAGAGGTGTCCAGGGCAGGGCAGGGGGACACTGAGGAATTGGTCACATTTCTAACCCTGGTGGCACTCAAGGAACAGGGGGGGCTGGAACCTCACACACATCCATCACTTGTGGAGGGCTTTGCCCCAGCATGCTGTGGAAGCCTAAGGACAGAGTGAATTTGAATAGAGGAAAGGCAAGTGGCTTCTGGGATCCATTGTGGCCATGGAGCGGGTGGTGCACGTGAATAATCCCAAATCTGGAACTCTCCAAAGCTCTGCCTGTTCCCTCTGCCTGTGCCAGGGCAGGGCTGTCACACTCTGCCCTGCCTCACCTGCTCGGACCCACATGGAGCCTCTGCCAGAGCAGGATGAAAGCCCTGTGATCTTTGTACTGCTTCAATATTCCAGTGCTTGTACAAAAAAAAAAAAAAAAAAAAAAATTTTAAAAAAANNAAAAAAAAAAGAATTTTAAAAGGGTTCACAGGAGCAGCCAAGACCCAGATTCTGAGCTGTCTGGTGCTGCAGAAACAGGGATTTAACTTTTAGAAGCTGCAGATTTCGTCCTGGCTCTCTAGTCTGTCTTTTTTTTTCTTTTTTTTTTAATGGTTTTCTAAAATTACCAAAAAGCACCCACAGATGGTGGATTTCTGATTGGTTTATTGTGTGTGAGTGTGAAAATCCACAGCACATTGGTGCTCCCTGCTTGGTCTCCAGAGACACGCAGACCCTGCAGCTGATTGGTGAAATAAATATCACAGAATTGTGGGATGGGTTGGGTTGGGAAGGACCTTAAAGCCCATCCAGTGCCACCCCTGCCGTGGCAGGGACACCTCCCACTGTCCCAGGCTGCTCCCAGCCCCAGTGTCCAGCCTGGCCTTGGGCACTGCCAGGGATCCAGGGGCAGCCACAGCTGCTCTGTACCAGTCATATGGATCACATGGGCAACATAAATATCCTAAATCATTGCAGGTGTCCTGAAACAGTTGGAATTCTTTTTAAATGGAAGCTCCCAAATAACGTTATTGACTTTGCTCTGCTCTCTCAGCTGGAAGTTTTGCTGGGAGTGGGACAAGAACAAGAACTCCACTTCTCCACCCTGCTCTGAGCCTGGGCCTGGCTGTCACCTCCCAAGGACATTTATATGCTCAGGACACCTGATGTCCACAAATGCAGTGTGGTGACAAATCTGTCCCAGCTTTTCATCCCCTCTCTGTGTGTGCTGGGGTCAGAGTCGCTCTGGCTGCACCACACGGCACCTTCAGCAAGGTGCTGTCAGCACTGTCCTGCTGTCAGCACTGTCCTGCTGTCACCACTGTCCTGCTGTCAGCACTGTCCTGCTGTCCTGCTTTGGTCTGGGATAGGAGCCCTTCCTTCCTGGAGCTGGTGCAGGGCAGCGTTTGGGATTTGGTCTGGGGATAATGTTGAGAACACACTGAGATTGGTGCCAAGCTGTGCTCACTCCAAATCCAGGAGCTCCCAGGAGACTCTGGCAGTGAACTGGGGTGGAACGCGGCCAGGAGAGCTGACCCGCACTGGCCAGAGGGATGTCCCACACCACAGAACGTCCTGCCTGGGTATGAACTAGGGGAGGGTGGAGTGACCCTCCCTGCACGTGCAGATGTGGTGATGAAGGGACAGTGTTCAGTGGTGGCCTGGGGAGTGTCTGGTAAATGAGGTCAGTGCCTGGGCTCGATGGCCTTGGAGGTCTTTTCCAACCTTAACTCTGTGATTGTTCAGGGCCTGAAGGGGCTCCAGGAGAGCTGGAGAGGGACTGGGGACAAGGGATGGAGGGACAGCACACAGGGAATGGCTTCCAGTGCCAGAGGGCAGGGCTGGATGGGATATTGGGCAGGAATTGTTCCCTGGCAGGGTGGGCAGGCCCTGGCACAGGGTGCCCAGAGCAGCTGTGGCTGCCCCTGGATCCCTGGCAGTGCCCAAGGCCAGGCTGGACACTGGGGCTGGGAGCAGCTGGGACACTGGGAGGTGTCCCTGCCATGGCAGGGGTGGCACTGGCTGGGTCCTTTCCCACCCAAACCATTCCAGGATTCTGTGGTTCTGTGACTTCTCGTGTGTGCCCTTGGCAGGGAGAACCACAGAGCTCATGTGCAGGATCCAGAGATGTCCTGGGGCCTCTGGAATCACATCCATGCCCATTCCAGACACCACCTCAAGGAGCTTCTTATTCTACTGCTGTTGGAGGTTCTTTATATCAGCATCCTGCTGATGCCCCTCGAGCAGCTGAGGGCCTGCTGAAGAAATGCTCTTCAGTGGATTTGAGAAGGAATCTCTTCAATAAGAAAATGAGACCCTCAAGTGCTGATTTTCTGCCCGTTTGCCTCTTCTTGCAAGAGGCAGTTGAACTGCAGTGGGAAGAAGGTTTTGCAGCACTTTGCAACTCACACACTACACCAGGCCCTCGGTGTCCTGACTCATTTGAGTTCATTTTTCTCCTCCTTCCCTTACCACAGGAACCTTTTCACTCCTTCACAATGAACCTACAGTAAGAGCATTTCCAAAATCATTGTTTATTCAATATTTATGACAACCTTGGAATGCAAATTAAGTTGTAACAAACGAGCACACAGGTGGGTACTTTGCTCCTACTCAATTCCTGAATTACTTTGGAGCCCTGATTTTCCATGGTTTCCTTGCAACACTCTGATGATGTCTGGGAGCTCTGTTCTTCACCACTTTCTGTCAATTTCCTTCCATCCCTGTCCTCAAGTCCTCCAGCAAGAGTGGGATGTGTCCCCGTGACCTGGACTTGCCACAGTCTGAGCAGGAAGACAATCGGATCATGGAATGGTTTGGGTGGGAAGGGACCCTACAGATCATCCAGTGCCACCCCTGCCATGGCAGGGACACCTCCCAGTGTCCCAGCTGCTCCCAGCCCCAGTGTCCAGCCTGGCCTTGGGCACTGCCAGGGATCCAGGGGCAGCCACAGCTGCTCTGGGCACCCTGTGCCAGGGCCTGCCCACCCTGCCAGGGAACAATTCCTGCCCAATATCCCATCCAGCCCTGCCCTCTGGCACTGGAAGCCATTCCCTGTGTCCTGTCCCTCCATCCCTTGTCCCCAGTCCCTCTCCAGCTCTCCTGGAGCCCCTTCAGGCCCTGCAAGGGGCTCTGAGCTCTCCCTGGAGCTTCTGTTCTCCAGGTGAGCACCCCCAGCTCTGCCAGCCTGGCTCCAGAGCAGAGGGGCTCCAGCCCTGGCAGCATTGGGATGTCCTGCTGCTCTGCCCCAGGTTTCTGACTTGACACCTGCAGCAGCTTGGGGTGGCCAGGATGAGGTAACCGCTCTGCCACAACCAGGGCAATCTATTATTTGCATCCAAAGGTTCAGGATATCTGTGTAAGCCGTCTCACTGAGTTCTTGCTCTGGACATCCCCTCCTTAAGCCCAGGCCCAGTAAAGCCAGGCATGGGTGCTCTGCCTTCCCTTCACATCCTTGATCTCCTGTGAGCACCTCTTAGGAGCCCGTCCGGCTTCTCTCCCTCCTCTCCCTGTGCACACACACAAACACTTCCTTTGGTGCTTCCCCAGGGATCCCTTCCCCATGGACACGGCACTCCCTGGTGTCAGTGTCTGTGTTCTCTGGCTTCAAAGCTGTGTTAGGAGATGCTCCCCCGCTCTGTCCTTTGGCATTCTCCAAAGCAAAGACTCAAACAGCAGCACCAAAATCAAGATAGTAAAACCTGTGTTTGTAGCCTTTGCCGCCTTCTGGGTTTCCCTCCTCTGGCAGCTGCAGCATGAACGAGATCATCAAGATTTAATCCAGCCTCTGGCTTGAACATGATCTCTGCACTTGTCCTGCAGTCCTTCCCCTTCTCCATCTGCCTCCCTGCTGCATCTCAGTGTGATCAGATCCCAGTCAGCTGGATGGAATGGAACTGCTGTCCAGCCAGGACAGATGCGGCCAGGAGCCTCATCTTGCTCTCTTTTATTGCTTGAATGGCTTTTTATTGCTCAGGTGTTGTGGAGAAGGATCAGCTGTGATGTCCCCTGTCCCCAGCCCCACTCTGTGCCCTGCCATCGCTGGGGTTCCCAGCTCTTCCCTGGATGTTGGGTATGCAGCGTGGGATGAGACGTCAGGAACAAGAGCTCTGAGCACCTCCGTGTGCCCTTGCGCCAGCTGGGATAACAGTTTGTCCCTCCCCCGTGCTTACAGTGACCCCACGGGCATTCCTGACACCTGGAGGGGAGCTGGGGCACTCCCAGCACTTCCTGCAGCTCCAGAGCACTCCCGGATGAGCCAGGGCTGGGGCTGCCACCCCACGCTGCTGTCAGGAACAAAACCTCTGTGGGTAGAGATTTATCCTGTCCCCTCGCTCCTGAACAAAACCCTTCTGGGCTGCCTGAAGGCTCCCCTGCTGAGTAAATCATATAAACATGGAATCCCCTGCGCAGAAAGGCCCCACCAGAACCATCCAGACCAGCTCCTGGCCCTGCACAGACACCCAACAATCCCACCCTGGACTTCCATGTCCCAGCTTGGAGTCCCTCCCTGGCAGTGTCTGCACTGGGTGTGCGGGGAAACGGAAACCAGGGCCTGGAGATGACAAGGAAGATGGATGGAGACAATTTAAAGGGGCTGGAGTGCCAGGACAAGGGGGAAGGGATTCACACTGATAAAGAGTAGGGTTAGATGGGATATTGGGCAGGAATTGTTCCCTGGCAGGGTGGGCAGGCCCTGGCACAGGGTGCCCAGAGCAGCTGTGGCTGCCCCTGGATCCCTGGCAGTGCCCAAGGCCAGGCTGGACATTGGGGCTGGGAGCAGCTGGGACAGTGGGAGGTGTCCCTGCCATGGCAGGGGTGGGATGAGATGAGCTGCAAGGTCCTTTCCACCCAAACCATTCTGGGATTCTGTGATGATTCCATGACCTGCCCATGTGGGTGGTGGGGCCGCCCTGGCAGCAGGGACAGAGCTCCCTGGGGCACTGCGGGAGCCGAGGGGATTCCCTCTGTGCTGGTGGATCCCAGAGTGGAGAAGGCACGTGTCCCTGTTTCCAACCCTGCTGGCCCTGTCCCATGTCCTTGGATGTGCCCTGAGCAGGGCACGGCATTGCGTGGCTCCCTGGAGAGCAGCATCAATTCCAGGCGAATATTAATCCTAACAGGAGGAGGCAGAACTATTGTTTACCCTGCTTTTGTTAATCAGTTTGTTTCCCTTCGTGATCCCAAAATGAAATTAAAAGGCTCTGTTTACATTGCTGAATTATCATCTGCTCCAGCAGGTAAAGCAGTTTGGTGGAGAATTAATGGAGCCGCAGACAGATTTGTGTCAAAAATATGTGCATATTTTCCCAGCAAAGGATTTGTTTAACTGAGCTGGAATCTCATGGCTTTGTGTTTAAATAAAACATCAGCCACCAGCCACCCACAAAAGCTGCTGGAGGCTGTGGCCCTGGAAGGAGTTCACCTTTAAAACAGCTGAGCTGGAGGCTTTTCTGCTGCTGCATTCCGAGGTGATGCTCCAGGAGCAAAGGCACCCTTGGAGTGCAGCTGAAGGATTTGTAATCTTCTTGAAGGAAAGATCCAACCCTGATACCAAGGAAACACAAGGGAGTGTGCACAGGGCTTGTTCTGAAACTCTTGTGCTGAATTGTGCCATGGGCAAGGTGTCAAATTCTCTCCTCTTGTCCCACAGCACAACCCAGCACAGGGTTGGGCCCTTGCACCTGCCTCAGAAGGCTGAAAAATATCCAATTCTGCTCATTTTTGCTCCAGCGGCACTAAATTTATAAGCCAGCACAAGGAAGACAAGATCTAAAAACCAATTTAGCAAAAAATAGCCTTTGCAACTAAAAATTAATGCTTGGAAAGGCCTAAATGAAGCTTGAAAATAGCTTTTTTTTTTTCCTCTCCAGCGATGATTCACGTGCCTATATGCAAACAATTCAAACACAGTAAATTGAGAGGAAATATAAATCAGGTTCCTAAGTGAAGCAGCATAAATCCAATAAATGATTGATGAGAGGATCCTGTTTTAAGGCGCTGCTGTCTGTCTCCAGTGCTGAGGCAGAAAATTACGGGGCCTTCTCCTCTTTGGCCATGGCCAAGAGACCAGAGTGCATTGACCTCTGATCTCCCTCAAGGGCAGCTGCAGCTTCCTCTGCTCCTGGCCAGGCTGCCCAGGCAGAACTGCAGAATGAGGCTGTGCCCATGCGGGGCCTGGCACAGATCCCACAGATCCCCGGGAGGAGGAGCAGGGAACAGGCAGAGGAGCCAGAGCGGCCAGTGCAGCCCGCAAAGGCTTCAGTGGCCTGCAAGAAATGTGGCCACTGACTGCTGATAAGGGCACGGAGGATCGAATAGGGGGGAATGGCTGTAACTGGGATGGAGTAGATTTTGGGCAGGAATTGTTCCCTGGCAGGGAGGGCAGGCCCTGGCACAGGGTGCCCAGAGCAGCTGTGGCTGCCCCTGGATCCCTGGCAGTGCCCAAGGCCAGGCTGGACACTGGGGCTGGGAGCAGCTGGGACAGGGGGAGGTGTCCCTGCCATTGGCAGGGGTGGCACTGGATGGGCTTTAAGGTCCCTCCCAACCCAAACCATTCCATGGACCTGTGGTTCCATGGAGCTGATGCAGTGGGTCAGGAGCCTCTCTGGTTCCAGGGAAAGGAGCAGCCCCGTTCTGCAGAGGATCTGCTGGCTCTGCAGTAGGACCATGCTGTGTCCCTCCACTCTCGTGGCAGGTCTGGGGCTGGACAGGCCCTGCAGAGAAGCTCTGGTCCCTTTGTGCTCTCAGGGACACCCAAGAGCAGCAGGAAGGGGGGCTGGAGCTGATGGCTGTGGCAGATGAACAGCAGTGCAGAGACTTGGAAGATACTCCCAGACATTCATCCAGGAAATGCCCCAATCCAGTCAAGGCTCCTGCAGTCTGGCCCAGGGCTGGTGGCATGGTGTGATATCCAAACCTCTTCTTGGGGATCAGGGGATAACCGATGAGTTATAACCAATTGTCTCTTGGGGTACATCTGGAGGTGCAGGGAATAACCAGGGCATGGCAGCTGGTCCCCAGGGAGGGGCTGTGGCCACATCACCTTTCTCACATGAAGTTCTTGGTCACAGAATCCCAGAATCCCTGAGGCTGGAAAAGCCCTCCCAGCCCATCAAGTCCAGGCTGTGCGTGATCCCCACCCTGTCCCCACCCAGAGCACTGAGTGCCACATCCAGGCCTTCCTGGGACACCTCCAGGGATGGGCACTCTAAACCTCCCTGGGCAGCCCCTGCCAGTGCCTGACCACCCTTTCCATGGAGAAATGTTCCCAAAATCCACCCTGAGCCTCCCCTGGCCCAGCCCTGGCCCAGCCTGAGGCCGTTCCCTCTCCTCCTGTCCCTGTTCCCTGGAGCACAGCCCGACCCCCCCGGCTGTCCCCTCCTGGCAGGGAGTTGTGCAGAGCCACAAGGTCCCCCCTGAGCCTCCTTTTCTCCAGGCTGAGCCCCTTCCCAGCTCCCTCAGCCTCTCCTGGGGCTCCAGCCCCTGCCCAGCTCTGTTCCCTGCCCTGCACACGCTCCAGCCCCTCAAGCTCCTTCTTGAATTGAGGGGCCCAGAGCTGCCCCAGCACTCGGGGGCCTCAGCAGCGCCTCAAGACCTTCATTCCCGGTTCTCCCTGTGCCAGCAGCTCCAGCGACCACCGTTGCAGTGTTGGGATCTTTGTGCTCCCACCCGGCTCTGTCCCCGGCCTCCTGTGGGAGGGGCAAGGCAGCTCCTGCTCCTCCAAAACTCCTCCCAAACTCCTCCCAAACTCCATCCCGTGACCTGGTGGCTGCCATGAGCCCAGCCCGCAGGGAGGGATGGATTATTTCAGCGCGGCAGCAGCTGTTGGAAAACCCCTCCGGGCAGAGAATCTGGGAAATGGAGATTCCAGCTGCCAGCACCCTGCCCCCAGCATGGAGCTGATTCCAGAGCATCCCGAGTGCCCTGAAGCGCCCTGGGTGTCCGTCCTGCTGGGATTGAACATTTCCAGAGGCGCTGGCAGAGAGGGATGTGTCACACGCTGCTGCTGCAGCCCTCAGGGCCCATCAGGAGCAGCTTTTTCCATCCCCACAGAGATGGGAGCCTCGGGAATGGGACCAAGCTCAGAGGAGTTGCTCTGCAGCCGTGTGGAGCACGATGATTTTGGGTGCCACCTTTTCCACGTCTCCCTGAGCCCTCTGAGGGACAGTGGGGGCCGTGAGGGGCAGGGCTGTGCTCCACCAGTCCAGGCAGATCACCCTTAACACACCTTTCATCTCGTGGCCCTCATCCTGCCCCACCAGCAGCATCCCAAAAATGTGAGGGAAGAGGATGAGCTGCTTATGGAGGCAGCAGTGCAGCCAGCAATGCAGCACCATGCCAAGGTGCTGGAAAGAGCCTGAACAAAATCCAGAGCCTTGGCACTGGGAGGTTCAACCACTTTTTCAGCATGACAGGTCAAGGCAGCTGCCACCAGCTCCTGCTCCCAGCCTGGCATAAATCAGCACTAGAGGAGCAAGGTGACTTGTCTCCACTCCAGGTTGTCCCTCTCTGGAGCTGGCACTGACACAGTTTTCATGAAAAATTTATTTTGCAAGAAAATGGATTTTCAATCAAAGCAGGCGTTTCTGCATGAAATATTGTTTGCATTGACATTTCCCCATTTTTTTTTCAGTGATACACTTCCCTTCCTTCCTTCTCCCACTTTCTTCCAAAGAGACAAGCCCAAAAATAATTCAGAGGCAGTGTTAATTTTTCAGTGAAAGTGTCTGGCTTGGGTAACAGAGGACTGCATATTTTGAGAGAAAATCAAACATTTTCCCTCCAAACTGAGGAAAAGTCAGTTTTCAGAAATGAAACCATCAACTGGGGGTATCAGAACGATCTGGGGAAGGGTTTGCAGAGAGGAATGGGGGATGCTGTGTCCCACAGCCCCTCAGCCCTGAGCACGGCGAGGGGACAGCAGTGTCCCTGCCCTCAGGTCTGTCCTCCTCCTGATGACCCAGAGCCCAGGATGTGCCAGCATTCCCTGTGCTCATCGTCTGCTCTCTGCCCAGTCCTTGGTTTGATCCTAACGAGGCTGGATGAGGCACCTAATTAAGGCACCTGATGAATCCACTCCGGTGGCAGATGGTGTTGGGCACAGGAGGGAGGAGGCACCGTCTGGGTCCTCGGGGACCCCGGCTCCCAAATGAGCAGATTCCCAAAGGTCCCACATGGACCGGCTGCTGCTGGGGCCATGCCAGCCCCTGGTGCCCTGGATTCAGCTTCCTCTGCCCCATTTCTGCCTGGCACATCCAAGTGCCAAGACAGGCTCAGCTTTCCAAAAGTACTGCACAGGCAAAGGCTTTGCTCCTCTGAGCCCTAGTGGATCATCCCTGGATGTGTTTGGGAACAGGAGAGCATCACCTGCTGGTTCTCCATCCTTTGGGTGCTGGGCTCCAGCCTGGGGGACTCCAGAAATGTTCAGCTGGAGCAGAGGAGACTGAACTCTGACCTCACCTGGGGCTGCAGCTCCTCCCGAGGGCAGCTCTGATCTCTGGGACAGGGACAGCAGCCAGGGCACGGCTGGAGCTGGGCCAGGCAGGCTCAGGCTGGAGAGCAGGGAAAGGTTCTTCCCCCAGAGGCTGCTGGCACTGCCCAGGCTCCCCAGGGAATGGGCACGGCCCCGAGGCTGCCAGAGCTCCAGGAGCCTTTGGGCAGCGCTGCCAGGGATGGACAGGGTGGGGTTGTTGGGGGGTCTGGGCTGGGTGATCCCTGAGGGTCCCTTCCAGCATCAGGACAGACCATCATTCTGTGAGTCTGTGACCCCACAACCTGTGATCCCACAGTAGCCCTGAGCTGGGTGTTCATCCCCTCTCCCTGAGCTGTTTGGGAACAGCGGTGCTGGAGCCAGAGAGTCTGAGGCCGTGGCCGTGCAGAGCAGCTGCAGCTGCCGAGGCACTGCCTCCTGTTCCTGCACGGGGGATGCTCCTGGCTGCCCTTCCAAGGAGCAGAGCCAGCTCCAGAGGGGTCGGGGGAGGCTCCTCCTGCCAGCTGTGGCTGGCAGCTGGCTGGGCACTCGGCCTTGGGAAATTCTTGCTATTTTCCAGCTCTTGCTCTTTTGCAGGGCTAGCAGAATTTCTCAGTGTAGAGACATTTGTCAATTTGCATAATTAAAGCACTGCAAACTCATCCAGATTCACAGATCCCTGCGCTGGCTCCCTGGAGACTCCCCACTTCTCTCCCATGAATTATTTATCGGCAGTGCTGGTTCTAACAGGGCCCTTTGTCTGCGCCTTTGCCCCACATTTCAGCGCTCCCAGGTGGAGATGAAGCAGCTCCCCCGAAGCAGAGCTGGGACAGGAACAGCTGTATGTCCCACAGCCCTGCCCTTCCACTGCCAGCTGGGAGCCACAGGAATTCCTGGAAGCTGTGGGGCTGCCGGTGGAGAGGGAGCTGAAGGTGTTTGGTCCAAGGCCAGACTCGATGATCCTGGAGCTCTTTTCCAGCAGTAGGGATCCTGTGAGTGAGGCTCCTGTGGAGATGGAGGTGTCTGCAGCAGGGCAGCCCCAGAGCTGTCCCCACACTGCTTCAGGCCTTGGCTGCAACGTCCGCTCAGGGTGCCTGGCCCCTCTGTCCCCGTGTCCCACCCAGTCCCTGCACGGGACCTGAGGACAGGGAACATCCCTCCACGTGCCCTGTGCTGGCACTGCTGGGGCACCTCCAGGGCTGGGGCAGCTCTGGGCCCCTCCTGACAGGAGAGACCTGGAGGGGCTGGAGCGTGTGCAGGGCAGGGAACGGAGCTGGGCAGGGGCTGGAGCCCCAGGAGAGGCTGAGGGAGCTGGGAAGGGGCTCAGCCTGGAGAAAAGGAGGCTCAGGGGGGACCTTGTGGCTCTGCACAACTCCCTGCCAGGAGGGGACAGCCGGGGGGGTCGTGCTGTGCTCCAGGGAACAGGGACAGGAGGAGAGGGAACGGCCTCAGGCTGGGCCAGGGGAGGCTCAGGGTGGACATGAGGAGGAATTTCTCCATGGAAAGGGTGGTCAGGCACTGGCAGGGGCTGCCCAGGGAGGTTTGGAGTGCCCATCCCTGGAGGGATTTCACAGCCGTGTGGATGTGGCACTTGGGGACATGGATTAGTGATGGCCTTGGCAGTGTTGAGCTGACAGTTGGACTCAATGGTCTTAGAGGGCTTTTCCAACCATAATGACCCTGTGATTCCATGATTCCAGGAAGGAAAGGGAAAGTCTGAGTGGTCAGTCAGACACCTCTGTATGCTCCCAGTCTCAGGGGCTGCTTTTCCTCTGATGAGAGCATCCAGTGAACACTTTCTCTTTCCAGAAGAGAATTCCCTTGGTCAGCCACAGGAAAAAATGGAGATAATATGAGGGAGAAGCCAGAGGGAGGGAGAAAGGCAGGAGCAAGTGGTGAGTACACAGAAATCTCGCCTGTGTTTGCAGGCTCTCCCTGTTGAAGTCGAGTGTGTGCTTGTAAATCCCACAGTAGAGGAATACAAATATTTGTGGTGCAGAAACACTTCCCATGAACTCCTGGAGCTCCCCTGCTCAATTCCTTCTAGCCTTTCACAGGCCTATTTTACTTCTTGGGCTGTGGGACATGGAGCTGCTTTTGCAGGGACAGGAAAGACGGAAAATTATTTTGAATTTAATTAGGAGAGATTTAAATCAGATGTTAAGAAGGAATTGTTCCCTGGCAGGGTGGGCAGGCCCTGGCACAGGGGGCCCAGAGCAGCTGTGGCTGCCCCTGGATCCCTGGCAGGGCCCAAGGCCAGGCTGGACACTGGGGCTGGGAGCAGCTGGGACAGTGGGAGGTGTCCCTGCCATGGCAGGGGTGGCACTGGATGGGATTTAAGGTCCCTTCCACCCAAACCATTCCATCATTCCATGATTTCCTGGTTCCCTGGATCTCACAGGGGTGTCTGCAGAGCAGTGTGGGGCTGAAGCAGGAATGAAATCAGAACTCAGACCCAGGGCTGAGTAATTCCAGGTAAATCTGGGTGGCAGCTGCTGAGTGCAGCTTTGCTGGGCAGTGGTGCAGATCCTGGGATGGATCACGGGAGCAGGAGATGATGCTGGCACATGGAGTGCTCCAGGGACACCAGATGGCACCTTCCAACCCCATAGCCCAGACTGTCCTGTCGCTCTGGGGCTGGAGCTGCTCCTGCTGAGGGAGTTGGCAGCTTCAGAAAGTTGCAATGTGCCCAAATTCCAGATGCCTGTGCAGTTCTCACTCCTCCCTGCCCAGGAATGTGGATTCAGTAACACAAGCACTCGCTCCATGAGCTCCTGGGTCTGTGCCAGCCCTGGGGCTGCCATGGGCAGGAATGGCCCATCCCTGGCAGTGTTCAAGGCCAGGTTGGACAGGGCTTGGAGCACCTTGGGAGAGTGAAAGTTGTCCCTGCCCAGGGCAGGGAGGTGAAATGAGATGAGCTTTAAGGTCCCTTCCCACCCAAACCATTGTGGGATTCTCTGGCTGAACTGGGAGCACTCGGAGTTGGCACTGGCTGGGAAATTCATGGTGTTTTTTTTTTGTCCTGAGCCCTTGTGGCCATGGCAGCAGGGCTGAGACGTCTCCTGGAATGCTGCTGGAGGTTTCCCTGGATGCAGAGCCACAGGCTGGGCTCTGGGAGGCTGGAATGTTTATTTTGGCCAGCCCAGCGCCGGCTGTGCTCATCACAAGGTGTGATCACGCCTGCAGAGAGAGGCCCCCAAGAATAATTTTCAGCTCCCATCCCTTTGGTTCCAGCAGACAAGGCGAGAAATGGTACAATGCAGTTGGGGGCTATTGTGAAAAGCCTCTGCAAAGGATTTCTCACAGTGTGATGGAAGCTGGAATACTCATCTGGGCTCCTTTGGTTCTTTATTTCTATTTATTTATTTATTTATTTATTTATTTATTTATTTATTTATTTATTTGGTTTTCCCGGAGCCTGCTGTTGCTGATGTATTATTTATACTGCAGGAAATTAGACTCTGAGGACTCAAGTATTCTTCAAATAAGCTTCCTAATTCTGTCAATTAAGAATGCACAGGCTGCTGGGGCTCTGGCAGGGGATGAGCTGTGCAAGAGTGAAAGCTGCCCCTGGTCATTGCTCTGATGTGCTGCTGCAGAGATTTTCAGCTGGAGGAAAAATCTCTTGGTCCCAAAATCAAAGGTGTGAGATGCTGGGAGCGTTATATGGAGCAGCTCTGGCTGATCCCAGGGGGACAGACGAGTTCCCTGTGCTGTGGCAGGCTGACGTGCTGAGTGTGTGGTTGCTCCTTGTTCTGCTCTGCAGTGAAATCTGGGCCTTTTCCTTGCTGCTAACAAATGGCTGCCAGGACTGAGTTTGGGGTCATTTACTCCCTAATTAATGCAGTAATTCTTCATGTGCTCCCAGTGTAGCTCTAGAGCAAATTAGTTAATGTGTAATTAATACATAAAAGAGCATCTTCACTCCTTCACTGCCTTTCTTTAACCAACCATTTGGAAATGAGTTTGGAATTCTTCTGCACCAGGGCTGAGGATCAGTTCCCAGCCCTGGAGCAGGACTGGGCACAGGGCTGCAGGATGGGCTGTTCCCACCTCCCATGGGAAGGGGAATTCATGGGGCAGAGGGAGCAGGTACAGCCTGTGTCCAACATCCAGCTGGGAAACCACGGAGTGTTCCCTTCAGCTGCAGAGTGCTCAGCCCCAGCTGTGCCTGACCATTCCCGAGCCAGGGAAAAGCCCCGGGGTAGCTGGGGCCAGGGAATTCTTGCCAGCACATTCCCAGTGTTCTGGTGCATTCCTGCACAGGAATCCAGCAGGGGAAGAACTGGATGCTTGTCCTGCCCTTGGGTAGCTGTGAAAAAGGTGAGACCTCTCAGAGGTCCCCGGTGTCCCCTCCTGCCTCTCCTGGCCTGGACAGTGTTCCTGCCACCGCAGGCACCCCAGGGCTCTGCCTGAGGGAAGAAGATTTATGGCTGCAGCACCGTTTTTCTTTTTTGTCATTGCTGTGGATTTAATGTCCACTGCAAATGCAGATCTCTGCATCTGGAGGAGGGGTGGGCGCTGCTCTCCTGCTCTGCTCAGAACCCCTCAGGAGGACACGGACACTGTGAGGACACAGTCCTCAGGTTCTGCTCAGGGGACAGGACAGGACTGTCACAGCTGCCCCGGGGCAGGAATCCCCGGGGGATCCCTCTGCTCCTGGGGGGCTGCCAAGGCCCAGTGCAGGAGAGGATGGATTCCTGTGCGCCCTGGGAATGTGGAACCAGCCCCTTGCAGGCAGACGTGTCCCCACCACCCTCCAGTCCCAAAGCCTCGCAGGGGACACCGCAGGGCCTGCCTGGCACAGCCTGTGCCAAGTGAGCTGGGGTCCCCAGCCACAGGGGAGAGAGAAATAATTCCCATAAAAGGTTCTGTAACTCTTTGTGGCCTTGGATCCCTTTCCCTCTCCTCTGTCAGCTATACAAATGTCTCCTCCCAGCCCTCTGCAGCCCCATCCTTGTGGAAAGCTGGAGCTGCTGGGAGCAGGGCTGTGATTCTGGAAGCAGTTTGTGATCCTGATGGCAGTGCAGAGAGATGAGCCAGCCCAGCGCTTTGGATTCACACACAGAACCGCAGCTCAGCAGCCCCACGGCACTGGGAGCTGCAGGAGATGCCATGAGCTGGGTGCTGCTTGAGGAGGTGGATGTGAGAAGTGTCCTCTCCCGTTTTCCGTGCAAGCAGAGCCAAAGCCGCAGGCGTTTCCCCTTGGCATGAGCAGCAGAGGGGCTGGAGGGTGGCAGTGACCCTGCAGTGCTGGGGGAGCACAGTGTGGCCCCTGTGCTGCTTTCCCAGCTGCTGTGGATGTGGGAACACCCTGGTTCAGGGTCCCTGGGAGCAGGCTGGGACAGAGCAGAGCCATGATGGGAGTGTCCTGCCCCCCTGATCCAGGGGCTCTCAACTTTTGTGGCCCTGGCAACGCGCAACCCCTCCCCAGGGGTTTTCCAGAGCCTTCATCCCACGTGCCTTGTTTTTCAGTGCCTCCCACAGGACTCAGTGCTTTTGGCCATCTCCATCTCCCCTCAGTCCTCCCACAGCTGCCAGGAGGTGCTGGTGCCTTCATGCCTTTTGTCCTGGGCAGGTTTCCCTGTGTGTTTTGTGGGGCAGGAGCAGCCCATCCTGGTCCTTCAGGAGAACAAGAAATCCTTACATTGGGAGCAAACCTCAGCTCGGAACCACAAAGGCTTCAACCCCTGGATTGAGCTGCAGAGAAAAGCTGCCAGCAGGCTCCAGCTCACAGGCTCTTCCTGCTGTGAGGAAGCTCATGGAATCTAAGCCACACATGGCATCGAAGTTCTCTGTGCCCTTCATGCTTGTGGGGGAATAAAGGCTTTTCTTCTCAGCTCTTCTGAACGTGGGGCTGAGCCTCTCCCTCCGCAAACGTTTGCTATGGAAACCAGGCCCTGCTCTGACAGCTCCAGCCCTCAGCCTGCGAGGAACCAGAGACAAGGCTCCAGGGTGGGCAACAATGAGCAGGAGAGAGATCTGAGCCTCCACTGCACCTCGCCGGGGCACACACGTGGGGCAGCTCCTTGGCTTTCTGGCCTTGCTCCCAATTTGGGAGAGCAGGAGAGAGAGGGGTGCTCAGTACGGGGAGGGCAGGACAGCAGAAATCTCCCCGTTCTGCTCATTTCTAAATGGATCCTTTTCTACTCATTATTTCTCTTCTCAGTGTTTTCCAGCCCCTCCAGACAGGGATACACAGAAATATCAGGCACTGTTTTAAAGAGGCAGCATACTTTCAACTCGGAGGTGTGTCATTAAAAGTTTGGATTATTCCTGCTTTTCTGCTTTTGCCAGGAGTGTGGCAGGGACCTGTCAGGCTGAAGTAAGCAGGCAGGAGACTATCTCCTTTTTATGCCTTTATTAAGAAATATCAACTCTGGGTTGGGGGCTTGCAGGGGTCACAAACACCACTGCTGCTCCCAATTACACAGTCCAGGGGAGTAGGATGTTCAGCTCTGCTGGGCAGCAGAACTGAGTCTCCTTTTCCTCATGGAAGTACCCTGCAGGGACTGATATCCTGGTTGTCCTGGTCCCCTCCAATTGAGTCCCCTTTAAGTCATGGCGACACAGTTTTTAAAGCTTCAATGAACAGCTTTGCTTTTTCCTGGGTAGGGCGCGTTGTTAATTTCTTTAGATACTATGTAGTTTCTATGATTTCAGGGGGTATTCCCCCCTTAGATGCTGCCCAGAGTTCTTTGCAACGGTTCATTTGGATAGCTGCACCCTGTCAGCCAGGTTGCAAAATTGCTCTGTTTAGGGGTTGTACATTTTGCAGTATTTCTGGTCTCTGCCGTGCGCNTCGGCGCTCCTGCCCGGCGCCTGCTGCCAGCCTCAGCCGCGCACGCCGCCATCCTCCTCTCGCTGCGTCCGTCTCCACCGCGCCATCGCTCCTCCGCTCGGTCGTGCTGCGCCGGCACCCCGCAGCC